>LUCM01011574.1:161761-186388 GCA_008360955.1 Fasciolopsis buskii
TGAAAATCGATCAAAAAATGTGAAATAGCGATCTCTGGAAGTAACAACGGCAGTTCCGGACTGCTGTGTCAGTTCCCATTCAGTTTGCAAAACTGTTATTTGTAAGTACGATTTCTCTGACCAGATTAGTTTTTCTGAACTTGGGACCTTGGGACCCCCATCCGATTGGTGGATAACATTTGGTTAGATTATGGAGTTGTGTGAAATTAAAATCCATTTCTCAAATAGCATCAAACTGACTAAGTTGAATGAGGAAAACAAAATTCAACCATTCAATTTAGAATGGTACTCGACATGAGAAAATTAGTTCTGTTTCATAAAAAGCTGATAAATCTGCGATTTGATTTAAGTACAAAAATTGTTGGAATTCCTAGTACTCTGTGATAGGCAGTATGGTGTGATTTTCAAATAATGTGCTAGGCTGTGTCCTTTTCCAACTGACCATGGAAAATCACTGCACAGCTGCTTCATCCTTGTTGGTGAATACCAAATGGTGGTACTTCGATTATCACAGTCGCTGAGCTCTCAAGAAAGGCCTTTAAAGGCTTGTCAACCATCAAGAACACACAGTTAAGTATATAAATTTTCGTTAAACACAAGGCTACTTGGAATGGCTTCCAACAGTTCTTTTAATATCACTTCTTTCTATGCTATGGTTCATGCACCAAAGAAGTGAAAGGGAAATGCCCATTTGTTACTTAAACTCGCTGTACTAGGTGAGGGTGAAACCTTTAACCATGACCCCGGGACTTGGAATTACAAAGAACTAGATGAGGTCTCATGATAAAGAACCGAGCGACAACGGATTGCCATCTACCACCAAAGTGACCGGCAGATCTTTCGGTGACTTACGATAGGCTGCTCCTATCTACGATTGAACGATTGTGTACAAGGCAATCGTCTTGAATGATGATTAACTCATATCCGTCTTTCACAGTTTCCAGTTTCAGTCGAAAAGTATTTGATATAGCCTATTGAAATAAGTGGAATAATTTTGACTCACGAAAGTTCATACATTCCCGAAAAAAAACTACCGATTGATGGAATGCCGATGACTGAACGAATGATATGAACTTATCCCTGACCTCCGGTATCCTTCATAACGAATCTAGCATTTCTTCCAGGTGTTCTTCGCACACATCTCCACCCTGGACTTTATTCCTCGTTATCGTGAACATCATCAGCATCACCCTATTGGTGATCATCATCCACAAACGGAATGATAGGATTCTCACTGAGCCTGATAATTTCACCTTACGTTCTTCTACAATTCCCCGGGGATGAAATTGCGTATAACGTTTAATTTCCTCGTGGAGATCGGCCGCTTCCCGTGTAATTAATAATGGACAAAATCTGCGGTTAACATACGATGTTCCTTCTATACACACACACACACATGCGTGCACACATACATACACACACACACACCATGATTAGAGCACATGACTGCGCAAACATGTCGACGTGTCATCGTTTTGGTTCACCTGTGCTGAATTCTTTACCTAATTTGCAATCTTCTTCAGTCGTGATATGGAACATACACATTCACACACACACACACATATATATATATATATATGCACAGACGGGCATGATTCACATTCTAGCTAACATATCATTTCCCTCTGGTGATCTCTCCCACAGTTATGCTGATTTGGAGGACTGAACCGAATGTGAGTGCAAAAACCAAGCCTGAATGGTATGATCTGAATGAAGTGACACGGGAACAAGATAGGACGTGGTAGAGCTCAGATTAAATCACAGGAAACGATTGAATTCGGAAGCGCATCTGTCATCTCCCTAGACTAACGAACAAAACCTAATTCCTGATGTTCAACTCCAGTGGATGTGATTTCTCTGATCCAACATTGGGGATAAGAATTGACCGGTGCTGGACTGACGTATTTTGATCCGTGTGATGAATAAACCATCGTCATATAAGGACATGCATAAAACCATTCAGGGCCAACTCAGTTGGACGTTTACGATGAGACTATCAATTTTACTATTACTATTACTATCACTAGTAATATGGCTAATAACAATTTTTATGGCACCAGGAATCACCGGTTATTTCCGTGTTGCAAAAATTCTCTTCAGAATACACAATAAATTCCAGCGACGTTTCAGGTTGTCAAGAAAACTGGACACTGTTCAACAGTAGACTCATTACAAAACGTTACTAGCACATCAAATTGGCTTGCTTGTTTTTTTTGTCAATGCGAATATGATGATCTAGTCCACATTTGCAAAGCTGTCACCGCACTGACATCATATTGTGTCTGATGTTTGTATGACTGGGAATGTGAATTGTCATTTACTCCAATTGTCTCCTCTTATACTTTTTTTAAAGGGCGAACTCGTATATCCATTACGTGGATATTATTAAAATGAGCACTTGGCTATTAGTCACGTGGTCTTCCGTCTTCATATGCCTATAGTTTGACTTTCCGATGCTTCTTAATTGTCCAAGCACATCGTCAGAACGTGGTTAAGGGGATACAAGTGTACTATTAGGTGCACAGTGACAAGTGCGAGTTTCGTTCGTCTGACAACGTGAACAGTCCAACGTGAACCGATAGCATTGTTTGTCAAAGACAGTCTAAACGGAAACTTAAACACCTAATCGGTTTACGACGAATCCGAACAGATTCGAACAGTTTGACTTCCCGTCTGAACCGTTACACGATAAATCATTTCTATTCAAAGACTAACGAAACCCTTTAACAACAACGGTATGGTCCCTGACATCCACAATTGGGTCCATTGATTAATACAATACTTGCTGTTCATTTATGGTTCTCCATACCGACGGGATTTTGGAATGATTGAATCTTCGAAACCAGTTGGCAGATACCGTGACTGGTTGTACTTGCTAAATTACCTGACAAGCACGGTTTGAACTGTGCTTGCGTGGACTTCCCTTTTGTATGCCACTACTAACAATAATAACATTAATAATAGTGATAATAAAAGCCCTCAATTTCTTTTCTGCATTTACATATAAAGGGAAATAGGCAAAAATAAGATTAATCAGGTACAGTGAGCAAAAAATAAAAAACCGACGTGCGGACTATTCTCGATGAATCATCAATGCTCAGCGCGCATCAGTAAGAAACAATCTAAGCTCTGTGATTCATGCGTTTCACTCTGCTTGGCAGGGGTCATCAACACTGCATATCCATCACGACCGAGCTAGAGCTCGGCCTCCGGACGAATCGGTGATCAAATTTATAAAAATTTTATCGGTAATTATCATATCCATCGATCCGATTACCAATCTATGGTCATCTAAGACGGGAGACTGTTAGGTCCTAAACGGAGTGGTACCAAAATTCCGCAGACAGTTTGTCGGTGCGGCTATTCGCCAAGGGAACTTTCTCTTACCTGAATTCGCCTTCCGGTTCGGACGTGATGGATATGCATTGCTGATGAACCGTAACACACCTGCAAAAGGTCTTCATTGTTTCCCAATGACAAGTTGAGTTGTGCTCACTGATACATGCTGACAAATCTTCCGCACAAATATATTCTTGTATTGTTAATACTCAAGGAGAAGTAACGTACCCATGAAGCAACATACATTATGCGGCACTATGTGAATGCATTTGATTGCAAAACTTGTCTTGAGAAAAACTACCCACGGTAGTCGAAACGGTGGCACATAGCATCTACCAACAACGCTGTGTTATTTACATTATATCATTCATACTGTGAATGCTTGTCTGTATTCTCAAACAGCAAGCAATTAATTGCGCCTTGAGTACTGTTGTCAACAGCATAACAGAGCAAATACACAGATTAGCTGTCATTGACGTTGGTGTGTTTTGTTCGTTTTCATTGGCTATTTTACGCATGAAAATGTGTCTAAATATAGAAGTCTATGCATCTCATACCATAAGAACAAGTGGATTCTGCATGCGTAGATGTACAGAAATTTACTGCCTACTGAAAATGTACATTAGTTTCAAACTCGCGTACGCAAGTAACGGCTATCAACGACTTATCGGGCATTGGAACAAGGAAGTAAAGAATCAAGTATTTCATAAATAGTAGAATGACTCAATCAATCAACCAACCAATCAAATAAAACGAACTAATTCGCAAAGTTTGGAATTCGATAAAATTCAAAGCGACATAGCGCAAAAAATACAATACAGTGCAACACAATACATTGCTTTCTAATACAAAGCAATAAAATCGCGTACAATGTGGGACAGCACAGCAATAAAACGCATTACAATTCAATTATTTCAGTTGCCCTGCCGCGTGGGCCTTGTTTGTCATTGCATTCAGTCTAATGAGATCCCAAATGATATGAATCAATACGAATACTAATGGCATATGTTCGTCTGTTCACTTTTCAGCTACGCGCAAAGGTCACTTCGTATGGAGGCGTTATCCGCGCGATTTGAAAAACAACCGCCGAACAATTTGCGCAAAAGCAATTTCTTTCATTTCGTGATCGCTCTCTACGACCAAAATCGACATCCGATTGAAATTGAACGAGCCGCGTTTGTGGATTTTGTAGAAAAAGAAAAGGTAATCTGACCTGCTCTCGTCTACCCCTATGCATCCACATATTCCTATGGTACCTCTCCGTCAAAAGTCTAACTGATCAATTGCACTTTTTGCCTAAGTGCAAAACCTGGTGTTTTTTGGCAGTTTTTTTCGTTTTCCAATAAACAAATGAAAGTTGGATTGAAATGCACATTGTGGTGGATAGGTCATGCAGCTTAAATGTTCTGCCGATTTGTCAAATGCCTTATCCAAAACCAATATCAGCTCTCAACTCAGCGTTTAAAACCGTTACGGAAACCTGTTGAGTAAGCCATTCGACTAGTAATCGGTCAGTCAGATCGATTTCCAGTTTCTTTTGGAGTTACTCGTTTGTTGAACAGTTTGCCCTTGGCCCCAACACGTTAGATGAACCATCTGGTTAGTTGTGCTCAGAAAGTCCAAACACCGGACAATAATATTACATCGCTTAAACTTAAGTTTGTATGTGTTCAGTTAATAAGATACCCCGTAGGATTATATCTTTGCACTGGCACATTGCAATGGCATGGAACGATGTCACCTACCGATTGACATCTTATTCCAAATGTCATCAATCCAAGGGAGACATTCCACGGCGACATTTGGCTAATAGTCCAAACCTTCGAACTCGTTTGAATCGAGCGCTGGTGATTAGACAGAGCACACTCAAACTAACCGCAGAATGCACACCATAATATACGCAAGCTTCTGATAGTCTGAATGAGTTGTTGAATATGTCCTCGTATGAAATATACAACAGCTACAGAAACTCCAAGTGTTCAAATTCCAAAAGTTTACTAAACAATACAATCATTAATTAATTAGAACAAAAACGACGACCCAGGCGTTACCCATTAACCATCGTGAGGTATTCTGTCATGATCGTGTACTATTTATTTTGTATAACTTACCACAAAAGTGACGGCTCACTTAAATGACAACAGCTAAGACCGTTTTGCGGTAAGGGTGCATTGTTAAATGATCAACTTTTACTGCCTACACCCATGCGACTGAACCAGTCGTCAGTTGCCTTATTCGGCGAATAAAGCTGCGAGACGCAAGGAAGTTTAAACTTCAAGAGGCCTGGTTGAGAATAGAATGGGCACTTACCAATCGATAGACACATCCTTATGATCTTATGGAAACACCCCATAGTTAGGCCCTACTAGCCTCAGCATCAGTTACACAAGTCCAGGTGGAAAGGTGAGGAAATTTTCCTATGGCAAAAAAATTTCCGCTCTGAACTGCATTCAGACAATAGAAGTTTGTGAATTCGGTCTACCGCTGTGAACCTCATCAACGAATCCTCACCGCGAGTTGCTGACGTAATGTGATAGTTCAGTTATCCCATTACACACACACACATGCACAGACACACACAGTTGTTAGTTGGTTAAATAATAAATGGATATATGTATATATCTGGAGGCGATTCTTTGAAAGAAGCACAATTGTTTATTGCCATAAGACTCGGTCACCATCATCTTCCGCTCGTTAAGGGATGGGGAGTGGCAATAATTGACCCGATCAAATTGTCAGAGTTAGGGGTGCACGCCTACAAATAATCATAGACGCACACACACACACACATACACTCAGATGGATGGACGAACAGACAAAGCATACGTTTGTCAGGTTGAGCACAAGCGCATTGACTAGTTCCCGACCCGTCTTGATTGGCAGTGGTACTCAATTCTATGATCGAGCACGTGCCTCACCTCAGCCGGCGGCTTATACCTCATTATCATCATCGCCGACTTCATCACACCTCACTGCCTATATGATTGAATATATCCCAGTGCCAGTAAGTAGTTAGATAGTCTCGTCGGTAGGAAATGAGTTGGTAGATAAATCTGTGGTCTACCGAATGCATGTCATTCTGAGAAAAAAGAGATGGACTGAGTGCAAAAGATGACTAAGATGTACAAAGCAGGTGGAGTAATGGAGTGGAACTAGAGGTGAGGGAAATGAGCGAACAGATTTGGGCGAATGAACGGAATGTGGTTTGTCAATTCACTTCAGCTAGGCGAAATGACTCAAAACATATTCATAAAAACTGTCAGGGCGGTTGGTTTGACAGGCAGCTTATGTCACTGATCCACATCAATGTGATCGGTAATCGGAGCACGTGATTAACAGTCAATCCAACGGGAGATTTCCATTCCTTTTTGTTCCCCTGTTTTGTATGTGTGTGTGTGTGTGTGAGCGTGTGTGCATGTGTGGTGGTTTGTGCAGAACACGAGAGGGAGAAAAGAATACGATGCAATTAGACAGCATCATCGATTCAAACAAATAATTCCCACCAGCAGACTCGAGATTATAGACTAACAAAGTACGGGCACTAAGAATTGAACTGTGACAATGACTATTTGTGTTGTTGTTGTATGCCTGCATCTGCACGACAAATTAATTTGCATGCTCCCGTTCGAGAAGACTGGTTTTGGTGAAATTATTTTGTAAGCTTAGAATTTCTATGAATTGTAATACACGTGATATAAGAATCCGGTTTCCGAAAGAATTGGCATCCCGGTGGAGAGCACAATGGCCACATGTCATTTCTAAGGTTGTCAGTGGCAGCAGGACTCTAACCTAGGAAGTCACTTTCCCCTAACATATAAGCACACACATTATCGTAACGAACATGTAGCCAGTGATGTTCGAAATACTTGTGTCCATGGAACGATTAAAGCGTACAACGTCCCAAAGTGTCTTACTATCCAAGGGCTGACACACGAGATCAGTATTTTTCCTTACAGATTGAGATTTACAGAATTTCTTGTCATTTGTAGTTCAGTTGTTCTCGATAACAGTGTACCAAATTAGCTTGCATTCGTTTTTTCCACCCTAACGAGTTCAGAATGACGTATCAAAATTTCGATCTTATGTGCCTTAAACAGTCCACTTGTTCCAAATGGGCTTGGCGACTTTCCGGCTAACGAGCGCAAGCATCACCCAATAGTGATAGAAAGTACTGCTCAATTTTTGCAGTGGAAACAAGCAGATTGTTGCATAACATGCACCAATATAATGGGAGGGCCATGCTACGCACCATCTAGGACTCAGTTCGGTGCGGCGGGGCACGTGATGGAAATCATGCCCCCAACGATTGAAGTGACGTCGAACTACACGAAGCCTCGGTGGGTTAGACATGGTAACAAACCATGAAACAGAATGGTGGATCGGGGATTCGAACCTATAACACACGAGACAAAAGTCGCTCTACTCAGTCGGCGGCTGATGGTCAAAGTGATAACATGGGGTTAGTGATCGTGCTATGTCCAGAATTCGAGACTTCGGTTCGTTCCTTTAAATAGCAGCTGTACCAGCGGCCAAATAAATCGTGAGTGATTTTTTACGAAAAGCAAGTACAGTAATCTTGTCCTTGTTAGAAACATCCAAGTGTGCACATTTGAGGTGACCCGACTGATTCCAAATCAGGGATGAATTACCGACTGTACGGAACGTCCAACAGCTCTGGATGCAGCTAGAAAAGTTTCTGCGGATCTCTGTCAATTCACAATACTTCGAATGCTGACGTGAACACTATCCATGCACACGAAGATCCAGAAACTGATTCCTTATGTGTTCGAGCTTTTTTCTCTAACAAACATAGAAAGATCATTTCTGGGTCTGCAAATATTTCTCAAACGTACAGTCAAAATTAAAATTCCGTCTAATAAAATAGATTGGATAATCGAAGTCAATTATTTTCCGGTTGAGCATTTTTGGGGGCTTCCTGCATCCCCTCGCAAGGAAGTAGTCAACAGTGGGAGCTGATTACTGGGCCAGCCATTTTATGTGACGTGGCAAGTGAGAATGTTCATGGCTTGCGTGGAAAGTGCTTCGTTCACAATCGCTCATCCTGGGACGCGATTGCCTGTTTCTGTGTAGCTGCAGTCCTCTAACAAACTGGATGAACGGACTGTGTAGAGGTACTTTCAAGCCAGTTGGGGAGCTTAGCGCAGTCAGAGTGCGTGTGATGACCACGTGTGATGCCGTATATCACGTAAATTCCTTGCTATGAAAACTAACCAGTATACAATTTTTACCCCATAAGTCTGACTGGTTGGAACTAGTTGTTTATGAATTGAGTAAAAGCGGTACGTTTAACCCAAGCGTCGGCATGTTCTCATGAGTTTGCACGAGGACAATAAATATCGTCCAACCGATTGATAAGCTGTACGCGTAAATATGTTCTCGTATTTCCTCACCAATGGAAAGAATAACCTGTACAAAATTTATAAACATCAGAACCAAATGACGTAAGTAGCGTATCGAAAAATCGATGCGAAATGTATTGGTTTTTATTGTGAATGATATAGTGTTAATAATACAGCTTTGCTGGTAGATGTAATGTGCAAACCAATACATGGCGCATCGACTTTTCGATGCACTCCTTACGTCATTTGGTCTTGATATTTACAAACTGATTACCAATCGGATTAGTCTAAGCAAAATTTACTTTCAAATTCAGCGGGCTGTCTACAAACCAATCAACTTGCGTTCACCTAGACTACCTGCCGTTGTTTACAATACTTGGTGGGAAACGGTTATAAATATGCAATAAAAGTCATGTTGTGGCGAAAAACACTGATTGATCAATTGATTAATAATAGACATATGGTTGTCTATCAATACTTAAACGCCACAATGACACGGAATAAGTTAAACCATATTTTTGCAAGGAATTTATTAATATTTCATGAGGCTGCCCAACCTGAAATTAATTGAGTAACCAGTTGGATACACATGACGCATCCAGTAGATTGAGTTTCGTGCACGCATGGTAGATTGGACCTGTTATTACGACCACCGATACTCGTACTTAACGAAATTGGGATTTTGCTAAGGTCAAATGCATGCACGTGAAATATCCATGTAAGAACTGGTCTGTTTGTGACCCTAGTTAGATCACCACATAGCGTGACTTTCCTTCTAGGCTAAGCAACAACGGGGGATTCGTGACAAAACACTCAGAAATCAGTTTCCCCTTGTTGTCAGGGCAAAACTGACGTAATCGCCTAGTGTCTACCGAAAACGCCCGAGTTGCCGTTGTGCTCACGTTTTTTTTCCAATGCAACTTCAAGGAATTCATCAAGTGAACTAAAAAAAAGGGACGAGAACCGATGCTTTGGAATCAGAGGGACACGAATATAATATTTATTAATTAGGCACCCAAGGGGGCGATTTTCAAATTCCAATTTCATTCGGCTAGAATCGATTGTGAAAGTCTTCGGTGAAAACTGTCACTTTGTAACTTTATGCACAAAATTTTGTTCACTTCGTCCCACACAACCTAGTCTGTTTTATTTCATTTATAAAGGATATATAACGATTTAAAAGCTTGAACCAAATGTTAGTAGCAGAAATAGTGAAAGTGTGATATTAGTGGTATTAATATTATTGTTATTATTACTAATAGTAGTGCTAGTATGAGTAGCATTATTACTATTATTAATAGTAGTAGTAGCAACACTTTACTGACTGTAGAAGTAATTGCAGTGGTATTGTTATTGTTAGTATTGGTAGTAGTAATAGTAGCAGTAGTAGTGGCAGCGCCAATAGTATAAATGGTGATATTCGGAATTGCGAAAGTGAGTATTGTGGCAGAAATCAAGTTATCTTGAACTGATAGCCTTTGCTGTGCCTGAGGATTAATTCTTCGCTAACCTAATAGGAGCAAGGAACGGAAAGTTGAGTTATCGAATGCTTTGGAAAACTAAACGGTCTCAAACTAATTTAGCGGAAATGAGTAATAGACCAATTTCATTCCAAATTCATAGAAACGATGGAGATGAGAACAGTGACTGGTGCGTTAGGCAAACAGGGCATTTTACTAGATTCTCAGACGTTACACGAGCAGCGTAACTGTTCATCATATTTAAAATTATAATTCGACAAATTCACACAAATGTTTTGCGCGCACTTGTCACCACAGTTTTCTATCAGGTCATCGTTGGATTTGGAACAGTATTGTGTATTTGCCTTCCCGTGACACCTTAACTGGGTCCGTCCAACTGTCAGAATGCAACTGATCTGTATTGATAAGCCTGTAAGGAAGTATGCCAAGATCCGGTAACGTCTGGTTTATCTTAAGTTGAACTCACACAGGATACTGCGTTCGTCATACGGACATAGTTTGTCCGATAAACGAGTGTTTGTCATTGCATGTGTCGAGGGCACGCCCCTCTTAGCAGACATCCTCGTAATAATGCTGAACCTTTGTGCATCGATTACAAAGTAAAAAAAAATCAATACAAATGACCAGTCAGTATCTGGGCCAGAAATAAAGCATAATTTCACGTCATCATTCTCTACGCAACATACTGAAACAGATCGGGTAGACGAGATTCGTTCACCCGGGGATTGGTAAAACCCAATTTATAAAACTGAGAAACAGAGATGCTCGAAAAGAAGCTACTAAGTTTGTTTACCCTTTACTACTCGAGTGTATAGGAAGAGGTACAACCATAGCTTCAAAACCCCACTAATCCGTTGGATCATAAGTGGTAATCAGAATCTCGAAACCTGGAGTTGCACGAACTGAAACATGACATCAACAGAGCCCAGTTAGTGGTAAGAAGCCAGATGGCTATGGTTTAATGCCTCTCAAGGTCCCGAAAGTGAGGGTCGACGGTGTGATCCGAACCTGGGATCTACAACCTCACAACCGTTGGTTCAACTTGGCCAACATTTACTTTGATCGGGGGTTCACAGGACTACTGAACTTTAATCACCTCACGAAATCTTTCTGATTTGTCCCCCGTCTTAGACAATCTATGAAGTGAGTCGGGGCAACTAACCTCATAGCTCACGGTCACGTGCCCCTATTCCAGTTGTACCGACTTTTGACACTGGTACACGTGTCATTATCAGTCCCGGTCATACTTGAGCATCTAGCGCAACGGAACACCCACTTGCACGCACATACGTAGTCACTCACTTAGTCAATCGAGTCCGTAATTACAATTAGCCTGCACTGAAAGCATCACAATTTGTTCCAATCTGTTAAATTTACCCGGGCGATAAGCGCGAATCTATTCGACTTTGTCTGTCTGGAGGTCTAGCATACTTACCTCCGGGGATCTATCATCTGCCCAAAATTCCCTTCCTGACTCACACGGTCACAAGTGGGAGGCAGCAAGAGACACGAGGATGGTGTGTGTGTGTGGGGGGGGGGAGAGGGGCGTGAAACAGGACGAAGGAAAAAACCTATCCTCATACACGTCAATCAATTGTGATACGTACGACGAAACAAATCAGAACAGGCAGTTGTTCATCTAAGACAATGGGCTCAACAAACCGCCTTGATACAAAACAACGATTTTCAATTTTAGTAGTCCACACAGATCCCGTCGGGATGGCGCTTCGTTCAATTGACTATTTTCTTTCTACTTCGTGCGTGCAACAAAGTGCAATCCGTTCCGAAATCTTCCAAATCGCCTAAAGAAAGAGTTTGCCCTTACTCGTTTAAAGTTACATCGATTTCCTGTATATAATCACATTTGGTTTTAAGTCAACTTTAAGCTTTACGGTTATATTACATTACCGAGGACAGTTTTGACGAGGTCATTATTCAACTATCACAACAACTCCTCCAAGTGACAATTGTGCCAACACACAGGGGAATGAAGTCTAAACATAACAATATCGACTGGTTTCAAGTTGGAATCCTGACATATAGACAATGTAGTGAAAAGTTTCTGGAGGCACATTGAACAAAATGATTCACGAAGTGCATGATTTGCTGGTCAGTCATGTACCGTATCAAGCTGTAGGAACGCTGGTCTATTTTTGTGGAAGAGTTATGAAAAAAGCAGACAAAATCAATTCGATATTCAAAATTAGTGACGACATAAACATGAAACTGCAACTAAGCAAATGTACAACTTGATGAAACCTCATTTCCTTCAAGTACGTGAATCGATGTGTGCATGTTGAGCTAAGCCTTGTGGTTTCTCAAACTATTCGTGCAGCAAATGATTTTCTGTGATTCAGTTCGTGATCAAAGTATTAGTCCAATCTCGTTCATCACTTTTGTGTTTGGTCAGAACGACCGATTGGACGATACCGTATGAGGAATATTATAGTAACAATATATACAGTTTAAAAGCTAAGGTAGAAGAAAGTCAGCAGCCGTGTGCCAGAAGTAGATGGCTTCCCTCATCTCGGCTTTTATGGTTACTGCTTAAAATAAAAGTAAAAGCTTATACATCTTGTCGGTACGTATTGTGCAAGATTTGTGATTGTCTCCTGGTCACTATGCCCTTGATTAATTCCACAGATAGTTAGTAACTCACTTTGTAACCGGATAACCAGACGACCCTTGTACACTCATATGATCAGCAGGCATAGTAGGAAGGTACAACTAGTATCCACGGCGTCGATAGGACGACATATATTCACGATTCTCACCATCGGTTTGGGAGTTAATTCCACCCATGAAGTATGCATATCGGGTACTGTTCTGTCTCACCATGGCTCATCGTGGCTCGCGTTCGGACTTAATATGAATCGACGCCGAGTTGTTGTAATATTCTAAAAACACGGCTGATAATCCCCTAGTCCAGACCCAGAGCTTCTAGCCATGTCACGGGAATGGAGTCAAGCCCAAATGGACGAGTACTTTGCGGTTTTGAAAAAAAAGATCGATGTCGCAAGGCTGGGTAGACAAATTTGAAATTCCTGCGTTCAGCAACAACCCACAGAGAGAAGTCCGGATGGGCAAAAGCGGAGTTATCACAAAGGAGAAATTAGAATAAGGTTGTAATCATATTCAGGAAATGAATTATTGAATTGTCTTTCACTAATGTCCGGTCCTTTCTCTTCTTCAGTCCAACCCACCGAAAAAGAGAGGAGATTACGTTATTCAACTGCTCATACGCTAGGTCGCGGTATCCCAGTAACGTGAGAGTTCGTATATTTCGAACATGACCTTCATAATGATGTCTATAAACTGCTAAAAGCTGTCGGCTTATCCACAACTTTAATCGTGTTTCCACTTAGTCATAAGACAAAAATTAATGACTGTTCGCTAGTAAGAATCTATACGATTAGCCTAATGGCTGAGACCGTCAAGTGAAAATCATTCATCTCGGGTTCGCGTCCCAGTTCAGACCCAGTGGATATGAATCGCTGATGGGCACCAACAGGCATTGAACAGGTACACTGTACTGCATTTTGCGTTCAATGTTGATACCGCTTCTTGAGCAATTTCGTGTGTAAGCTCGATACGATCTGACTGGATCGTGCAAGATGCTTGAAAATTGTGGATCAAACCGAAAGACATCCGAGTCATGGCCACGGAACTGGACATTGTGACCAAAAGGATATGGGTCATTGTGTAGACAACAGCCAAACTCTGTTGTACTACTACACTACGGCTGCTTCCATACATTGATGTATTTATTATTCCATATCTGGGTCGGGAAAAGGCTTGCTCTGTCATTGATCATTTCGCACCAAGGATTACCACAGATATTAGTCGAAATCTCAAATACTAATCAAACTGAAAAGTTTCTTGTTAATATCTCCGATGGAAGGAATATAAGAATCGTCTCTTAATATTATTCATAATGTACGAAATGAGACAATGAAGCATTGTTAATTGGAACTGAGAAATTTGTCCGGCAAAGTTACTTTTTGCTAGAAGAAAATCGTCTATTGTTTTTTTTCTTAGTTTTGTTTTTTCTATTTCTCTTTCTGTATGTGAAAAATTTGAACAATAATGACATTCAATTGACCTCAATAAAGGAACCGGATGGTGAAAAAACCAACAACGGGATTCATTATCGTGCACGATTGATATTTTCAAACGGTAAGTAATTTTATTCACCCTTTTTCTCCCTCCTATTTGTGAATCTTCAATCGCACAATTTTTAATTGCTATTTGCCTTATCACGGTAATCAAAAGGATCAGATATAAACCAATTGCATTGATCGAGCTCCAACGTAGTCTTGGTCTGGAATTCTCCAGTTCATCAAGACAAGAAAGGAATGTCTAGTTTGGGACAGTTACAATTGTTCATATGACTGGTTCTGCGACAGAATCCACGCTTACCGAGATTAGTTACAGTAGAGTTGTAGCGTAGGGTGAGTCTATGTCAACAATAAATTACGTGGGCGTAACCCTAAGTGTAAGTTGCCTAGACTACGTGGAGATCATCCCCTGAAGGTAGTTATTAGTGAGATTCCGTCACTCATTCAATCAGCCTACCTACCAAACGGGGGTAGAATGAAACATTACCGGGCAGTGAGACTCAGCAAAAATTTTCTCCCAATCACAATATTAGCAATAATACCAAATTTCCATGAAATAATTCACCATGTGATATCATCGCCCAACTCACCATAAAGAAACCATGGATGACACGGCTGTACAGTGCTTCCATGGTTTCTTTATGGTGAGTTGGGCGATGATATCACATGGTGAATTATTTCATGGAAATTTGGTATTATTGCTAGTATTGTGATTGGGGGAAAATTTTTGCTGAGTCTCACAGCCCGGCAATGTTTCATTCTACCCCCGATTGGTAGGTAGGCTGATTGAATAAGTGACAGAATCTCACTAATAACTGCCCTCAGGGTATGATCTCCACGTAGTCTAGGCAACTTACACTTAGGGTTACGCCCACGTGATTTATTGTTGACATAGACTCACCCTACGCTACAACTCTACTGTAACTAATCTCGGTAAGCGTGGATTCTGTCGCAGAACCAGTCATATGAACAATTGTAACTGTCCCAAACTAGACATTCCTTTCTTGTCTTGATGAACTGGAGAATTCCAGACCAAGACTACGTTGGAGCTCGATCAATGCAATTGGTTTATATCTGATCCTTTTGATTACCGTGATAAGGCAAATAGCAATTAAAAATTGTGCGATTGAAGATTCACAAATAGGAGGGAGAAAAAGGGTGAATAAAATTACTTACCGTTTGAAAATATCAATCGTGCACGATAATGAATCCCGTT
The DNA here is from genome assembly GCA_008360955.1 of Fasciolopsis buskii. Taxonomy (NCBI): domain Eukaryota; kingdom Metazoa; phylum Platyhelminthes; class Trematoda; order Plagiorchiida; family Fasciolidae; genus Fasciolopsis; species Fasciolopsis buskii. The sequence continues at coordinate 177,276 of LUCM01011574.1, forward strand.
GTTGGTTTTTTCACCATCCGGTTCCTTTATTGAGGTCAATTGAATGTCATTATTGTTCAAATTTTTCACATACAGAAAGAGAAATAGAAAAAACAAAACTAAGAAAAAAAACAATAGACGATTTTCTTCTAGCAAAAAGTAACTTTGCCGGACAAATTTCTCAGTTCCAATTAACAATGCTTCATTGTCTCATTTCGTACATTATGAATAATATTAAGAGACGATTCTTATATTCCTTCCATCGGAGATATTAACAAGAAACTTTTCAGTTTGATTAGTATTTGAGATTTCGACTAATATCTGTGGTAATCCTTGGTGCGAAATGATCAATGACAGAGCAAGCCTTTTCCCGACCCAGATATGGAATAATNTAGTGATCGTATTTAGGATGGTCTCTTTGTCTTCTCATTTACATTTGCCCATCTCGCCCAGTTCTCGTGTACTCCAATTTTCTCCAACTTTCTTTAACTTGTTCAGGGATGAAGAGCCGAATAACTTTTGAAGGTCTGTTCCTAATAAACACACCCTAACGGAATGCTTTCCCGCATACAACACTGACCGGTTACCACGGTCAATAGCTGTAACTCGATCCCATATGGAAGATTATCTTTTTGAGTACTTCTATTGTCTAAGTAGAAAAAAGTCGAAAAAGGAAACTCCACCCCCAAGTTCTTCAGTGTATCGGCTTTGTCGACAGTGCCGTTTTCACTCGTCCATCCCTTGTGAACTGTGCACGTCAAATATTTCATGGTTTGGTGCATGCCGTTGTCCGTTAGTAGTTAAGTCATCCCCTCACCCCGAACGAGCCATGGGGTGTGAAGACTTGGTCACTCCCAGTTAGACATACCATGTGTCCTTAAAATGGCTCCTTATAATCCTTTATCACGAAGATGATGTGATGGTGGTGGTAATAGTTATAGAGTTCCGCACCATAGAAATTGACGTATACTAATCTGTATCGTGACCTGGCTTAGAGATGGGCAAACACAACTCCGATGCATCCACGCACAGACAATAGTGTACATACTTGTGTCAATCTTCAACAAAATACCGCCACGGTTGAATATATTTACAGCAGAACAACAACGAGAACAACGAGAACAACGGATTTGAACAAGTATTCGAAATGGAACATAAGAGGTAGGAAAGGGGTTAATCTCGAAACGCCTGTTCCATTTTCGTATGAACTAGCTCTGGTTATCATGTTCGTTATTTTATCTGCCCTGGTCACGTGACTACTTAATCCCTTCGCTTGTTCCGACTTGGTTCAACGTGAATGAGCATGGCAAACTAAGAGGGACGGGAGGCGGTTGCTGAATCTGCTCATGGCTACATTATGGTCAACGTTTTCGTTTTTACTTTGGTCAACTGAGTAAGGCAGAAAAATGAGTTTCCTGTACTGGGTAGAAGAGCTGCTCTCTAGTCCTACAGTCTTTCTTCTGTGGTGATATTTTGAAGTGCATATTGGCGGCGAAATGGATTGCAAATAGAGACGATAACACCACTGAATGGAATATAGTATAGTATAGTATAGTATAGTATAGTATAGTATAGTATAGTATAGTATAGTATAGTATAGTATAGTATAGTGGAGGATTCGGCCTGTGTAGCCGGTGGTCCAAGTATGCTTCATTTAACACGTCGCGGTCTAGTGTTTTAACTGACTGTTTCGACGAGCAAAGCTCCCTTTATGAGGGAGATCAACCTCAGAATGCTGTTTAGAGCGTAATTAAGGCTAGATTCATTAATTTACAAAAAAAGCAAACCATCCATCTCAAACCCTGGTTACCTTTCTTCAATGAAAAACTAAACCTTCAGCCGGTAGAGTACCGTTTACCAATAGGGGTTCCACTTTATCTACACTGATCAGGCGGGTTAGGTTGTGAAGTCTGGACATGAAGTTCAAGTCTTAATACATATCACGAACTATCGGAGTCATGGCGAAGGACGAAAGCAATGAGTAAGAATAAAGGAAATAACAAGAAACTAGCTTCTCCGTACTTCACCTCCCCGGTCATAGGCAAACAGTCAGATCCAAAATGTCATTGTGAACTGGATACTACCCGAGTTGTCCAAGCCAAAGTAAAAAGTTGATTTAGAGGATCCCAGACCAAAACTTTGCCTATGCAAACTAACCCACAAGTCAGTAGGACAATGTGAGGATTGCGTAACCCACTGGGAAACGGCGACTGTTAGCTCAATTCATCCACCCTTCGGATCCAACTGGGTATCTTCCCAACGGATACCGGTGAGCATCCATCCGTATGGTTTGTACGCCGTCCGTGGTTGGCTTGCAATCAATATTAATCGTCTTTCCTTAGAGTGATAACCAGAAAGCAGTCAACGCAATGGAGAATGCTGTACATTCGCTTTCTTCCACACATTTTAGTACAAACATCGCCACGAGAAACCAATGATTAGGACTTCCAGTGCAGAGGTTGTGAGAGGCCGACCATTTGGGTGTATTTTGAGAGGCGTTCAGAACGAGTGACAAACTCGAACATGAGAAAGCATTTAGGGGCCATGACACAGTTTGTACTGTATTGAATTGTTACTACATCCTCCTCGTTTATGAAGTTTCCGTAACGCTAGGTATTGTATTTTTACAAATTTGAAACTTCGATTAATGTTTATCCGGTACGAGATTTTATTTCACCGAGAGTGTCTCCAGTCTAGAGGTTCAAATGAAGGTGATCGTGTTTTGCGAACCTGATTTCATGGGAGTCATCGTGCCCTACCGTTATCAATTTGACAATGATTCTGGAATCAATCTAAGTGACTGTTTCGCAGACCCGACCAGGTGGATAACCAGTGCTGCTCGTCCATAAAACAGCTCCAGTTGAGACATGCATCCAACTGAGTCGAATGACTGTGAGTGGACAGGCTATTCGTCCAATAACTCGAGACTAGGTACACTTCGAAGTCGGTGACTTCCAGTCGTTCACCACAGCTAGAATCGAGTCAACTGGTTAAGGGAAACTGCTGAAACTACTACGATGATTACCATTACAGATTCACTGCATACAATGACTAGTAACTCGAAAGCAGATGCTTCCTGGTTTGATGTCAGTTAGTTGCGAAGCGTACCATAGGTTTCCATAGTTCCCATTGTTCGAGATCCGTGGTTTAGAAATAGCAGTGGATAAATTAAACAGTGGTTTGGAAACACACGAGAAATGGAAACCTTACGAAATCAAATAGGTAATCGATTGTTTTTGCACTGTAATGAAAGTATTTAAACAGCTTCAATTATCATGCCAACGAAGTGAGTATCACAAAGATCGACGAGCTAGGAATAACACCAGCACGATCATTGCAAATGTACATTTAGGTGGCAAGTAGTTCGAAGTCCACTATCAGAGGCTACCGGTCGATGATGGCGTATGCTTGGAACTATCACCGGCATTGAATGAGAAAAATGTATATGGTAACAGTAGCCCATAGGAAATAATGAATCTCATGGTGTGAAGATTTCCAAAGGACATCCTGATGGAGTGCCGAGATGGTTTAGGACAGGAAACAATTAACTTTATTGTACTCAATATGCAGAAGATCGATTTCTGATAATGATTTGATTTTCTTTTTCTCCTCTCCCCTCCCCTTCTACCTCATCTCATCTGTATGTGAGCAGGCCTACAACAAGATCAAGATTTGTACGTTCGCCTTGTGGATTCAGCGACAAAACAGGTGAGCTTGATCCCAGCATTCGTTTGACACTGTCAAGCATTTGCTACTAGAGCGATTCCATGTCTAATCTGGTTGCTGGAGCGTTCACCCTGTATGGTAGGATTGAGGTAGAACTTTGCCTAGAAATCCTTAGAAGAACGACATTTCACATCTGTTTTATCGATGTCGTTGGGACTCATCAGCAATGCGGTGCATGTCTACCGAACCCGAATCGGGACCAGATACCGAAAAGGCTGTTTGTGATTGGGGCACTTCAGTCACGAATCAATTTTCGCTAACTCTCAAAGCGCACATCGGCTATTGGCTTGCGGCTAGTAGTGGAACAGATGACTGACTTCTTGAATGGTGGCTCCGAAGATTGAAATGTTTAGCTGACAAAATGCAGACCCCTTTTGTGGGCTGATATGATCGTGCCCGTAGAACAAACGGAACCGACCCAAATAAGGAGATACATCTGAAAAGAAATACAATACAGAAGTAACATTTGGGATCAGATTAGAAGGTCCAACAAACGATCACGTCCAAAACACGTGGCACAAGGCATCAACCAGATGGAATGGGTGTCTGGAGTCAAATCATAGTCCTAGACCCAAAGCTCCAGATAGCGCGAAAGTAGAAAAATATGAGTTTAATGGAGAAAGTAAGCGCAGATGCGAGAATGGAACAAGTGATGAATTTTTATTTGTAGGTGCTCAGTGGGAGTCGGAAGACTATCTTTCCGCCACACGACACAGGCCCTGATCACAAAGCTATCGTCACCCCCGCGTTTTGGACCCCAAGTCTATATGCTGATCTTCTATTGCGCATGACTAGTCGTTTGCTCCTGATAATCAAGAAGACATTCCGAAATGATATTTGATATTGTTGGGTAATGATAGCAATGACAGCTACGTGTGGTGGTACTACTGAATCGTAGTGTGAAGTAGTATGATCCTCCCGGAAATGATGAACCTCGTTGCGGTCGTGAGCACACGTGGGACTTATCCCTCTTTCCTATTTTCAATCGCTGTTTCAATTTCAGTCTGTCTCCAATCGGTTTCCGCCGATTCAGTCAAATTCATCTTATCCTAACTCATACGGCGATTGTTCACAGGTAGACAACTGACTTTATTCCGTGACTACCCGTGGCCGGTTTGCAGTATCGTCCGATGGAAAGTGTTCCAAAAAACCGAAGCGAAATTGGAAAATACAAAAACCGGAGTGGTTAATAATGATGGCGAAATACGGACGTTTCGATTACAAGGGCTAACTATTTTAAAGTTCGGTTTACAATAGAACGATTTTTGTAGGTTGACCAAAACATGTGAATACGTTTCTCACATCTGGTAAATTGATGTTAAGTTTTACACAAAATTCTAAACAGAAAAAGTAGTATAGAACAGCTAGCAAAAATTTGTGTGGAAGTGCACGATCGGCTTGGTGATTATTGCCACTCATTAGATGTACACATGCTAGGTACTCTTATTTTTGTTCATCTTCGTCATAATGATCTCAGCCCTTTTGTTTCGCAACTGACTGTGAACTCAACTGACCGAATTCTCGATCCCTAATAGGAAATTTGTATAAACAAGAGCAACTGGCATAAATGTGAGCCTGATCGTCAAACAGCATCTCACTAGGATGCGCACCAGTTCGCGAGTTTCCAATGCAGACCAACTACGGCAGTTGAAAGATTTTAAGACGATAGCAACCTCGTTTCTGCAAATCACCTGCCACGTCGCTAACACGATCAACAATAACAACAGTTAAACAATACTACTAACATTACTACTAATAATAATAATAATGATAACAGTTGAACAATAGAGCGCACCGCGTTAAACCACAATTCTGCCCCATTACCGGACTTGTTTTCACTACTTGTCATTCATCAGATCAGTAAACCAGCGAGACCCGGTCACATTTTTTCCATTCAATTTTCAGCCAATCACATATGAAGGCCAAGATAAAAATCCCGAAATGTGCCGTGTCCTCCTCACACACGAAGTGATGTGTAGTCGATGTTGTGAAAAGAAAAGTTGTGGCAATCGAAACGAAACACCGTCCGATCCGGTCGTATTGGATCGGTAAGTCTGCAGCTATACGTTCGCCGTGCTCTTCTCATTTTCCTCACATTCCTCGGGAGCCATGCTCCATTCACGCGACTCATTGATCCATCCACAGTCGCCAAACTGTTACGCATGTTTGGCGAGGATGGACGATAGGCACCAATTTTATTATCCAATTCTTATTGTACAAGACGTGATGGTGACTTAGCTGAATGGAATTCTGCGAGACTACGACCTCGTGGTAGCACACAACTCGGGTTGATGCTTACCCACGGTTTGATGGTCTCATCGGATGTTTAATGATGCAGTTAGGTGTGCACATGTTAGATTGGAATCGCTTTAGTCTGACGAGTTGTTCCGTGTGCGAGTGCGACCACTGTGGTCTTCCAAGGGTTGAAATGATTCCCTCGGTTAGGATGAGTACTCAGTCAATCGTGCACACCCCCTATTACCAAATCCAAATCCCAATGTCTTATCGAAATCGAAACCAATTCAAACACATAACAGTCCGCGCTGAGTCTCATCGTCTCTCTGCCGAGGAAGTGTGTGTGAGTAACCATAGAATACTAAACCCAAAACAACACAACATGTACTGCCAGAACAACGTGAAAACTGACATCAGGACCTAACCAGTAAAATAAGACACCTGCTGCCTGGGTGGGAGACAGGAACACTATCTAGCTCTACCAGATGAGACCAATATCTGCCAGAGTTTGGTGAGCTATTTCAGTTGGATGCTCATCAAAATCCAGGTCACACTTGTCGGTCTGCCAACATCTAACCCATCTAATTGAACGTTTGTGGTTAATTGACCTTCAGTCCCTCAGCGGGAAATTAGGAGGAACGAAAGGGGTAGCCAGTGTTGGCTCATTGTAATGTTATTGTCAATGTTTTTGTCAATTGATGCATTCTTAAGACTGCTACGAGAGCAGCCCGAATGACATAATGAACATAAACCTACAATTCGTCAACTGAGTCGATATGGTCGAGACATTAAATGTGTCACCTCGAAGCACATCACGTGGTCACAACACACGGCAGAACACATCCATACACACATGTGTGCGTGCGTATGTGAACGACAAACCATTCTAGATGATTGTATGTTTTTCACCAGGTTCCTAGCAGGTGGTCAGTTAAACCTACAACCTTATATGTTCTTGTGCCCAGCTGGTAACACTGTATTGTAGCAGTTCAAATATTCAATAGAAACATTTTTACAAATTTCGCCAATGAGTTGGTTTGACTCCTGTGCAGCATTTTGTGAAGTTTAATTTTGAAGAGCAAACATTTTTCCGTTTCAAACTTTTCCTATTCATTCAATAATATAATTGTCGTAATATATTTCGACCGTACTGGCACAGGTAATCGCAGAAGTAATGTGCTAACAGTCGTCCTAGTAGTACTACAGTAAATTGTGGTAGTACTATTATTAGTATTAGTTGTTTTATTACTACTTCTACCAGTAGTAGTAGTAGTAATGACAATAATAACACTAATTCACTCAGTTCGAGTCTGAGGTAATTCTTCAAATGCAATAATGGTCGTCAATCCGCCATTGAATATCGCACCAGCTACTGCCGACTGTCAATTAACGAACCTCCGCAGATCCTCTACGACATCTGGGCCTTCCACAGATAAATCTCACATCACAAGATTCGATCCCTTGTGCTCAGTACTCTGCCACTAAGCAGCATTAGGTGAGATACCAGTGCTCGCCAGATCACAAACAAAGCAAATATTAAACGACCGTCTGAGGGTTGTTCTGGATGGCCTAGCGTGTAAAGTTCTGCATTTTGCTGATCCCCGATTCAACTCAAGCCAATGCTCACCAGCCTACGTGATGAAATTTAAGCATATCGCGTTCAAAAATTCCCTTTCATCAGTCGGATGTTTGATTCCCGTAGATCCTGTTACATATACCGTGATGTAGTTCTCACATTCATTTTTCTCATCGGATTCCGTAAGTTTGTTGTCTACTTCACCTTAGAATGAGTCGGTTTCCACATAGAACACCGAGTATGCAATAGAAACAGAAGTTGATTTCGCACCAAGGCATATGCAGTTGGAATTCAAATTTTCGTAAGGTTGCAAGTGTTCACTCAATATTCCAATCAAGTGGTTTATTATTCCTCAAAATATCAGTTTTGCCGATCGAGAAAAATTTTACAAAGCCTCGAATGATGCGCCAAGTTTGGCGTATAGCAGTCCGCGTAGTGACGTTGGTTTAACTAGACTCAAGAGTGACGAGTTACTCTAAGACATGGGGGCAGGTGAGTAAAATCACGGGTACCAGCAGGGTAGATCAACCCGCATTCTGGTAGGGAGAGAACACGTGCTAGTAATTGGTACTACTACAAGACGACAACGAACTTCTCCCAGCCAAACGGCCATTGTTCACGGGAGTAATAAAACTAGGGAGATAATAAGCCTTATTTGATGAATTTGAGACTTGTAGGATTGCTAAGGCTAAAAGGTTACCCGGATAGAGAAAGTACCAACTTACCGGAGTAAGACAAAGCCCGACAAAAATGGCTTAGGATGATAAAGAAAGATGACAGAAAGGGCTGGATCTTTGGTCGGATAGGAAAATGCGAGATACAGACTCACAGACTGGTGATTTCTTTCCAATTTATCATTATTCATGCTTGTAATTAATAATCACCTTACGGATGGCAGCTTCTTTGGTTAATAATAGGAACCAGATAAATTCGGAGGGCGAGAGAATGAGGGGATGTCTGGAGGAATGGTGTATGCAATGCGTTCACCCAACGTATAATTGTATTTAGGACAACCGATTGACTGGTTGATAAGTAGTGCACGGTTAGGGTAATGAATTACACGTGTGTGCGTGTTTGCTAAACTCCCGAAAGACAGGTATTAAATGAGTCTATTTTGGTACATGGGTTCCAAACATGGTCACTAAATTTGGTGTCCATGACATACACTGTTTTTTACATGTATGAGAGACAAGTATTCAAACCGCACCACTCCTTCATTTCCAAACAGTAACACCGTTATAAAAAAAATTCTCGTTCAATCAAACCATCAGCCGTCGAGGTTTTATTTATTGTTCGAACTATCCGACAAGGGAAACAAGAGTACATGAATGACCTTGGGCTCGAATCCTGTTTTATTTTTGATGAGCCGGGCGGAATTAGTAGAAGAATTCTGTCCGATTTGTGAATTTCCCAAATGCAACTAAAGAATGCACTTGTATACATCCTGATACCTGTTGAAGAGTGATCATGTCTGAGTAAAAGGTTCGAATTCTGCAAACGCCAAGACGCATTTCTTTCAACAACAACCTCTGTGCTCTCCGGCTGAATCTTAAAATCTTCTAATGTGTGACTGCCTTCTCTTCAAACAGTATTCAAA
>LUCM01011574.1:186499-205732 GCA_008360955.1 Fasciolopsis buskii
TCAGGGTTATTATTAATCACTGAGATTGAATCAGCACCAATCCCACCATCGAAGACGACGGTGATGACGATGACAACAACAACAACAACAACAGCAACACAGCAAAAGACAACAAAGCAACAAGCAAAAGTCATCATTTCCCCTCGCACGTTTGCCCTTTTGCTCCTCTCATTCGACCTTGGTCACAGAATCAGCCGAAATTTCTCGTGTAATCTCGCCAGATTTTCTAGAATCGATCAGGTCAACCGAACTGAGTGACCATCTTGTGCTGGCAGATAGACAGACAGACAGACAGACAGACAGACGGACAGACAGACACCGACGCGATCCACTGCAATTTCAACTGACCAACTACAAAATACCAGTGGACTTGGAACTCGCAGTTTCATGGAATGTTTACTGCTTAAACTCGGAAGAAAGCCGGTATTGTCTATTGTCTTCTTTTCTTCCCGTTTTCGTAGTGACCCGGGAGTGGTCATGTACTACGGCCGTCTGGTGAGCAGCTGTTGTCTTCGTTGGACAAAAATGTCACGTACCAACCGTCTACCAACCTACCTCTCCATACACACACGCACACAGGTCTAGTTATCCGCAGATATGCAACTGATCATCACACTTGGGCAACAAATGGACTGACTCGAGGAAAGAAACGGCAGTTGACTGACTGAAAATATATACACGTCAGGCCTTCAAAGAAGTCTATCCCTCCCACGTCGTGCGGGGAAAATAGCTTCAACGAATTTATATTATTCTGTATGGCGCATTTATTGAAAAAAATAAATAATTCAAGCATTATCGTTTCAACACTTCATCTCCACAAACGCCATAGGTCACGGGGTAATTTCAGGTTCAGATCAGTGGTCCCTGGGATTTTTCACACTAGTTCGACCTCGTTCCCTGTCGATGAATGTCGTACCAAACGGTTTCTTCCAAGTCAACTCCGGTTGAGTACAAAAATCGTTATAGACTCCCATGAACAATGTTTTCTGAGGTGGAATTTCGAACGGAATGAAGACATTACGCAGACCATAAAACATTCGTGATTGCAAAAAGTTTCATTGAAGACAATGATAACAAATCAAATTTACGACATATCTTTGCACAGCCGCTTTATTTAACTTGTTGAGAATGATCAATAACAGTGCAGTCCATATGGAAAGAGTGGTAATCCAACTAATCATTTTTAGCCACACACACACACACACAAATTCGTTTGCTTCAAGCTAACTGTCTTTGTTGGTTTTTTTTTTTGTAGTCTGCCTCATGTTACCTGGTATGCTCTAAATCCATCCTTATATTCAGGTGCTATAATCTCCTCCTAGGGTAGAGGGTATTCAAAGTGGAGCCGGCTCGTCATCCGTGTAAGACATTTCCGCGATGAGCTCACATGCACACGTGACTTATCTATTAGGTTCTGATTGAATTTCTCTTGCACGTCAGTTGCACAAAATAGGTCGTTTGTCTGTTGACGGTCGTTTGGTTACACAGTCCGGTCACGTTTAGACTACGTAGATTGGTCTCTGATTCTGGAAAATGACATTCTTTCTGGTTGTAGACAATTTGTCTTGTTACTAAAGCTAATCATTGCAGATTATTTAATTCTTGTTGACGGATGAAGATTTGGCTACAAATGTCACATAATCTGAACGGAGATGGGGTTATTTCGTCAATTAGTGATTATCTTCAGCATGAAAGTACAAGTGGGTGTATTAATTTGTCATTGCTTTAGTACCCTTGTATTGCAAATGAAGAAAGGACTAGTCTAACAACTGAGACATTAAAAGGGGAATTCATTTAATCGACCAACAAAAAGTGTGCATATACGTAACTGTCATTCGAAAGTTTGATTGCAGTGAGTAAAAAATCCAACCGTATTCAGTTTACAGATATTCATCAAACAGTTTTGATCCAGTTTCGTATTCATGTACGTCATTAACTAATAATGGACCTGGTATCCACAGCGTGATTACTGAGTCTGGAGTTCATATATATATATATATAATGTTTGTGCGTGTGCGTATGTATGCATATATACGTGTATGTATAAGGTATCTATGTTTGCGCGAGTGAATCTGTGAGTAGTTGAGTGTAAGTTTATTCTCGATTATCCCCGTGCTTAGCAGAACCTTGAAGACATCATTCAGTCGTGCAAGATGGTGATTGATCTGACACATGTAAAACTCATTTTTGACTCCATTCCGTTTTTCTTTGATAATACTCGTATTTTGCCTTCTCAGTTACCACCTCCCCCAGCTTCTTCTATTTTTCTTTTCTTCTTCTGATCAAAACAGACGGGTATCGTTTTATCGCATGACAGTAAGGACGATTCACAAAATTGTAATGAACATTAGTGTTATGCAATTACTACTTGTAATTGACAACCAATTACAGTTGTCACCAAAGGCATTAATGGTCTCTTCACAGTGGGAATTCAGCACTAGAATCACATTTGAACCGTTGACACTGGGAGTGGATGATGAGTCCATCTAAGAACCATACCGTGATGCGTCCGTTAAACAGGGCTAACTTCCACGTAGTGGTCACATGATCTCAGAGTTTGGGCTTTTGTTGTCAGACACGGACACAAATATAGGGACCAATTGATTTTAGATTGGGCATCACAATTTCCTAACCGAACACCCTACCGCTGTATAGCGGAAAAGTGGGACCATGATCAAATATAAGGTCCAGCGTAATGGTCTTAAACACGTGGATCAAATAGACCGACGCTGTCTAACGGTTCATCCCGCATGATTAGTTGCCCTTCAAAAAACAGACTAACCTGATAAGAAAACAGGCAATTTTGATGAACTGGCCCGAGACTCTTGTAATGTTTGACTACCTCTGAATTTTGTGTTAGTGACAAAAGCTAATATTACGATCCGGAAATTCGTTCATTCATCAAGTATCACCAACGCCTATACAACCACTAGAACTTAACAAATACACTGCTCATGGGGCTGTTAGGAACCGTCAACCGTGTGCACATCCATCGCGCTCGAACTTCGAACAAAAATGAAACAGGTGAACACGGTTCCCTTGGTTACTTCGCTTTGACGTGGCCGTTGACACCATACTATGGATAATTTCGTGTACCCTTCAGTATCTCAAACAAATCTTGCTAAGAACAAACGTACTCGCTGTTAGCTATCTAATTTCCAAATTGTTTTGGCGAGTCATATAATAAAGTAGCATGCAGTGATTCAAGAATTTACCAATGGGATTCTTAGCTTTTGATCGCAAAACGAATTATTGGGTTCCCAGTTGTTGGACACAGTTGCTAGTGAGATCAGGACGGATTCCGGCTGGTCATCCTAGACATACAGAATTTACATCGGACGGAACTGTGGCCGGACAGACAGACTGAGCCAGAGTCATCTTAGTACAATGCCAGCTGGACGTACTTCTCTAGGGCACGAGTATTTCAATACGAACTATTTGAGCTCCTCACTGTAACCTTCCCACATGTAATCAATTACACAATCAAATAATGTGAATAAAAATGGGTTCGCGTACTCACTTCCACCTACTCTATCCCCTCTCATTCTATGTTATTAAGATCTAATTAATCCCCAACTTCCATTCACGTGGATAGGTTTGATTGCGACTGAAAAGACAACGAATGACAAAAACGTTCAAATTGCAGTTAGTCTCGAATGAAATAGACACGTCAGAAATTTTTTGGCTACGTTCTTTTCGCGAATCGTAAGAATTATTTTATTTTCGGGACCAGCCTTGGTGTAGTCGTTTTACTATTTCAGTCTACTCAATACTCCACCAATTAAGTAGATAGCAATTTCAAACAAGAAAGCATATTCCCGAATGCCTATTGACTGAATGCCATTGAAATTGATATTTAGGAGTCAGATGTGACACTGTTTAACTGGAATGAAGCGCATTGCAATAGGGTCGTTTAACAACAACTGAATCGGTTTCGGTAATCAAACATGAACTAATGTTAATGGTGATAATATCATATGCAACATATATAATATCATATATCATAGGATGGTAGAAAGTTGGCTTGAATGAAGAGTGGGACCAGACGTGGCAAATTGTTACCGGGTCGTTAGTATTTGGTAAGACGGTGGGAGTGAACGCTGCTGGACTAACAAAAGGTCGCGGAAAGAAAGTTTGAGACCGCCACTAGAATCTCATTTGAGTCGTTAGGAGCGCGAATGGATGATGATGTTTTGTGTCCCTTTTCTGAACGTTAACCTTGCCTGGCCGAAGAAAATCCTCCGACGAATCACCATGTGATTCTCAAGTGGACTTATCATCCATTCACGCTTCTAACAATTCAAATGAGATTCTAGTGAGAAACTAAGAGCGCACTAGTATAGGGATGGTTAGACAGGATAATACCGGATACGCATGCCTGACGAGCGGTAATAATCGCCAAACAGGTGGCGTGTTTCCGGGTAAATTTCGTTCACGCATCCGCATACGAAATATACTACTGAGAAGAAAAAGTTTGATACTAATCACAATATCTAAATCATCAACACAGGGTTTTGCTAATGAACGAAATTCAGTTTTTTTCGATAGGTTTCGTTGATGGACGTGGTACATTATTTCAATATTGCCAGCCCACATCGAGTAGTTAGTTACCAAAGCAACCTTGTCATTTATCTCCTTAAGCCTTTCTTTGAAAAATGCATTCGAACGGCTCAGAAAGTTTATCATACTAACAGAACCATTCAGTGTTCTGGAGAGAGGGCGGGAGAGTGAGAGGGAGAAATGAATGATTTTCATATCGATTTGTGGAAATTTGTGATGTGATTTTTAAGTAAATTCGTCTTGGCAGGTGGGATGGGAGGTTGGTTGTCTAGCTGTAAAACTAATGGGTTGTACATTTTTCAATAATCACGTAGCGGAAAAAAATCACGTTGCGAATTGTGCCGCTTATAAAGTTTTTGTTTGACAACAAACGCGCAAAGAAGACCAAATTCTTTAATTCATAAAAAATATGTACATTTCAAGGTGCCGGAGGGGGGGTAGGGATAAAGTTACCAATTAAAGTAGTAGGCTGTGAATAATCGTGGTCTTTTTCAATCATCTGGACGGAAAACTGACGAATTCATTCGTTGATGACTGACACAAACATTTTGCACGCTTAACAACCGATCATCGAGCGAGCTAGTAATGACCGATAGTGCTACTCTACCTAAGAGATTAGATGGAACTTCATACAGGACGCCAGGAATCAAGGGACCGAGACAGAAAAGCATACGCACATGCATAAATATTGAATTAGGAGATCCGGAATGGGCACGCCTTTCCGCCTCATAGACGGTCAGCATCAAGCGAGTATAAGGAGTTCAACTAAGGAGTTGATAAACAGAACAGATGGAAGATGTATTCAACTGGAAGACAATCAAGGTGTACACACACACACACACACACACGCTCTCTCTGGCATGCACAACCTTCTGCTTTATTTCATTCTTGATATCTTCTGTTGATTTGATACCGTGTGAGGACTTCCATCCAACGAGTGTGAGTGGCAAGTTCGAAAAAAACACGTACAACCTGGTGACGTTCGGTTTTGTCCGATTGAAGAAAACGAATAGAAAATGGCTGGTGAACTTGTGCGACCCACCAACCCATCAAACTTATTCAAGGCCGTTCATCATACCAGGGGAATTTAGACAGAATGGTGTTACCGACGAAACTGATCGCCTTCACTTCGTACGTGATGGAATTTAATCAAATCAAACGTCGAATTCAGAATAAAATTGGGGAAAATCGTGCTTCTCTTTAATTTATATTCAAATCTAAAATTGTGTGTGCGCAAGAATTTCGACTCAGTGCAACTAGTCCTATTCGTCTAATTGTCTGTAAGGCAAGTATGCCGGCCAGTCTGAAACTAAAGCGAAGTAGCCAAATGCTGGCGAGAGGGAACAGGGTAGAACAAGTCACTATCACTGATTCTACTCGATAGTTGACTTCCGTTCGCACGGAAGCAGTTCCTTATCGAACTTCGACCAAACCGTCCCAGTTCTTCGCGTTATTTTACATTTTGTCTTGCACAAAATTATATGGCCAGAACAATAACGTGTCCGCGCGGATCATCTACCACTAATCGGAAAAATAATATCCCATTGCAACCCGTTTGCATTCTAATCAGAAACTCCTAGTGAGGTCGCTTTAACAATTACAAATCAATAATGCGAGTTGAAATTTGCTATCTGTCATCATTCTGACAGTGGACTAAAGTGCAACAACTGTTGTTTTGTTTAGACGAAAAAACAACCGGAACGGGCATTAATTCAGAAGTACTTCACGTATGTTTTATGATTGCAGTCTAAATCAAATTGCTCACATGTAGGGTACACAGTAATACACAAAAACTAGGCTTTACATGATTCCGATTAGGGAATCAAATCTAGGAAAGTTCAAAAAATTTCTTGTGGACAGTTGGTTGTCCATGATTTTGGATTAATCCAAAATTCAATGAGGTAATGAGAAAAGTATTCGTTTATATCGAATCTTGGATTTCAAGAATCAAGGACCAACTTTAAATTGATCCTAACTGACAAAATTTGATCACATATCGCCTTCTTTGTAACTCACACAAGATATGGATATGTATCGAGAAAAAACAAACAATTTGTCTTACTCGGCATCCTAAATTTGACACCAAATTTGTCTAGTTTGTTCCGTAGTAATATCCTAGCTTTCTCCCTAACTTTTCGGCTTAGCACCCACATGCAGTTGCTAGTTGAAACTTTCAAAGACGGTTTGGGCAATGCATTCAAATCAATACTGCCAAACTATGCTCAGTTGCACAACGTTCAAATCGATGTAATTAAAATGTTCTCTTTTTATAAAAAAATAAACTAGCTTACTCTAAGAACGGCCTGTGGTCAGAACAAACTTAAATGAAGCGATCTTCGTTGTGAGTCCGATCGGCTAGAACAAAAAATTGACCATCAGTGTGCCTTTCCGTCTCCTTCAAGTAGCCAAGTTGGGCGGTACGACCGTCAGCAACGACCACAAAGTCTGTGGAACTCACTTCAAACTAGTCTAGATATGTCCCAGTGGAACTCGTTGTTCGCCTCAGGGGAGCTAAAATTAATGGTCACATTGATGGATGGATTGAACGAAGAATGGCACTTCAACCGACGGCTGTGATCACGTGGATAAGGTTGCGGTGGTCAACTTTCCCAGTTCGCAGCCCTCTCTAGGCCGCGGCCCCCTTCCTGAAAAAATGATGTGCGCTGTTATTTCATTAATAAAACATGTAAAGGATAAAAAAGATAAAAGACTGTTATTGGCACGTATGGAACTGTCTGGTCGAACTTCACACAAATTACTGTCGACTGTGATCCACCCTTCGCCAGCAAGCTCAGCGCGATCCCGATTCTAGCCTGCCCACGAGCGCTCGAGCCGAAATCACCGGACAGGCAATGAGGGAAAGCGGTTGTATCTGGGCTACGAAGAGTGATCACGGAAACGGGTTTCGGAGACAAAACGTAAATCTTTAAAAGTATAAAGAGTTCTAGCTAGGGCGACTTTTGCTCTGTTAGGGTGTGTGTGAACATGGGATGTAACTAAATGATGTAAACATTCAGGTTTAAATAAGGCCCGGAAACTACTTCTTCCTTCTCCACTAATGCTCCCATCAGATGGATTCATCGAGCCACAATTCTTCGCGGCATCTTTCATGATCCCTACGAAGGAAGTACGGAAATCTGTAAGATTCCCACTAGAAATGGCACTGGAACTATTCATGCTATCGGTACTTCGCGGCTACTCATAGCACAAGTGGAGTTTTTCTCTGAGAGTGCTAACCGAAGCCTTTGACTCAAAAGTCTCACCTACAAGGTAGTGGAGCGTTAATCCAGCACCGGAGCTCGGAGCAGGCCCATACTTATCACTACCCACGCCGCTCGGAACAATGGATAGCGCGGTCTTGATTATCCTGCACGAAGGGTGATGCAATATGAAATGTATAGTATTTGTACTATTCATGGAATTTTGTATACTGTTGTTGCTAGAGTGTCCATCCGCCAAGCAGAAGAATGATTAGGGTTCTCAACGAAAGTCTTTGGTTCTAACAATAATCTGTCCGCATACGATCGGGAAGTGGGTGCGTGGAATCCAATCCACTTGGATTAGTTATTCTTTCACTCGATTTCCCGAGTGAGCTGATGGCCCAAATCAGTCCCAAACCTGGAAGACCTGGGAGCCACTTCATCAGAACTTTGCTCATTGAGCTTTTAACCATGATTGGATTTTCGGGTTGGGATAAGTCATCCTGTACAACTCGTTGGATCATGAAAGCACCCAAGCCGTCATTTCACGTCAAAGTGCAGAGTGACGGAAACATAACCACTAAATTGATTTTGAGCTCCGGAAACGTTCCACATCAACTGAAAGAGCAGTCACACTAGACGAACCCCTAACGTGATCGGAATGCTCACTGAAGTAGAACTATGCAGTAATGAGTCCATTAGTTTGCATGATCCTTAGACTGCGACCGCGAGTTTTGGAACAGATTATGCGTGATTTTAGCTGTTATAAAAATACCGATAGGATTTACTCAACCCTTTGTTAGTACACAAAAGTGTTCACAATTGGGCAAGCCGCTCAAACACCATCTATCTGGAACTTTTGTTTTGATCCCATTAAAAGCAAGGAAGCCAAAGAAGATCCCGACTTGAAACAAAAGAACAAATGACATTTTGTTTGCATTCTAGATTCTCGACTTTATCTGATCCCCAGTTTGATACATTCACCCAGGAATTTAGCTGACATCCACCACTTGATCAGCCCAAGAGGGACTTACCAACATTTTGCACGGACAGTACAACTAAGTATCCACACAGACCCTCGTCCTCATAACACCAACAAGGAATACCCTACAAACGTCGTTTTTTACCACCCATCTGTTTTGCTGACGAGTGAAATGACTTATTTTAGCGAGTTTAGCAAGTATTTCGTTGTCTGCCACAATTTAGATAATAAGGCCTGTGACAAAATACACGTAAAATACTTAGTAGTCAATCCCACTCTGGTCTCCAGACTTGGGTACTCTTGTCCCAGTGACAGGCGGCTTATGCGGACAGAGAGAGAGAGAGAGAGAGAGAGAGGGAGTAAGATAAACTACACGATGGCGAGCAGGTCAGACAAACTTGACACCATATGTGGTATAGGAAATGAGAAAAAGCTTCTTGTACTGCATACTCGTCCGTCGCGACAACTCAATCGTCAACATGAATTTTAGTAAACCGTTTAGGGGTCTATTTTTTTCGTTGATATTACAAATAAGCATAAAGAAATTATCCGCCTTCTTTCGTTGCTGCTATTTCCGAATACTGTGAGGTTAGTCAGCTAAAAAGGTTTTGTCTTCCACTCGCCATCCCCTTACGAGAAATCTTTGTGACTTTGTCGACACTTCCATTTGTCATAACAAAACGGGGCTAAAAGGGACCGCATTAGGTTAATATTCTTGACTGTTAGCAGTGGTAGTCCCGGTGGGTTGCCAATTAACGAATGTTGTTCCAAAAAATTTCTCCAAAGCCTCAGTGGAGACTTGCAGGTTACAGAGATAATTCAGAACCAATAACAGCGGATGCTGTCAGTTTACGAAAGTGAGTGTTTCAGATTTCAGCTTCCGGGGGTCAGCCGACTTTCACATTAGACGCAAGCGGTCCACTTACCCACCTGGAAACCATGCGTTGACGCCTCCTTCCTGAAAATGATTAATGTTGTTCTTTCATTAATAAAAGAAATAGAAAGATAAAAGATATTTTCGTTGCTATTGCATTGTTTGTAATCGGTGGAATTTCAGCAAGGCGGAATTTGAGCAACATCCCACTTGGATAGCTCAGAACGATGGCATGAAACCACACATTCCGATTATGTGACAAGTTTTTCTGCTCATAGTCCGTGAAGCTAACTTGTTACATTTGAGTATTTGATGTAACAACTTTTGTGGAAAACGCTTTGCTTCAGCGAAGCTAAACACAACCACGTACAAACGCATAGGCACAAAAGCTCGCTTGTTGTCGGCCAATTTGCTTGTCGTACGCTATAGTACCTAAGCCGTGCGGTATGATACCAGCCTTCAAGTTTATTCCAACGAAACAGAACGAACGAACGTGTTAGAAGAAGGCCCTCATCGAGTGCCGAATTCCCCAACTCCCACCAGTCCATTCTCTCCCATCGGCTGTAGTCTATATATGAGCACGTATGTGATTAGCACAATAGATGTTAGCATTTTGTGGTGTTAAAGCGATCGGTTCTCATTCCACCTGGTGTAGTAGGAGTCATGCCCGGTCCACGGCAAATGAGGATTGGTGGTGTTGGTACACGGTTGGACCCTTACATCCGCATCCGCATTTGCATCCCCCCTTCCCTATCTCTGACCTCTGCAGCTCGCCGTGGTAGACCAACACAAAGAGCACTTTTCACTGTCGAAGTTTAACCGCAGAGGTGTTGCGGGGTAGCGTGAGCTATATCTGTTTACACAAGATACTGTCCAACGATAAGCTATCGGTTCTTCACCACTCAGGACTGACCAAATGTCCTTTGCGTTGCATACAAATCGGTCAAATTCCTTTTGGGGAACAGATGAAATTAGGGGAAATGAAAAAACTCTAACTCGCACATGTCTTCCATCGTTTTCCTCTAATTCGATCTGTGAATTTTGTTCCTCTCGATAAGGACACGAAAGAAAGTGCTGCTAACCAGAACCGACCGATTTTTTTTGTCCTCACTCTTTCCGTGCCGTAAAAATAAACACAAATGATACGTGGTTATTTACATTCAAGGTAGGAATCTGAGGCATCGGGATCTGTCTTTGCTGGTGCACGTATGAGCGTCAGGTGTCCACCATCTATGTTGCTTTTATCCATCCACATACATACATACATACGTAAATACGTACATACATACATACATACACAATATTGTTGTAATTGAATTGTAAAAGGTCCGTTATTTATGATGTTCTCAACTGGATGTATAGTCAGACATTTCCATTTCTACTGGGAAATGTTAACATCGAACTCGTATCTTTCTTTCGTTCGCAGATATTTTCTCAAATTTTTTATGAAATGCAATCAGAATTGTTTGAAAAACGCTGGCAATCCGCGAGATATGCGACGATTTCAAGTAAGACTTTCAGCCGAGATCGAGTGCCCGACAGAAAAGGCAACTAGTTCGAGGCTTGTCAAATATATTTGTCATTTCTTCACGTGGTAAATGAAACTACATGGTACTTTAAAAGTGGTATTCCAAAGGATTAGGGAAGACTCACAAGAGCATGGCAACTAGAGCACGTGTGGATATGCTTTTTTCTAACATTTTTCATTTGGTCACCTTTGGTAAGGACAGAGAGAAAGAGATTAGACTTGAAACGAGACTATTCATCACGTGGCATCAAATAGCGGATCCCTACTATAAATCTTTGGAAGTGTTGTTCAGTCGTTTTCTCATTTGAAGGAATCTGCAGCGGTGCACCACCGAATTGGGATACAAATTAGGGGTAAACAGCAGCGAATCGAACATCAAGACAAATTGACAATTTGGGTTGACCGTCAGTGGTGTACTGTACTTTTTCATCGTATGATATAGCACCTATCAGCTGCTGATCTTGCATAACAACAGGTAGCTGATACATTACAAGTGACCCCAAACAAAGTTTACCTACACGGACAGTCCCGGTAAGATTTTGAGGACGATCTAAAGAACCTGACAGTATGATTCTTGTATTATACAAATGAACAATGAATTTTAATTGTCCACAGTCTGCTTCAGCGGGTCAGAATAACATGTTAAATTCATTTAGGGATGTCCCACTTCCGATCACTCCGACCAGGTTGAATATTTTGCTTATATGTCCTGGGCCATCGGTCATGCTCGCATTAGTTGCATGCCTTTATCGATCGACAATATATCAGCTGATTTTCCTGATGAGAGAGCAAATGTACTTGCACACGTGAGAATGATCGATTTTTCTGTCACTTGAACGATCGCACTGACACCACAGTTATGAGGTCAGTTTAGGGTAAGTGTAACAATAGTAGAAACCGATCAGTCACCCAAAAATTTACTAGGCCAATTACTGTTGTCACTGTGAAATTTTCCAACTAAAATTGTTTCATACAGATCGCTCCTTGCGGCGAGGATCTATCGTCTGACTTTCCAAAAATACATCTCACCAAGCTTCACGTTCCACTTTATTATGGTAGCCAATAATTTCGGTTTTTCTGCCAGTTTTGAATAAAGCGCTAAAACAATTTTTCTTTGTTTTACAAAAGGTCGCAATCTCTGCCACACCAGCAATCGAAAGAAAACCTCTCTGCATCTCAGATAACATGTTTGTACATAATAATTCCAAACACGGACGTCGTACGAGGCGTAGTGATCCAACTGATGGAGGTAAGTAGTACACATGCCCGTCGGTACGTCTTTCGGTCTGTCAGATCTGTATGATTGTCTGCCGTTTTGACAAAAGTTGTCCTCGAAACGATGACACTATCAGAATGAATGCTTCAAAAACCAACCAGTCACTGTTTCGTAATCAACAGAAATCGTAACGTTTTCTGGTTTGAAAGAATAAAGGGCACCGTTTAAAAAGGCACAAAAAAAGAAAGCAACGATTGCATTTCAAAAACTTTTTCTTACTGATTGAAGAATCAATGCCAGTTTTCAGGCAGGATTAGGCAAGAGTACTCGCAAAATCTAACAAATAACGCCGTATTGCTGGAACTTACCTGATATGTCTGCATTCAGTACGACATACTGATACAAATACCTCCGTTATGTATGTTCATCATACCAGAGTCATTAGTTTATGTAGTAGGTCAGGTGTGATGTTGCGAGCCGGGCGATAGATAATTACCGTTCACGATCAAAGTGACCGGCAAATCAGAGGCCTGAGTATTTTTGACATTGAGACTGGCAAGCGCGAAGGCTTGTAGCTCAGTTTACGCGAAGTCCTACGATCCTTCTGACTCCCGTTTCAGCTTTCGCTGATACTCTACGAAAATCGGCTACTAATGGTGTTGATGAGGGTGTCATTGTTGCTTCTGTCATCATCCTCGTTTTTGTTGCTGTTGCTCGTGATGCTAACATTTCCTAAGAATTTCAATGTGGCTTCTGAAACTTCCCAAAATTGATTTTTACTCCCCAAGTTTTAATGATCCCTATTACTAAACTATAAAACAACCGGCAGGTTCACTTAAAATGAGATTAGTGACGAACAGACGTGCACAATTTCACAAGGCATCCCACTTCTTTGGGATACGAGATTGAATTGACGTGGGAATAAGTTCTGGTTGGATGGAGAGACGGAGATGCACGCTGAGACGTGGGAACAGGCAGAAATGACTCACTAGTCAACGGTGAACATCATAAAGTGGGTGTCTGTGATTGTGATTCTCACTCTTCATTTATTTTTATTATTCTTGTTATCATGATGGTGGTCGTGATGCGATGAGACTGAGGATGACAGACAAAAAATTCACTTCCAACTCAAAATGTGAATACCTAAATTTCGCCGCCGCTACTGTGGACGCGTAATTGCGTGGGTTATGTCCACACCTATACGACTGAACACTTGAGTATGCGTCATCGCAAATCAGTTTAAGAGTTCTAAACAGAAAGTGCAGGAACAGTAAATGAAAGAAAGCGAGCCATGTGAAGTGTGGAGACGTTCCCAAACTTTTGAATATTTCATGTGTATTTGCCCTCACATACGTGCCTGGCGCGCACAAACATATCCAATGTCACGTGACCGCTCATACTGGGGGTGACGATGGGGGAGAATATCACACTCATTTTAGAAATTTGCTCACGCACTAATCCAGCTAGGTAGAAGCTGACTCAACAAACTGAAATATACATTTGGCAATCCGAAACACTTGTACTCAGCACTTTTCTGCGATCGCATACACCCACACATCCATGCACACACACGCACACACACATACATACGAGTCCTTGTGCCAGACCTTTAAAAACACCTTTCTCTTAGTACTCACTGTCTTCACAGTTTCCGACCCTTCTTAGTGAACGCATGCATCCCGTTGTCCGATTCACACGTTTTTGAACTGTATATGACTACTTAATGCATAATGAATACGATATATCCACACACACACACACACGCACGCACGCACAGACATATACGTATTGTGTATATTGGTGCGTATACTATCTGCTGCAATGTCATGTCTATCAGAAATTCCCCTTGACTCGTGCACTGACAAACTCTGCTGAGTGAATTCTTCCTTTTGAAGAATCCTATTGATAATTTGAGAATAGAAATCAGGTCCGGTCACTAATTCACCATCAAGTGACAGTCTTCACAGTAGACTGTGTCAGGTGCCATGTTGAGCTATCAGCTGTTGCCCTATTAAACAAAAACCATTTGGTGGAGAGAAGCACTTACCGTGTAGCCGTTTTGTCATGTTTCTCGAGGATAGGCAAAAGTATGATAGCGCATATTCCCATTGAAACAGTCCTCAAGCAGGTGTCGGGTCTTGTCTGAGTGAACGGTCTCAGGCCAGGTTTTCTTAACTGCTTCCCATTGGACTATTGAACAACATTAGTCTACCGTGAATGTGACTTGGATAGTTGGGGAATGCCTTTCTTTCACACAGTTACCTCGTGAAATAAGTGTATTCCACCGCATATTATTACTACTTATATCAATGCAATTACTACTATTACTGCTACTATCAACGCTACTACCGATAAAATAATTTTACCTCGATTATCAGTAGTGATTACTACTACTACTACTACTACTACTACTACTACTACTACTACTACTACTACTACTACTACTACTACTACTACTACTACTACTACTACTACCACTGTGATGATTTAGCCTAAGCACTATGTGGCGTCTCAACGTAGTACGAATGTGCAGTGATATTCCAAACACGATGCGACAGACGGTCAGCCGAACCGTCTGAAAGAAAACGGGAAAAAATAACGAAAGTGTTCGAGTATGTTCAGATAGGCATTCCCTTCATGTACAGATGAACTAGCCTTGGCTGAAATAACCTCGCAAAACGGGGAGCGATCAACCGTCTACCGTTGGAGTTTCGATAAGGGATATGTTACACACACATATCGCAAACATTTACCAAGCGTTGTTAATCCGATTGAACTAAAATCTCCAAAAACACATGTCCATCTGGTTCATTAGGAGGCTGAATACTGTAGAAATTTCAGAGCTAAGCAATTTATTACCGGTCACCTTTCCTGCAGAGCAATCAATTTGCCTGATTTGATGTCCTCACTTCGGTGATCTATTGATAACAATACACCAGGACCAAGAATCACCTGATCTGGTTGTTTGTTTTTGTAAGTAGTAAGCTACATGTTAGGTAAGAAGCCGGTTGATTTAATGGGATAAATGCTGCTTGACAAGTTCACATTGGTGTCGGAAATGGGTGGCGGTTACGGGGTGAATCCCGTATAGAAAAGGGACAGACGATTTCACAGTTCACGTCCGTAGCATTCACTTCCGAAAGTCAATACGTCGACTGCTCGGAAACTCCGCGTAGTGGTAGTACTACTAGTAGTGTTAGTAGCACTAGTAGTAGTACTTTTAGTAGTAGTGGTAGTGTTAGTGGTAGTAGTAGTAGTAGTAGTGACAGCGGTAGTAGTAATAGTAGTAGTGACAGTAGTGGTAGCAGCAGTAGTGTTGGTAGTAGTACTAGTAGTGTTGGTAGTAGTAGTAGTAGTAATAGTAGTAGTATTGCTAAACAAAGAAAGTTATTTAAGTCGTCGTTTTGGGGTCACCACCACGTTCCACATACCAATTCCGAATATGATCGAAAAATGGCACAGACACAACTTATCCATTGCCCTAAGGCTATGGTTGGTGACTGTTAAACTGCGCAAACTTCGTTATGATTGGCCTTTATTGCAGGGTCTCGTCGATCCTTGACTGACTGGTTACGAGTTGCTTGAATCACGTGTGCATGTTTTGCGTAACACTAAGGTATCTCTTCTTACCTCATCAATGTACGGGCAACGAATGGTCACGGGATTAGGAGATTGACATAGGACCGCACAAATAAGTATGTTGTTCAAACTTCACTCATTTCTCCCATAGAAAGAGTCCACTTTGGCACTCATTAGTCACACACATGTAACGTACTTAAATCAATTTGAATATATGTCCATACTCATTTACTTGGTCGTTCAGTTAGTCACTCCGTGAGTCCGGCGCTTGTACAAACAGGGGTCGTAATTGCATAGGACTGAGTTCGTTCGGACAACTGTGGGTCTCACACATAAAAAAGGGGTTCTTGACGGTCAATCCTCTTGGGATTCTTGACGAGTCACACACGCACACACACACACACCGCAGAATTCTCTCACGTACGTGTGCGGCCAGGTTACCATAACCCAATGACGAACTGGTAACTTGCTCAACGGTGACCGCGATATAGGGATGGCGAGGCAGCTGGTGGGGAGAGCAAATGTGGTCTAGTCAGCAAACAGGCATGTGGTCATTTCTAGGAATCACCATCTGCATTGATCGTATGATAGACCGACCGACCCAACGAAAGATACGTACAAGCAAAATGTTTGTTTGAAGCATTTGCGATGAGATCGAAGATCTTGTCAATATACCGGTGTTCGTTAGGTCCGTCGGTAAACCATGGTGACCTAATTAAATTCTGCTGGTAGACGGACATTCAGTTGGTCGACTGGCTCGGAGTGTTCATTCAAACCATTTCGTAAACTGGACAGACTGTTCGTAAAAGTCTGTGAATTCATCAGGATTGTTAGAATGACGAACTTATCTTGTCCTTGGTATAATTGGTTCGACAAAACTGTTCACCTGTTGCTGATAATATCGAGATTGTCGGTGACCACAGAGAAGACGACGATTACGACCAGGATTATTATTATTAGTAGTAGTAGTACTAATATTAGTATTATTACTTAGATAAAGGCGTGGATGATGATGATGATGATGATGATGATGATGATGATGATGATGATGATGATAATGATAATGATGAGACAGAATGACGAGGATGGAGAAAATTGTTCGGCAAAACTTTAACAGTAAATGAAGTGACTACCAAACGACACCGGCTTTCTAATCGACAGTTTTACAATGCGAATTCATCGTGACCAGTTGAATTTAGGAGATTTTGAACTTCATGCTCATCCATTGTACGGAATATATTTAGGAATAAACTACTGATCTTGGGCTCATACCCCTACCTAACGACAGTATCTGCCTACAACCCGCGAGGGGGATAGGAATGCACGTCCGCGTTTATTATCCTCCCGTAGATGCACGATGAGAAAGGTGCATTTCGTAAGCTTACACACGGACCGTGGAATTCTGGCCAAACCGATATTAAGTAAAAATTTTTCAGATAAACTAGATTGTGGTAGAAGCAGATCGTGAGTGTACTAGACCATCCAAAACTCAAACGTGAAATGGGGTAAGAGGTGAGGTCGTGATCACAACAAACCCGATCATTTTGATGGCTAACAATGAAATGTGGCTGCAGTCTTGATGACGGTTACTACCAGATCAAAATTATCCAAAACGCCGCTTTTCGGAGCATTCGTTCTCCGTTCTCCCTTGTGATGATACACCCATTTGACTTTATGAGATTTGATCCTTTCATTGTTCTCAAACAGAACGATAATTTTAGTTTGCATTATCGATTTCGTGTTCATTCATAAAGGACATCTTCGTGGTTAAACTTTCAAGCATTGTCCCCGTGTGATCGAGTGAATAACTCGACCCATTTTCCAGCTTCGGAGAACAACGTACAAAAAGGTAGCGATTTCACGGGCATGCTCAAAACACATCCTATACATTTAATCTATTTTGATTCAGTGATAAAAATCTAACTCGGGACATTCCTATCCGCCTGACCGTCCCTTATAAATTAATGTACGAGGCCACAGAAATTTGTGTGATATCTTTGCGAAGCAGCCACACAGATCCGTGTACCGTAGTGACCGGCTGGGGAGCAAATCTGAGGAAATACACACAAAACTGCGATTGCAAAATGCGTGCACGATTAGTCCTGTTCCCGAGATAATACACAAAAGATGTGGTTGTAGCTTTTAGGCATTGAACTACCAGTTTGAACAGACAAACACACTAAATCCGAGACCACTGAAAGTTGCCACACAAGCATACGGTGAATGAGTAGTCTGCATGAGTTGCATATTCATACAGTGACTCTCGCTCGCTCGCCTGTATTACGAAACTGAGGATAACTTGTGTGCAAATGGGGAGTTCCACCGGTTCGCTGATATTTTTCCCCTTAAATGTCCACTCGAATTTGAAGAGATAATCCAAGGTTCGGTGGTAGGTAGGCCGAGGAGATACCCCAAGATCATCAGTTAAAATGACAACAATCCAGCTATTGGAGCTCAAGCGACCCCGGGACTTTTATCACGGATTGTACGTTTTTGAATTGGGTGATCGGCTTCGTTTGTAACATGGCCCTTAGACACGTGACCTTCGATTGTCTATCTATTCGAGAAAATTGTATGATGCTATTGTACAACTGTTATTCATCAGACAAGTTTCCCGTTCTATACTTTACTTGGCCTCACCTTATTGAGTGTGCGAAAAGAAACATCCGAGCTGTATACGCGTTACTGTGATTATTAACAACTATGCCAAAAGGGACTCTGGTTTATTTTGACATCAATCATTTGTTTCTTTCACTGGTGCTGCAGCGAGTTAATTTTTATCTGAAACTTACGATTGGGTCTTGAAAGCCATCTGTCGGCAAATTGGTGGCCCGTATCTAAAGTTCATAGTCCTCTTGACCCGCCTTGGATTCTGCGATCGAATCTCGTGAATAATTCGGACAGACGAGTAGGATCTTCGTTATGAATTCTACTTACAATAGAGTCCAGTTATTACGAACACACCGTACACCTAGATCATAATTTACTTGAATTTGATAGACATCAATGTGAACAAGTATTTAAACCTATTAGTCAAATATATAACCATCCCAGCCGGATTATTCTTCGGATAACCGTTTCAGATATAGAAAACAAAACTAGCTTGATGAGAAATCGTTTCTTGATTTTGTTCAATAGCATCATACAGATATAATTCCACTACTACTGCTACTACTACTACTACTACTACTGTCAATTACTAATACCAATGCTAATACTAATACTAATACTAATACTAATACTAATACTAATACTAATACTAATACTAATACTAATACTAATACTAATAC
Organism: Fasciolopsis buskii; assembly: GCA_008360955.1. Taxonomy (NCBI): domain Eukaryota; kingdom Metazoa; phylum Platyhelminthes; class Trematoda; order Plagiorchiida; family Fasciolidae; genus Fasciolopsis; species Fasciolopsis buskii. The sequence continues at coordinate 205,729 of LUCM01011574.1, forward strand.
TAAT
>LUCM01011575.1:0-32543 GCA_008360955.1 Fasciolopsis buskii
GATAGATAGATAGATAGATAGATAGATAGACAAATCTGTAGATAGATAGATAGATATATAGATAGATAGATAGATAGATAGATAGATAGATAGATAGATAGATAGATAGATAGATAGATAGATAGATAGGTAGATAGATGGATAGATAGATAGATAGATAGGTAAATAGAATGATTGATTGGTTGATTGATTGATGGACAGATGGGTGATTAGACCGGCGGAGTGAATAGTAATTTGGTGTTATTGTGTCACAGGTTTTAGACTTTACTTCATCCTTGCTGAAATTTGTCTTTTGGGGGCCTTGTACGTCTCTCTGTGCTATCACTGGATGAAGCTGTGTCTGTGCACCAGACGTATCCAGTCCGTGATACGCGCGTCTACTGCCGACGATGTTTGTTTGCCACACATCGGAAAGCAAAGCGACTTGCTTATGCTTGTCTCCATTCGTTGCCCAGTCTGTGAATTCAAGGCTTGTAAATTCCATACTAATCACGAGGACCATTTTTACCTGTTCACACAACCTGTAAGTCTTATTATAAACAGGTGTCCAGGTCAACGTATCTGGATGAGGACCAGTCTTCTTATCGATCACCTGTCGGATAATCATCTATGTCAACTGCCATATTAGTCGAGTGGATGGGTGAAAATGAGTGACTGAATCATTAGCTGCTCGATGAAGTGTACACAGTCTCAGTTGGCATGCATATATGCAGCAGTTAATTAACATTCACGGAAATACCGTGTATTTTGTCGCGTACGCAACCGGTCGCCGGTCCGTAATTCCATGGTCCAAAACGAGGCGATGAGTTTCATACCCAGTTCTAGAAATCGCAGTCCATTTCCGCCTGCTTAGTGACTTGTTTACCGACTGTTCACCGTACGATAACACTGCTTCGAACTGCGCACACACGCACAAGTGTTTACACACACATTCACACAACCACAAGCAAGCACTCACTTTGATTGTCTCTACAGGCGTGCGTGCAAACGCGCCTAATGGGACCACCACCGTTCAGTTTCGTGGGAATGTCGAGAGCTCAAGGTTGTATCTCACGCATATACTCCTCTTGCTCAGCTTGTTGGGATAGGCGTTTCTGACACAACAGGGACAAGAAAGTCTCATGATCGATCACACGTACGTGGTGAGATCCGAACTGTTTGATTGCCAAATTCGTTGCGTTTACTTGCGCAACACTCTTGCATCGCAGATCTGAAAGGTGCAAATATATCATTTGGTGAGAATTACCCACGTGGTGATGAGCGTGGATCACGATTTCACATTGAATCGAAGAGAGAACCGAGTTGTAGAACACAAACTGGTTAAAAAGTTTGTTTACGGAGGTACTTATTCACATCAAAAGTAAGAAAGTGAATATGCCCGAAGTCACTCATCACATCGCAGATGTCAGACAAAACTGTCTTTAATGAGTTCGCCGGCGAAAAGTTGCTCGTTTCCGAACGAAAAAAAGCAAAACAGAGAACACATACACCTGTGGTTCCCATCGTCAGTCCAAATGCTTTGCTTCCAAATTGACCGGCATCAAGCTTTTCTTGAATACTTTCTTAGTTATTTGTTATGGTTTCATTTGGGTTTTGTATTCATCTTGCACTTGCAAACAGCTCGTATGTTCCGGAGATTCATGCTGCCCGGTACCAGATGAATTACTAATCAAGTTATTGAATCATATGGTTTCCAATGATACCAAAACATCTAATTTCAAACTGTTTTACGGGAAAAATATCACGAGTACTTTCACAGCCTCTTGTTGAACGATAGAAACGTCAGTTGTAGGACCGCATTCCAACTGGAACATCTGTGAAGTTCATTCTGAACAAGTCTTCTTTTCCCACCAACCCTCCTGGAAGCAACCGGATAGATAACTCGCAAATACCGGTATCCGTTCCCCAGACAGGGATTAAAAGTGGTCGGCATATTTGATGGGTTTGTATTTTGTCTAACGTCAGTGAGAGGTTGGTCAATCCTCAATCCACGAGATTAATTGGGAAAAATTGACCTTATCAATTTCACTTTCTGTTGAATTGATTAAGGGAGACCTAAAATAACAGTTAATGTTTGTTTTTAGTCATCTGTTTGGTTAGTGCGCTAAACCGGAGCGGGAATTTGTTTTTAATTAAGTTCCAGATAGGCGAAAATTAGTTTTATTTCAATCAATACTATGAATGTTTTTTAGGATACTGGAGTCGAAAGAGCGTATCAAACCCGAAAAGCTGAACAAGAAGGATTTGATTTCATAAATTTGATTCTTCTTTCAAGCCCTGTCATAACGATAAGCTCCTTAGAACGACACCCACATTTTGCAAACTACCAGGTGCGTGGTTAAATTCCTGACTGATGCATGAACTAATTCAGTAGTCTGTGGCACGAGAATCCGGAATCAACACAGGATTAAATGATTCAGTCTATTCCAAAATTTTTCAAAATAAAGATTTTCTACTAATCCGCCTTTTGATTCTTCTCACCTAATTTTCTGTGCTCGGATTAAATTGGCGGTTGTACTCTAACAGAATGATTGCTCCAGCCCTATTTTTTTTGCGTTCTCAGCCCGGACGAGAAACGGGAAATATACATACAAGTACAAAATTTCGCCGGGGGCTAGGCGCAAATCAGTGTTAGCTCGCATTGCCTTTTTTTCAATGCATCGAAGCAAAGCGTTATTGTTATTTGATTACCAAACAGTCAAATTTATTGTTATTTTTCACAAATAATTTATTCAAGCTGGACTGTAAATCATACTTCTTGTTCTGCCATACAAAGCTTACCATTCAAGTATCCAAACAAACAGCACATGATAAAACGCTTCCAAGTAGACAGTGGTTGCGCTGTAGGCCTTCGACTGATAATTTTAATTGTATACGTGAGCATTAATTTCAAGTTTGCATAAACTGGGATTATTATTTGTTTTTTCTGCCACCATAATCGTGTTTTCTTTCCATCAAGGATTATTGTATACTGACTTTATCTGTCGTGAACCGAACTGCGCAAAGCAAGTCAAGGTTGTCATGAAACCTATTTAAGTCATTGCATCGAAATTCTACTCAGTTAAATGAGAGTCAATTGCCGAAAAGATTAGCTCACAGGTACCGTGCCACAAATTGAAACGATGCGAAGTGGTTTTCGATTGTGTAATGTGGACAAACCCAATTTTAGAAGGTTGCGAGCATTTTTTTGAGCCATATTAGCCACTTGTTGGAGCGTTCAAACCAACCCGGGGGGGGGAGTGATGTCACTACGGTACCTAGCTGCTTCTGAATAAACATTATACGGATCTGGAGATTGATTAAAATGACCAGTAAAATAAGCGCTTACCAAAAATAGTGTCTAGTTGGTGAGCATGCTGGTTTAACCAATGTTTCAATTATCACAGATGGTTTTCCAATCAAAATTTGGAGTTATTAGGGCCATTGGAGAAGAATAGCAAGCAGCGTGCGAAATGGTTTCAGCACAAAGAACCATTACAACCGAGGTTGACAAATAGGGTAGAGCACAAAAACTATTTGGACGTAATGGGCTGCAATTAGCCTCCGACAATCAGACCGCATCCGGTTAGGCAAAAGCACTTAAATTGAAGTACCGTACTAGTTTTAGCTGAATAATGGGCCCAAATGCGTTCTAGTATCTAACCCAATGTACTGATGAATTCAAATGCCTTTAGGTATTACCATTCGGGTTATGATGTCGAAAATCCGTGGGTCAAGACGAAGTACAAATATGTTGATTGTGAAGTTGCACACAACCACAATAAACGCGCAGTTACTAAACCAGAAACTACTGAATGTGAGTACAATCGACGGCTGGGTATGAAAGAAACTTTCCAGTGAGTAACGCCAAGAAAAATGCATAACATGGAGATTTGGAGGCGCTCTCCTCCTGCAACAGACGCGAATAGACTGTTGGTATCTTCAAAGTTAATATTTTATGAAGGGACGTTGGAGCACTGAATGCGAAAAAATTGACCAGTTTTGAAGTTATCGTAACAGGTTTGAAAAGTTGACGGTGACTGTAGCTCAGAAGTGATTTTCATGAATTTTTGTTTGGTGAGCTTGGTAGTTCAATGACACGCACCGCAACGCCAGTTAACGTGACTAAGATCATATGTGCAATCTGGCAAAAGAGATGCAAAGGAATGGGTGACTTCAAAGAGACAGAGAATGCCATTCTATGACCTACCATCGATCACTTCAGTGGCTGGGAGCTGTGCGCCACATGGAGCTTTTCCATTCCTCTGCCTTCAAGCATCATGCACGCCCTGAGAAAAAAATTTACTGAATCCAAATCAAACATAACATACCATGGCTGGTACACCCAGGGGACGAAACGATTGCATATCGAGATATTTGGACCAACTGTGTCAAGATCAGGTAAACAAAAACCTCACATCAGCAGCAAAGTTCTTAACAATGAAGGTCAAGTTAGTTGAGATCAAACATAAAGAACCAAGCACTTAGCTTAAAGCCTAAAATCGTGGAAGATGACAGAAAGTAACCTGGTAATATCGAACATATATATATAACCTGTAGATTAGAGTCAGTCACCTACTGACTGCCATGTCTACCGAATAAAGATAGAAGAATTTCACTTTGATTTATTAGTCAACGATCAAATGAATCGAATCTTTATTAACTGGGATAGGTGTATTTATCAGGGGACGTCAGGTGGTGCGATTTGAAGTACTGTATAGCAATTAGTTTCCAAATTCCCGAAATGTAAAACAATTAACGTGGGACAAGGGACAGAATGCTGTCTTGCTTAGAAAATCCGTTGGAGACTACAGCTTCAAAAGACAGGTTGCGCAGCGAGATAGAACCCGGGAACATTTGGTCATTAGATAGATGATCCAACCACTATGCAGTCACCACTATTGGCCTTCTGACACGCCAATGAGCCGACAGACAACGAGTTGGACAGATAATATTTTCAATGAGAAAACAAAAGCTAGCCCGGTTTCATCCAGTAAACCAGATTATTAGTTGCTTCCTGATGGGATAGACAGCACCGGAATACCCAGGTCGAATAATCCCTGAATTATTACAAAATACTCTCACTTATATCCCATCTCTCTGGGCAGTCTGATCATTCACACTGTTCACCTCATTGAAGGGGGATCCGTTATTCGATGTCACTGGTCATAATCAGGTCATCTTATGTGTACTTTGTAATGGCGGTTTGACAACTCTGGAATCTTACCCGAATAACTGACGTTTGATGGCACTGACCTAAGGATCTGCTCCATGACGGTAGGGTTGGCAGATATTGAACTGGAGTGAGGACTTCACTTCGAATGTAAAAGAACAGGCGAATTCCCAAAGCTTATACAACCTAATATCCTATCAAAATCTGACCCAGATCATACTGAATGAGAAATGATTTCCATGAACTTGTGCTGTTCGACGTATTTTCGCGAACTGGTTCAGCTTTCTTAGGTCAAATCACGATTGTCTGCCTGTACTTGGCATCTGATTAACCTCGAGGTCTTCAGGGGAAGTCTGTAAAGAATCACAATTTTGTTTACAATGAACTTTTTCGAAAAAATTATTCAGCAATCCATAAGTGTTCTCAGTGGGGTCAACAGTAAGCCTACAAATACTGTCAAGCTATAACTTGATTGATCACTTACTGGGGAACCGATAAGATTTGAAGTTACCACAACCGTATTTTGCATTTTGAGTTTTTATTCGACGGCAACAAGGGCTGAGGTAAAATAAATATATTAGTAGTAGTTTTTTATTTTCTTATTACTAATTGTGGAGAATATCTGAGACTTATCAGTGTGTGGATTTTCATGCCACTCCGAACAACTGTCAGTCTGAGCAAATGCCTCATTTCTAGCCCAATCACCAGCTCTTGGGAAAGATTCAGTCTGACGAGAACAGAGGAACGTGGATCAAACACATTCTAAGGTGTTTGTGATAAGTTTAGCACTTCAACGGGACTGATAACTATACTGGCTAGTCTACCTTACCGATCCTCGGATAGCTCTGTAATCTACGTAGCAGACTAATTCTGCTTCCGCTGTTTACCGCTCTCATAGTTGGCACTTATGACTGGCGCGTGAATTGCTCCTCATAAATATGCACCAATGATTCTACAATTAAACCCCACGTCAACAGTACACATTGTCCCAAGTTTGGTTATTCTACAGGTGCAAAGACTACGATCGAACGTCAAGCGTAGTCCGACTACGATTCAATCATTACTCTGACTTAACAGTCCCGTCAAACTCGGAGATGTTTTAGTAGATGCGTAAGAAAGCGAAATAGTATGAGGTAGAGCGGATAACACAGGTCATCTGTGCGAATGTAAGGAGGACATGATAGCCTCGTTGAACGAATTCGTTTCCCTTTCACAACTTGTAACTTAACAATTATTCGCGTAGTCGTCGCATCTCATACTAAGGAGGGTGTGATACTGATTAAAAAACGAACTTAAGATCAAATCTTTTTCTCTAAACCTTCGGTGATTTGCATTCAACAATAGGAATGTTTTTTGCGCAAGTCTCAGCTCTTGCTTCTCTAGGAAGCAGCAATCGAGATACGGAAACTCGTTCGCAAAAATAGAACTCCTTCTGTTTTGTCGTTAACCTCGTAGACAGAAGAGGGAGTGTACTGGGTAGTAAAAAGCGCTGGGTCTCACATTTCCTCGGTACGCTCATGCCATAAACACATTGGTAAGTGTGTACTTGTTAGCGTCATTTTTTTCTATCTTTCTATTACCGTCGTCGTTCCCCTCAAGTGAATTTTCCACGGTGCCTAATAATCACCAAGTTTTTGCCTCTGACATAATAGCGGCCCAGAGTACACACAATTAATCGATTTTTCGTCTAGTATTCCACTATCCTGGCCGACAAAACAAATGTCTGTGGAAGACGTTTCTCTGGTTTTGTGAGTTTCCACTTTTTACTAGCCGGATTCACATTACTGTTTCTCGATCGACCAAAAGTATGCACCTATTTCATGATTTCCATGGTTTCGTAGAGTTTTCACTCTTCGCGCTCCTTTCCAGCCTACAGCATTCGCTTAAGTTAAGATCTGTCATTATCGCCGTTTTGATGCTTTTCAAACATCCTGCCGGAGCAGGCCGAATTCTCGTCTGCCGGTACCGATCGCGATCAATTCATCAATTTTTATGACAGCTCATCAATCAAATAATGAGCATTTGATAAATAAACCAATTCAGTGTGTACCTGTCTTGGAAGAAAAAGTGAATGCTTGCAGATTGTTTGCTCAGAGTAATAGATAAACCAACACAGACAGAGCACACGGAAAATTAAAAAAAATAATCCTCGATCACTGAACCAACAGGCTGGTGAATGATGGATGCATCTAGGTGGGGAGAGATAGAGCGTTTTGAGTGATTTGTTTGGGAAGAATATCTCGAGCCAACAAGGAGAGGCAGAAGCTGGAATGATCAAACTGGACCAGAGGCACCATTGTTTAAACGGAATAAAAAATCGAAATCGTAATGGATTCGGGCCTGATATTTCTTGTCTTTTGGGTTCCCAAATCACTATACACTGAACAAATTTGAGACGACAAATTATTTTCAGATGCAAGTTTTAAATGGATGAAAATTCATGCCTGCATTGACTACTAAAGTGTGATTCGATTTCACCTGTGCAGATCAAACAGACTCCTTGAGTACGCAATCCCAATATGTCAAACGCAGTTTCAGGGGCTAACTATAATCGAGATGAATCCATGCGATAAACAGTTCATCTCTGTATGAGGCGCTAGAATCCGCAGACGTGTTCCGTGTTCTCAGCCATTCAAGCTGCTCACTCGTGTGCTTCAGAGCTGATTGGAATATTGACTGCAACTGATTTTAAGTCTGAATTTACTAAGTTCATTAAAAACGATGATCATGCAAACATCCGATTATGCATGTCATACGGAAGTGTTTAACTATTCCACCTTGTGATAGCTTTCACGATCTCCCACTTTGCTGAATGCTTTACGAGAAGAAGTCTTATTTCGGAGCTTTTTAGTCAACCAATTTATTTTACGGTAGGCTAGCTTTCTGATCAGTTTTTGGTTTTTGCACACGCAGCCGACATTAGGCTGCTGATTACCAACCCCTAAGTCTCTCACACACAAAAACCAGGATTGGTCTTTTACGTGCCTATTCTGGAAACCTGTTGGGCCCCATGGGCTAAGAAGGGTTGAAACTCGGCGTAAATTAATAACGCTCGCTTGACATAGCATAACATCATCGATAGGACAAAGTTTATCCCACTCTGCAAATATCAGGGCCGAATGAAGAAGGAAATGCATCGAAAAATCGATGCTTTTTATTGTCATTGATATAATGTTGCTAACATAGTGAATAATATAATGCTATCAACCGCGTTGTTGGTAGATGCAATGCGCCAATGCTTCCACTATCGTGGGTAGTCTTTCCCAAGGCAAGTTTTACAATCGAATGCATTGACGCATTACATCTACCAACAACGCTGTGTTATTAACATAATATCATTCACAATTAGAACCAATACATGGCGCGTCGATTTTTCGATACACTCCTTACGTCATTTGGCCCTGATATCAATAATACAGCATTGCTTGCAGATGTAATTCGCTACCTAATTTATCCCACTATTTGTGCTTGTTTAGTTGACTGAGTCACCGTTGAAATTGCTACCTAACCTCCAAAGCAGCTCAGACATGAATCGAAAGGAATGTTTGACTTACTAGGGATGTTTGTCGAGTCACATCTAACCTATTAGTACATTCACCACAAAGTTTGTGTGCTAGCGCAATGTCAGAGTTCTTGCTGGACTTTGGTAGTCAAGTGGACTCAGTACCTATCACTCTAAAAGCGTCAAGTTCGAATTCAGTGTGAGCCAATCACTTAGCGACGGAAGGCAACTGGTAACGAGATTCGTATATTAGGGCACCACATGGTTCAGTGACCCGTGAAGTTACAGGGTCATGGTTGTCCATCCTTCTTCGCACACGTGTTGAACCTTAGTGGTTAGGGCTCACGCCCTTTCGGCCGGAGTCATGTGTAAATGTGGCAAGTGAAAACTACTAATTTGGTCGTTTCCTAGGACCTCAAAACTAATATTCCTCCAAATCATTAGAAAGTAGGTACACTGTGCTGCTTATGACTTCTGGACTGTGATTAAGTAGACGTTGAGATTGCAGCACGCAGCGCATTCGAGAATTGCCTAACCCAGCCAAAGAAAATTGTGATGATGACCAGAAATGAATCCATTTTTTCAAATGATGCAACGTAATACTGACTGCGTTTGAATAAAACAGTGTGTAAGGAGTAAATATTTCTTTTGCAAAACAAGTAATTTATGCAATGCGAACAGCAAACGACATGTTCAACGCGACTTTCCGCAAATTTCGACAGGTTTCAGATGTGATTGTAAGACCTATTATGAACAAAGCAACCCACGGTGGCCGAAACATTGATCAGCTCCATTCCCTATCATCAATGTTGTATTAAAGACTCCTGAAAAATTACTCACACAGAACATCACATGGCACATTATCTTTTCGACACCCTCTGAAACTCTTTTGGCTCAGATTCGTCCCTTTTTCTAAAGGTTGTCCTTAACCAATAAACTTGAAGCATTCAAACAATGGCCTAAGCGGATCATGAATGGGTCCAAAACCCACAAGCACAGACAAGCGGTTTCTGATCTGAAACAGATCCAGAGGCTAGAATATTCATATCCTTCAGTTGTGAAAATCACAATTTAGAAAAAATGGGATCTTTTTTCGGGCTGCCTAAGGTGATTTGAGTGAGACGATGCTGAAAAGGTCGGCGGTTGAAGCACAAGGATGACGAGAGTGAAACAATAGGCACTTTGATATTTTTTGTCGAACGCAGTCTTCTCGGGCCGGCTTGCCAACTCTAGTCAATTCCCTCAAGTAATTGCGTATTCGAATTTTGATTGTTGCCGAAAATAATCACCGATAGGCAAGTTTTGGTTAATCAGCCATGCACTGGTATGTGAGTAAATTGTACAAGTGAATGGAGGTTGGTTAAAGGTGAGCACGAAAAACATTTCTGTGATTTGCTAGTTTTCATCTCACAAAAATATCACCACAATTGTCATCTTGACAAAGCCGACCGGTCAGAACAGATTTAACTGTTTGGTGATTATTATTTTGACAAAAATATATAAATTTGGCCTTATTGGCAACCGACTTCAGGATTACAAATTTACTACACCGTATCACACTACACTACGCTATATTTACCACGAGTCGATGAGGCAGCATTTCAAAAAATCCATTCAGTTGATAGTCATCTTGCGGTAATATAAGCATAGAGTATCATTTACCCAACTCGCTGTTAATTGTTGCAATAAATGGTCCTAAGCAGTTGCGTATAGCGTAGTCCAGCTTGTCATGGTCCATTGTGTAGATTTAAAATCCTGCAAGTATAGATCAACCACAAAAGTTTGAGTGAGCGTCGGGAGGGCAGATTGTATCCCACCTTTGAACAGGCGAAAACATGAAAATAATAGCTTGCTAAAGTAGATGGAATTTGAGGGCGGGCTACCGACTTCGAACCTAAGAGACACCACGTATCACTATAAATCTCCCTGGAACATGAGACAGCTGGCACAAACCCCGAAACGGAGCTCGTTTATCCATATAATAGTGTTCCATTTATTTTACGTGAATATTTATCTAAGTATTGAAAGGGGCCCTACAAAACTGTCACAGTGAGAGTGAGAACGACCAAATGTGTGCGAAGATGGGATTAATGGGAAGACTGACGATTTCTGAAACTGGAAGTTATCAGAATTACTTGTTGTCCTATAGAAGGCAAAAACCTCCTAATGTGACATGGATGATAAATTTATGCCAAGTCATGACACGTACTGACCGATGAGACCCGAGCGCCGAATTAAGATGACTTCTAACCATCTTCTGAATTTGTGCTTAGGGTAGATGAGGTGTTCGCTGACCAACTTGTTTAGCTTATTTATCGTTAATTATATTTTCACCTCGACTTTACCCATTGATGATACGTAGGCCTTTGATTCTGTCAATGGACTGTTTAAATAGCCAACTATAGAAGACGAGGAGAAGTAAATTTTAAGATAAGCTGAGGCACTTCAAGCCCATAGGTGGAAACCCCATTATGTCAAAATTTTATTTTACTGTCATTCGACTACCACCATGCTAACATACATACATACTTATTTGGTTACTCCCAATAATACCGCAGCTGAATAACGTGATATTGTGCTGTAGCCGTAGTTGATAAATAGCTGATGGTTAAAGTGTCCGTGTAATGTGCTCACGAGGCGATGATTCACGATGCATCTCATAAGTAACTCATTCCGAAATGGACAGTTTTTAAAGAAACTAATGTGAACTGAGGCCCAGTAGGCATATCAACCCACTTAAAACTCTTTCATATCTGGATTCAGTATGAATGCCTGCAACGTGCTCGCCAGAATTACTCAGGTTGTATAACATTATTAGAGAAAAGTAACAAAAACCTTTATTAATTCAGCCAATGATTAGTGAAGATACTCAGACTAATACCAGAGCCATTATCGGATGCATACGTTACCCATCTCTCTCTCACTGAAGTTTGTTATTGTTGACTTTAGAAAATGAGTCGTTTTCTACTCTTTCTAATATTACACGCTATTTGCATTACGGATTTTGATAACCATGGTAGAAATAATTCACCCAAAAAGCATCCGGAATGACAGGAGTCGATCCGTGCACATTTGCTGCGTTCGCGTTGATTTGATTCTAGAAAATATCCTTTATTTGCCTGCAATAGTTGTATTTCCCGGGGGCAAAGTACACACCCTATATACAAGAATGGTGATGGACCAAACTGGGTTTCTTGAATCACTGGTCAAATGTGTTACAGAAACGGTTATTGCACACATCGCACCTAATTTCAGACAACGAGCAGTCCATAGTCCAAAAACTGGTCTATTTCAACCCTGTCATCATTGTACAGCTGAGACACACCGCCATTCATTCCACTACTTTGACCCAATCGGAACATAAATTTGTAGGGGGTGAGTGTTACTACACCAGCCATATTCCGCAGATTCCGTATGCGGGGAAGCAGACGGACGCAATCCAAGTAAGCAGATGAGGCACGAATGTCTTTGCGCACGCACCTTCCCGTACTCGAACGCTTAACCTATTCACTAATTTGTCTGTCTCGCTATCCCCTACAGCCTACCCCTTCCGTTCTCCTCCTTCTCCACGTCCCAGCCAAAATCAGTACGTCCAACATAGTGAGTATTTCCACGGCTCAGTAATCTTGTTTGATGTTTAACACCCAGATACTTGGAAGTTTAGTTTGACAGGCAGATAACGCGATTACATTTGCCATTCTGTGACCCTCAGTGAGTTCCAAGAAGTTGTCCACACTGTAATCAATAAATTAGAATTAAGGAGCCACAGTACTGGAAGTCGCAATAAGGCTGAGTACGCTATGAAACGTTTGCTCGTTACAGCACTTTTAGCATAGTTTCGGATGACATCATTTGGAGTAGACGGCATTTAGTGATATTTAGTACAGTTATCAAAGGAAATGCAACCGAAATGGATTTTCCTAGAAAAATATTTATGAAGATGACTGTGGAATGTTTGCTCCATAAAATTTGGACTATGATTTTCAAGAATAACACCATAATACAGACACCTTTGTTGCACAGGGATAAAACGCCACCGAAATCGGGATGTGCTGCCAAGATTTCTTAAATGTTTTCACAATAAGCGGTGGCAAGGATTCTTGGAAATACTTCAGGTCTCGGACGGGATGCCTTTTAGAAGGCAACGCAGATGAACCTCCAAATAATATTTCATGAAATCCTGCGCACCAAGCAGGGAACAAAGTAGGAAAATAATGTCACGACGACTGGAATAACCACTATAAAGTGAAAGACGACCATTTCGTGGATTCTTGGACAGTATTATTTGGCCAAATATGTACTGAATGCAAGTTCTCACCAGCCCGTCATAGAGTCCAAGGACCGTGAGAATCGAAATTGTCGTGATACTTAAAAAAGTCAGCATTTCCATGACCCATCATTCCGCAGACGGACCTATAAGTAGATAATAATGCAAAGACAAAATCAGTTACTGCATGGCGACGGAATAGTGGCGACCATATCTTTCTTATTCTACCCATACACCATGGAAGGAACACCAAAAACAATAGCGAGAACAAGAACACCTAGATCTCTCTTTGGTTACAAAAGCGCAACCTGGCCAGTCAGTGACCGACCACCTGTAACAAAAGAACCAAACAGCCCGAATAGTGGGAATTCAGTTGCAACACCAACTGATCGAATAGCATCACTTTAGTTGATGATTGGGTCATCCCAGCCAACTTTGGCAGTCACGATCAATTTCGTTGGTGATTTCTGCCAAAACAATTCCCATTTCCAATTAGTCCTTTTTCATCGGTACATAAGGCAGTCCTAAAGACCAAATCACTTTTCCTGATAATCAATTTTAGTGGACGACGGAGCACCGACGCGCCAATTTGCTGCACACATATTACTCAGTCTCAAAAAATAAATGACATTCATCATCTTATACACTAATTTATGTGGTCATTTTTACTTTACGTTGACTTTCATTATTCATTTAAAAAATAATGGGAGTGATTCATTTCAATCAGAAGTGACAGGTTGTTTATTATTAGTCTGTATTTCTATTTTGTCTACCCTCTGGCTATCATTAATCAGGTTCTGCCCCGGGCTGGTAAAATGCTTTGGACCGCGCATCACAAAAATGGGCAAAGCACGTGTGAATTGCATGCCCCGTGCAATCGATGTGATAGCCTAATGTGATTTCCATCAATGGCTATTTGCTACTAAAAGATCCGTGCGCTTTTCAACCGAAACCACAACCATTTGGCTAAAGTCTGAGGCTGATGAAGAAAAATCAGAATGAGAGTCAAACTCGAACAATAATAGGCATTTCTGATCCCATCGAATCAAGCAGGTGATCATGACAGCAGTTAGACTACAAACTGCAATCTTCATATCCAACCACAGCATTTGGGCTCTATGGTGGTTCAAGATATTGGAGACTCAGTTGAACCTATCCGGTAGCCGTCAAAACTAGGCCAGTAGAAACCAACATGACGATTAAATCTTATGTATATTAGCTGCCAACTTTGTACAGTTAATCAGTGCTTTTTCCTCATACGGTCTTCACAATGAAGACCAGTTTGAGAAATGACATTTTCGTGGTATTTCCTTAAATAGTATTTTTTACCAGGAGACTCATGGACTTGACTAATTTTGAGAAATTCTGAAACTGTATTCTGAGACTACGTCGTCTTAAATTATCTAAAATCGATACCAGTAGCTTAATATTTTGTTCGTTTAGTGAATCGCCAAATTTTCCTGCTTCGTGCTAATGAAAACTAATGGGGAGAGGAACAGAGAGCGAGAACCGTTCTTGGGTGGAGTCCAGTAACAGTGCGCGATAAAATTAAGTCTGGAAAAATAATTTAGCAAGCTTAGAATGAATATAAAGGAGCGGCAAATGTTTGACGTCTAGTATTAGTTTTGTCTTTGAATGATTATGAACAGCAGTCCTGTCGCACAGACAACAACATGCATTGCTTCCGATCTCCGTACTCTCATAACTCCCTTTAGTGCACACGTTTCGAAAGATATGTTGTATTAGTCCGCTAAATCGATTCACAGAGCCCTTTCTGTTCTGATGTAAAGTCGGTCTCCTTTACCGGTTTGCGGAAACAGCCACCCATCCGTTTAATCCACGAATACCAAAAGTAAATCGGTCAAGGGAAGCGATTCGCTCCCGGCTCATGGCTTTGGACATAAATGATCTGCATTTAGATGAAATTCTTTTACAAGAGCCAATTACGATCGAATGGGAATACGTTCAGGCAAACCATTTGGTAAGGTTGAATTAGAAGAAAGGGAGCACATTGAAAATATGGAACTCCTTCATCGGTCATGTTGTTGATGCACATATTCGTATGTGCGAATCATGTGGCATACCTGGAGAAGTTCCGTTGTGGTTTAAAGGAGTGGATTCGGTTCAAAGAACAGGCACGGACAACCAGTCTTTTTCCAGATCGTTACGACATTTCTCGAATCTGGAAGTCAGAATATCTGCAACAAAACCTTGATAGCGTCTAAAATTTGGAAACTTCCAGTTCCAAACTAATCAGAGTAACCAATTTCAAGGAGTACTGCAGCATTCCAACATGAAGCTCAAAAAACGGACTTGTAGGTTTAAGTTTTTATCCAAGTGTTGTCGCCAGACAACATTCAAATAATATGGCAAAAAACTTATTGCACCTGTTGACATTCTTGGAGACAAAGCAAATTTATAAAACCTGGAACAGTTGATTGCATTTTAGCAGTTCAACGCACATGCACTCCACGTGATTCCGACGTGAGTCTTGATTGATTAAAAGTTAGTCTCTTTTAGAGTTACCTTCATACCATGTTAACTGTCACCCGGGTTTTTGAATTAAAGTTTCAGAAATACGCCTGTATTTTCTTTTGGTTTATCTGTTCCAGTATTGACTTCAGAAGTCTAAGTGGGACTTTCCAAAATCCATGCGAACATCCTACCAATGACGAATGACAACAAGCCTGGGATCGTATGTAAAAACCTTATGCAAGAGGGCCGTCCTGTTCAATTTTTCTACTTCTTTTGTCAATAAAGCAACGGTATACATCGTTCTCAAGCAAGGAGACGCTTCCAACAGAGGACTACGATATTCACCTGATTGTTGAATGCTACTAATTCAGTGGACGGTATTTCACTAAGCAACTATAAACACCAGGAATTCCGAAGTCACACAGAACCTCAGCTTTGTCCGGAATTTGATTTAAAAGGGTCAGTTTACCAGTGAAAAATTCATACTATTGATTCACTCGCTAAAATATCATTTATTCTTCACGGTTTCAATTTTGTTAATGCTATCAATCCAGTTTGACTTCTTTCATTGGCCAAATGGGACGTACTTAAACTCATTAGTTTATCTAAAGCGTTTTATTCTGTGGAGTAATGATTTCTCTGTGAGCGCTTATGTGCATTATCTACACGTAATTTGTGGTTCATTCTTCTCAGTTCACGGTATTACCGGATTTGTAGAGTACATTTCAGGTGAGCCGGCTGATTTCAAGCCCCGTCACTGTGGTCCGGTGGCCAAACAGTTGAAGTGGTCCAGTGAGACCATAGTCTCCGATCATTTGGTAGCACGGTGTAATTCGAGGCTACTCGAAGTCTTACGGTCACGTTTACCGGTTCCCTTTCTCCTGTAAAGTGAATTCCAGCGAATATGGAGCATATCACTTCTAGTGCGCTTTTGCGTTGAATATGTATTTGAAATTGGTCACGTAGACGGTATACCCAAAGGGTCTTTTGGATTTTTAAATGAAACAGCCAATCTAAATCACAAAATTTTGCATTATACATTGTGGACATAGGCGAGCAAGATAATCTCATGGTTACATTG
Organism: Fasciolopsis buskii; assembly: GCA_008360955.1. Classification (NCBI taxonomy): domain Eukaryota; kingdom Metazoa; phylum Platyhelminthes; class Trematoda; order Plagiorchiida; family Fasciolidae; genus Fasciolopsis; species Fasciolopsis buskii. Next base: position 16,478 of record LUCM01011575.1, read on the forward strand.
TTATTTTTATTCTGTTGCTTGCATCCTTCAAAAATGCGACCATAAAGTTATTTTTCAAGAAGTACTTGGCCGAAAGACGAGGAAAAGGGCAACCTGTCAGGTGGTCAGTAGGTTCGAAGTTCATAGTTTCCGGTTGAAAAGCCGTGTTAACATCGGTTTCGGAAAGCCGAAAAATAAAGAAAGAAGACTGTTTCATTTCAAAAATCAACAATCGATGTTTTCTCTACCTCATTGATTCTAATTAGAAAAAACCAAGTCGAGCAGATAAAAAGTTCGTTTGTTATTCATAATCAGATTGCTTAAATTGGTCTTCCGTAAACAACAAACTTATCCATTTTTCTGCCAGATAATTCGATCACAAATAAGCATTATGGTAAGTATTGAGTAACAGAAATTCTGTACTTAAAGATTTTTTACCTCATAATGACTCACAAAAATGGCTGTTGTAGAATCGAATCATTTGGTTCTGGCAGACTTATAGGATTTTGACGTTTTGTTTCACGAGATAAATGTCTACCACATCAGTTCTCGCGGTTTACTTTGACCCCGGATTTTTGTGGTTTGAAAGAATGGATCGGTATCTCAGCTCACAACATCTCCAGACTTACTCAAACTCTGAACTTGACAGCAAATTCATCGTTATGGTTCTTCTTTTCTTTCTTTGCTATGACAAACATGAACTCCCATGACTTGTTACTACTCAGACAACGCAGCTTACGGATTTGCTAGCTGATTTCCCACTAGATGAAATTAATTCGCACTTGACATTTTTAAGTCTAGCCCCGCTTGGCTTTGCCTTGCCGGAATAGCTTCACACATTTTTAGTCCCTTCTATTACGTGTGACATGAGTGACAGGACTCTGACATATTGTATTAGCTTCCACAAGAAAGTCTGGCGAAGTTTACGTATCACATGTTATGTAATCCTGTTTTTAACTCTTATGGTTTGTTAGGATTAGACAGGACCGCTGTATGAATCAGTAATGCGTTATAACAGCAACGTTTTCGTCCTTAAGGATAGATTCCACTGGGATCTCGTTCCTAAATTCCTTGAAGTATCTCATCAGCCTCAATACTTCAAACTAAAAGGTTATTAATATACTCGTATTCGGACGATGATACGGAATTCACTAGGTAGTTCATACAGATAAACAGATTCAAACAGTTTGAGAAACGTGAAGTCCTTCCAGTAGCCCAAACTTATTGGATGCGGGCTAAAGCTGGTAATAAATTTACGTGCAACTACCAGCAGCCCTGTACAGGCCCGGCCATCAAACTGACATAGGTGACTAATGAACGACAGGGACCTAGCAGCATTTATGATCTACGGATGTTCTCGGAGCATATCTGCGTATTGTTAACGAATAAAGATTGGAAAACAGTGAGGCTGTATTCCCTCTAGATTTAGATTTCGGTAAGGTAACACAGGTGATTTAGTCATGAGCAAGCAGAAACAATCCACCTGTGGCCACCAAGGTACTCAAAGGTGGTGGCAAATTAATCTCAGCTTTAGGATTTCATTAAGCCTATCTGCAATAGTAACCGAATATTTTAAGTCAATGCAACTTAAATCCGTTAAAAACCCGTTTTATCAACGTTCTGACGATACTGTTAATGAAAGCAACCAAAGCCAAGTAAGAGTAGATGAAACGAACATAGTCTGCAATGAAAACGTCGATTTTTTGTTCGATTCCAGGGTACACGGAAAGCAAGTTAAATATGTCCACAGCACATGTAGTAGTGTAGCTCAGGCGGTCGTAAAAACGGTCAACGAAATGGGCTACGTCACCGGAAGTCATACATGGTATTCTAATCATATATTACCATCGGTTGTTAACTGCTGTCTCATGGACGACAGTAAATCGACAGGGAGAATCGATTCGTTATCAGAATGTGCCGGGTGATAAAATCCCCGTTTAGGGTTCCCTTGTCTGTGAATTCCTGTCACAAGCTAAATAGATTTGTTTTCAGGTTCCAATTTTGCACTCTAAATGAAACCAGAATCACTGATATCAGACTGTGTATACATATGGTTCCTTCAATTATGTTCACTTCTATAAACATTATATGAAGCACCGGAAATCTCGCGGTTTTGAAAGTCTACACCACAGTATTTGCATGTTTTTTATATCTAGTTGTTTGTTCATAACAAATAGTGAACTGCTTCCAGAAAACCCGAGACCACCAACTATTTACCATTTATAGCCAGGATATTCTCCTTGCCACATGCTGAGACGCGTAAACCCGTGAGACGTTAGCTCCTCAGGGCCTTAGTAAATGATCCCGAGTAGCTGTCAGTAAAACGATGCAGAGAAATGGAACTAGTTGTTGTTATCAGTGATCATCGCACACCTCACTGACTAAGCAGCGATACCGGTCCACGAAAACTACCTATGGGGTGATCAAGAAATCCGACGGCTCACTGATTCACTCTCGCGATCTTCACGTGCAGCCTTGACCAGAGTATTTTAGGAAGCGATTATACTCGAAAATAAAGCCATCCAGTTAGATAACAGTTCTGCTTCCTAACTAGAGGTTCTTAGATTGATAGCCTACCATGAAATAAATAACTGCTGGGCGGCATGGAATCTCGTTGCAATTTTTCAAGGAATGCAGCATTGTCTCAGTATTGGAGTTAGCTCAACTACTGTGGTCGATTTGGGGAAAGAAGTAAATATCTGTGGAATTTTACATGTCGAAAAGTGTACACAAAAGAGGCAATGAATCTCGTGGGAAAAGTCACAGTGGAATACATTTGGTAAGTACTGCAACCAAAATATCTGACTTAGCACACATGGGCGATGTTACGTCTCTGAGTGAGGACTCAAGCAAGTTGCAATTTTTTCTTAACCATACGCGTGACAGTCTAAGTACGTTTGAGACGCATTTTACACATTCAAGATGTAAACTGTCATCACAGAACTGGAATAGTCCAAAGCCGAATCTAGTTTAGAAAGAAGAGTATTTGAATGAAATGGATGGGTTCTATTATTTGTGTAGCTGCATCTCACCAGATGGTAGCACGTCAAATTAAGTGCCTATCTCGCGTACTGAAAGATCAATTGGTATTTAACAATTTAGATCATCCGTGGCGTCGGCTGCACTTCCGCATATCGATCAAAAGTCTTACCTATTCTTTACTGTTCCTTCCTCTACTAAGGAAAGAACTATGCGTACCTTTTTCAGGAAAGAGGTCGTAACACATTAAGAGCTACCGGGTGAGGAATTTGACCAGCGACGAAGCGAGGAATCGGATTCTTATAATCTACGAGTAAAGAAATGCATTTTGTACTACATATTGAAGGATTGTGAAGCTATTTATAGGTAATTATTTTGACTAGCACTGATGTGCATGAAAATGGGAGTTGCGAGAGCATTTGAATGAAATAACAATTTCGTCCAGGAGGCTTTAGGCAGAATCAGTTTCTCAGCACAAAATCGAGCGCAATTGTCGGCGGATCTTCACACAATCCACCCACCACAGATAATCATTGAACAGGTGACAGGTTTAGAGTGTGCACACGACATGTTAACAGTTCCCTAAACGAGAAAACCTGTGTGACACTGGAAAATTTCAAAGGCGCAGACTCATTGTTAACTTCTGGTTTTTATTAAATATTTTGCAGGACGGCTTACCAAATGCAACGAAAACGTTACGTCTTTTCTGCAGCAAATACGTAAATGATACTACATAATTCCTGACAAACTAAACTAGGAATACTTTCCTGAAATCCTTTTTCTTTAGCAGCAGTTGAAAAACCATGAAAAGTTGACCAAAATTTATTCAGTTATGAAAATATTATTCGCCTGCTACCGTACTGGACATTGTACAACAGTTATCCCTCAAGTGAGCAAACAGGGGATGACTTGTATAGTAATTTTCCCATAGTTAAACAAGCAAATGTTGTCGCATAGAACTGTGATTGCCAATGAGACTTGGCCACAAGAAACTAGGTGGGTAAAATGTCTGATTCAATGCTATTCGGCAAATTATATCTTGCGGGAAATAACACGCACGTCCAAAGGGAGAAAGTTGTTTCACTCACGACAGCGAGAATTTTAAATATCATAAACCAAAATCCAAAAGTAATCAAAGATAAGCAAACTAATTGCACAAAACCATGCAAATCGTGCCCGATAGAGATTGTATCTGACATGTCGTAACCGGATCTTCATGAAAATTTTGCCAGTTTTTCAATACTGAGATTGAAACTGAATAGTCACCTATGAATGCAATCTGTTCCGAGACAGCAGGGAACCATTCGTGGCCAGGCTTTCCAACAGCTGTTACGTGACACAAATTAACGTTGGTTAATTTTGCTTGTACGTAAGCCATATATGTACCTGTGTGTGTGCGTTCGTTTATATCTAAGGTGGAACGACTGACGACTGCGCTTACTGCGCAATATAAAGGGGCACTGATGAAAGGTTCTGATAACCGGTACGACACGATTTTACAACACTAAACGAGAAGTAAAAATCACTGACACGCTGGTTCTGGTGCTCTTGCAAACCGAGTGAGCGACACCAGGTTGCCTATGGAAACAAAACGTTTGGCTGAAGATGTAGTCATCAAGGGATTTCTGTTCGGCCGTTTTTGTCACTCACTTGTTTGTTTTGTTAAGCTGATACAGGACTTGATGTTGAATGGTCTAGACAAGTGCTGTGCAATGAAGTGCCTTGGAAAGCACAACTGTTTTTTGGTTAGCCGCAAATATGAAAGAGCGCCTTCAGGCAAGACTTGGTCTACCATTCGACCCATGGTTCTTGCTTCTAGATTCAGACACCGTGAACGGTGCACACGAAGTAGACAGTCAATCGCTGCTCATTCCGGGTTGACTAACACAGGGAACTCTGTACAGACGTAAATTTGAAGCATTATAATACTCCTTGAAAAGACGTTATTGTTCCGTGCAACGCGTTTCCACTGGACTACTTTGCTCCAATCAATCACTCAATGATTAGGTCGGTTGTGACAAGGCCACATTTTTGTTTGCAGACATTTATCAGTTTTCGATCAGTTTAAGTTAATATGTCTTGAATGAAAACCGATAGTGATCTGTGACCAATAGATTCCCCTAGAGACAAAAGAAGGAAATGCTAAATCAAGGGACACACTTCTAAATCTCCTTTAATTCACGCAGCATGATCTAATTCGTTTCATTATCGTGACACAGCTTGTGACCAAAAAGATTAAGGAAAAAGACAAATCATCAAATAACGGAGAACAACGTTTTAAAAAACTTAGATGTTGGAGCTAGTTTCCTTTACGACGGCAAACTATTATGGGAAAGTATCCCTTAGCAGCCATTAGGTCCTCAATCCTTTACACGAATCAGATAAAATTAGGTTGAAAGTGGCTGAAATTTGACACTTGGCGCATTTGTTTGAATCATGAGATATTTCTGGTATATGAGCCGTTGTTCCGCGAGCTGGAAAAAACAACCACTACCATTAACGTGATATAGACAGATTTGCCCCGTACCCGGCTCTGTTTAGTTCGATGTCTGTCATACCTAAAAAGCGCAGACAGTGAGTGATGAGGGAGTGGTGACCACTTGTCCACAAAATGGAAATAGTATTTTCATCTGATCAGACAAATGCGTGATTGAATCACTGCGAGTGTGTTGGTGTGTGTTTGCGCAAGGCAACTGAATGAAGAATGAGGCAAATTTGAGAATGCATTCCGGGGCAAAATGGTGAGTGTTGTCAGACGCTTGGAATAAAATCTACCTCATACAAATGAATTCTATCCTGTTTTCGTTGAGTGCCTGGAGGACACATTTCGAGAACACAGCGATTTCTGCCCTAATATGGTTTTAGTGTACAGCTAGTTTGCCAAAACCGTGAATCATACCCATGGTATCCCGAACTGTTTTTCTATCCCGGCGCTTTCTGAATTGACTGAAAAATCGGTGATGCGCATACAGTCTAATCCACAATCCTGTCAACTAAATGCATTTGTAGAATGGTTTCAAATGTTCGTAGACATCGATCACGATGGGACTCGAAGCCATTCATGGATGCAACTTGCTCATTCATATACCGCATGGAGTTTATCAGCAGCCTAGATGAACCATTTGAATGACACAATGGTTTACTGTTTTCTTCATAAATAGACAGAATAAATCCAAGTCGGAACTTGAATATCCTAGTTTACATGCACTGGAACTTGATTCACGACATACCAACTTTGCTCGCCCTTGTGGCCCATGTCGATCAAACACTGACTAACAAAATAAGTAAAAATCCCAAAACTGTTCATCCGTTTGGGCGCGCCTTTGGAGGGGTTTATTTGTGGTTGTTCTGTGTGGTCTATTGCTATTTTTTTACTGCAGATAACCGTTGCAACAATAAGGCCAAGAAAGTAGCAAAAGAGGGTTTTTGGAAGCTTCACTCTCTTGTGAATGCCACTGAGCAAATAACGTCTTTTTATGATCTTATGGGCTGCCGATGACATCTATGTCTTATGGGTAACCCTTCCTGCGCTCGATTTTATAGAAGCATGAAAAATTTACCAGCAAGGAAAACAAGGAATATTCTGAATTCTGCGACAGAACAAAGACATTGACCTTAGTAGACTTGATGAAGCCTCCAGAATTCTCCTAACAAAGATAGAATACATGCAGGTAGACATCAATAAGCATACCAATTTACAGGAAAGCAATGAATAAATCTTTATATCAAATCAAAATTCTAAAAGTTTCTATCGATTTGCTGTGATCTTCATTCTTAGACACGAGCAGCTGTCCTTGTCATTCGCCAGTTCAGTTTCTTGTCGAAAACTGGAATTCAGTCTAACCTAAATCTCACACCATAGCCCAAAGCATATTGTCCAGTTTGGAGATTTTATACAAGGATACAATCGCCTCTGGAAGGTAAAGAATTCACTGGATGCGGTATCTTTGTTTCGTAGCTGTAGCACTATGAAAGACGGTTATTGGCGCACCATTTTATCGGGAGGCGTGATATTACTAGTGTTATCATAAGGATTATTCTAAATTAACTATCCTTGTAAAGTGCTCATAGCTTTTATCTTTTACTTCCTTCATTAATGAAATAACAATGTACATCAATTTTCAGGAAGAGGGCTGCGACCATCAAAGGGCTGCCAAGTGGGAAAGTTGACATGTGAATGTTCCTTCAGTCATCTGATTGTAAAACGTGTCTTGAGAAAGACTACCCACGGTAATCGATAATTTGGCGTATTACATCTGCCATCTGTTATTAGTATTATAGCATTCGCAATTGCTCATAGCTTTCATTTTCGTTTTAACGGTGAACTATATGAAGTATATTGCACTGGATTCCCTAGATGGCTCACACTTGGCTGATTTCTTTGTTTCCAGTGAAGAAAACAACTTATCTTTGAAAGCCTTAGAAGCCCAATCGTACACTGCGGATAGGTTTAGGATATTTTTCATACTAAAACAGATCAAATGGGTTAAATACAACCTAGATTCAGGAAGAGAGTAACTTCAGGCTAGGAGTAGAAAAACAAAATCGATTTCTTTTTCAAGACAGAAACATGGGGTTTCGTAAAGATAATACCACACTGAATCAGGTCACATAAAATCAAAATTGGACGGCACGGTATATACACTTTTCGAACTTCGCTTCACGGAGGCCGAAGTGAAAACCTGTCTTACTATTTCTGCCTCATCAAGGAAAAATAATTCTGAGGATAGGACCACGAATGAGACGAAAATGCAGAAACAACTGCCACCGGAAACTGATTTTCTAGAGCAACTTGTCTAGAATGATACGTCAAAGGAACCTTTTAAACTTCCGCCAGGAAGAGGAAATTTAATTTGAAGGATCGCAGCAACCAAGCTAATGACGGAACGGTTCGAGAAAGCCATGGCTGGCATTCACCATGCAGCTTGTCCGAGCAAAGTCTCTACTAGCCGACCAATAATTTTTGTCCATCTTACAAAATGGATTTCCTGTCCTACCTGATAGATGATAACGTGTTTCTCTCTTTTCTCGTGTTTTCAATCAAAGCAAACAGATCGAAAAAGCTATTTTCAAAGGGACCGAGCGGCACAAGTTGGATTGGTTTTTGTCTGAGATAACAAAGATTACCTCCAGTGCGGCCGCGGCGTGCTTTGTTGATATTGGAATTCAAGCGGGTAACGATGTTTTATAAATTGATTTACAAGACTGAGCACGATTTATTAAATACCTTTTTGATGTCAACATTTGGGCGCAGTGGAATCTTTGGCTGTTTAACTTCACCGCTCGGTGATCTGCTCTCCATAATAACCAACCAGATCCCGTCAATTAATTTGAAATGAAAGCGGCACCATTATTTGAGCTTGGTGTGTGATGCAATGAATATTCTCAATACCGAAATAGAAATGAGCAGAAACTGTCAGGGCTCTCAGTGTTATTCATTTCCAATGCCACGAAAGAACTAGTCGTAAATTTCCAAAGAGAAACTCGAACCAGCCACTGGCATTTCCTTCCCAACCTACCATCCATTCATTACTAACTGGCATCTTTGGAACAAATCCCATTTTTGTTTTATCGCATCAATTTGGCTGTATCGCTGACACAACCTGGGCTCTCGTTACTACGATGAGCGTGGGTTTGCCGCTGGCTGACGTTGTATGACGCCCTTTGTCGTTCACGTGATTTGTTGTCAGAAAGCGGAGTAACAGAGTCTGAAAGGAACACTGTTGAGGTTTGATTATTGTACATAATTAATTCGTTCCAAATGGTACCGTAGCAGTTTGGCCCCGCCTTTCATTTAGATTTGGGTTGATTTGGTCGCTGCGCGTTGCTCAGACGTTCGCTCGGGGCACACACCAGTTTTGATTCCCCATTGAAACTTACTTAACACATCCCGAACCGGTTGTCTTGTTCCTACTATGATTGCTCCTACATATGTATCAAAACATGGACACAATTCCACCAATATTGTAATACAAAATTTAAAACGTCAACATTTGAGGACCGAGTGTTGAATGCAGACATCTTTTAGCTTTCGCACCAATCAATGTAGCAGAGAAGAGTAATTGTCTGAGTGGAATTTGAGCCACCTGAGGTGATCGGAAGTGAATAGTCAGTATCAACCTGAAGCTTTGTTTTCTTTTGGTCAAAGCGACGTGCTTTATGAATACTAGTGTTGATCAAAAAATACCATTAGCTAGAAAAAAGTACTATCTTGGTTCCAATTCCTAGTAATTCTTTCTGACATATTTGGACATTTTACGCGTGCACTTGATATGATAGATTGGGTTATGCACATTAAAAATCAGCTTGAATAGGTCAGAATTTCAGCACAAAAAATTACGGGGTTTTGCAGCGCATGTCGGCGACCGAGTTTTGGTGACTAGTTGACAAGTGAACGACAAGCCTTTGGTTCGTAAATGGGATCAACAGCGTTGACATTCCAAAAAGAAAGCGCACATTTGTCTAATTTCGTTTGTAATCCAAGTACGTGGTCATTAGTCAAGACTAATTTGTTTGATCGACGTAAGCAGTTGTTGCCGGATCGCCTATAATAGTGAACAAAATCCGCAATCTAAACTATGCTCTACACAAACATTTAAAACCATTGGAAACGAGAAGTGCTATGATTGCAGGAAACCAAATTGATAGATTTCGAGACAAGAAGAAAACTACGTAGACGGTTATTCCCAAGTCATAGATTCATGTACATACATGAGCTGAATTGCAATATTACTAGATTATTGCGAGCATCATAATGCTAATATTGCAACGTTGTTGGTAGATCCTAGGATCTGCGAACTTTCCCAATGTCACAGGTAGCCTTTCACAAGGCAAGTGTGCAATAAAAACAAAGTTTTTCGTATTTAACAACATATTAGTAAGGCATAACATCTACCAACCAAGCTGCCCCAAAGACACCAACAATAAAAGCACTTACTGGAACATCGAGTTACATGTACCAGTGTTCACTCTCCGCTTCAGTCCTGCTGGCTAACATAGCCGTGGTTGGCTGTGTAGTCCCATTCCAAGAAAGCCACAACATCACCCCGATCTCTATTAGGGATTCCTTAACACCGGTGACTTTTATAGAAGGGAGAAATGTTTCATTCACACATAACGCTCGGGAACTGGATAGAAGGACTGGATTTATAGTATTTTTGGAAAGATATCCAAGTAAAACTTTACTCCTCATACCAAAATCGATTCCAAGTCCCTCATAAACAGAGACTGAAGACAGGGACTTAAGGATTGTAATGTAGAATGCAATTTCACTTAAAGGCAAGCTTACACAAAATGATCGCCTGAAAAGGAAAAGCTATTCAAACCGACTCCTGGAAACCGTCAGCATTCATGTCTACTCTGCCTCTGCATTATCAGAGAAACATTTTAAAAACAAATCACAAAATGAGTGGTGCTTTAAAATACTGTCTGCATGAATTCGACTGTTTCCGGGCGTCAGGTACGCGCAAAAAGTACTATCCCACCCAATCATCCCGGCCTGGTGTGCAATCCGTATTCTCGGCTAATCGATACGGCATATTCTGCGAAGCAGCTTCGAAGTTGAGCCATAAGGGATAAAGAGCAAATAATTACTTATGCAAACTGATTGATGAAAACAGTCGTGAAACTCGCTTTGCGTTTCTAGGACAAACTATCCTTTGATCCGTATATATGAAGTAGTACTCATGTTAAAATCCCGAATTTCGAGAAAAGACATCCCCTTCTTGCAAGATGAATTTGCCTAATCGATTGGAATATGTTCACAAATCACGGCTGCGGTCTCCTAAAGAGACTAACGGGGTGAATGTATGGTACTACGGAACAAAACACATCAGAAATAGACGATAATATCAGCAGTTAGCTACTATTCAGTTCTGAATATTTTCGTTTGGAGAAATGCAAACGGTTTGGTCCAGCTTTTGACAACATTAGAGAGGTGGAACTGAAGTGTTTCGTTCGAATAAAATTGGAATTCAAAGGTTTCTGATTAAACTTTTCACCCCAGATATCTCATCTATTTCGAGGAAGAGAAGCTAAATATTGTACAGTAATCAAACTGAAAGTTCATATCCGATTCCACTTGATGACTAGTGTCGATTCAGTTTATTGTGACTACACTCTCGCTTAATCGAATCTAACTTTGATTCAGCCACCAAGAATGTTGATATGTCAAGTTTGACATCTATGTTTGTGTCTGACCTACATAAAGTGCCCTAGCAAAGGATTGGAAAAGTGTACCCAGCCTTTGATAAAGTTAGAGTTGAGAAATTTCCCTGTTTTTCTTCAGCTTTCAGGCGGCATAGAAAGACACAACGCAGTGCAATGACACTGCTTTTGATTTGAATTGGTTTCTTCTTTTATTGCTTTGAAAATGTATTCACAGTATTTCCTTCTAACAGAAAGCTGAGAATAATTATTTTGTTTTAACATATTCATTAGGGATTCTGACATTTATCTTATCAGATATCTTCCTGTGAACCGAACTTACTAGCCATTCTGAATCGTGATGCACCTAAGAAACCGCACATCGTTACCCTTAACGGTCCTTGTAAAAACTATCCTCCTTGTGAACATCAAATTTCAGTAGTGCATTCAGTGTGAATCTATCGAGATCACCGAGTTCATTTTGCGTTCCAATCAAGTTTTCGCCATCTCTGTTTTATGACATGAGAATCAATGTTTGTAGTAAACGTCTTATAGGTCTTTCGTGAATTATGATCTCCAGCTTATCTTTTTTATCTGCTTGACTGCTCTGCAATTAATCATTCTAATTGCCAATTTCAAGTGGTCCAATTGAACTAGGGACCGGTGGTGATCGGGTTTTGAATGAAATCTACTTGACGAGATCAACATTGAATATGCTGCAACATTTTGGATTAAGCAGCGAAAATGCAAAAACGCAAACAACAAGCGCTGAGAGGTTTCGAAACCAAGGGAGCTGTTCTCGTCATCTGGCACGATCGATATCAAAGCTTTGGCGTTGGTGTGAATTGGGCTCCATGTTTTTTATCCTGAAGCGCATGCTGAAAATATCTGGGGCTTGTGCCTTGCTGAAAACAAGCAAACTGTCGTGAACAAGATATGGATAAAAATTTGTTTGTGACAAGTGTTATCCGATCGTTCATTTCGTTTTTTCTCCTATGCAATAGTCTTTTTCAGAGAATAATAGAGAAAGAGGATCAATTCTACTGAATTATAACGGTTCGTATTGATTTTTTCAACCGCTTACGGAAAACAACCTGTGCATTACATAATATTCATTTGTAAACTGTAATGAACAAGCCTAGCAGTTAAATTTAGTCAAGCAAACAACTGACATCATCCTCATGCTAAAAGCAAAGTTCGTGTTAACAGCTTTTGCATGCAAATAGCTGGGTCACAGAATCCAATTGGCATTGCTGCATTGAAGGCTAAAATCTTCCGGTGAGTATTATGTAAAAGGGATTTAAAACATGAAACGGAACTAAGTGTGTGATCGGTTGATATCGAATGTTTTGCGACTGATGACCCCGGGTCCAAATTGGGATAATTATTTGTTGTTCTGCGACACTGAATTAGCCAATCATTTGGGAATATGTTCTGACATCAGTTGTGAAAGTCTTCTACCTGTTCTGCCGAAGTAAGTGTCACCGTAACTGCAAGTGAAATGATACTCAAAATGGAAGGCAGAATTTGACATCCGATTGAATCTACGTTGGTTCAGAATGATCCTTCTGGTGGTTAGGAAGGGGTGAAGTTCTGCGTTCGGGAATGTGGGATTTGGGACTGAAGTGAGTTTGTGAGGCACATTATTGAGAATATGGTCCCCCTTGAAAGTCAGCCTGATTTATACGACTTTCTTCATTGTCTTATAGGATGGGCCACCCTTCGGCTTTTGGTGACTATGGATGTCAATGAATTTTGTAAAAAAATCTGCTTCAGGAAATTTAGACAATTAATTTGATGCGGCGGCAGAGAGCTCGCAGATTCTTTTTGCTAGTCATAATTTGATTATATATTTCAGTTTCATTAGTGAAAACTAATTGGTGCAGAATTTTGACTGGTAGGAACAGCATTTTCAACTATGACGAACAATAAAAGAAACTTACTTCGATAGTTCTTTTCAGGTTACCCCTGGAATTCTAAGTCGTTACCGGAGAGTCCACAAAAGAATTGCAGTAGATTTAATCTGGGTTCAAACGAATCCTTTTTTCGGCACATATAATACTTCTCTTAACAGCGTCTCTAGTGTTATTTTTTCTCTTTTTACTTGCTATTTATTAGTGAAATAACAGTCGACATCGTTTTCAGGAAGGTGGCCACGGCCAACGGATGGCTACCAAGTGGGGAAGTTGACCGGCGTTGGGAGGATTCGAACTCGCGACCTTCACGTAAGAACGACGCGACCTTATCCGCTTGGCCATCGCCGGCTTTACAGTCGATGTCGGTTCAAACCTTGAGGTTTGAGTAACTAGGTCTGAACAAAGCTACTAAAATAAGGTGGAAGTGATTTGTAAATTCAGTGGACAGATTTTGGTGGTAGAGAGTTTTATTTCATTTTTCAGCCGACAGGAGAATGGAAATGCCCTTACATTTCCTGTTCCATTGTTGAACTATTTGATTTTTGACTTTAAAGTCGAAATCACATGGTTCAGGTAAACAGTGATCTAGTGATCATGGTCGAGGACCTCTCATTTGGAAAGCTTAAATTCGACACGAACACTTGTCGGCTTCCCGTCTTTTTCGAATAATTACTGTACCTGGTCAAAGTGAACTAGATTTGAAACACTTCATAATATCATGCAGTTGCTTTGCATGGAACTGTGCCTGCGTATTCGGTGTCACATTTGTCGACAGATATTTGGAAGTAGGCAGTTTGTTCCATCCCTAACTGTTAGAAATATCTTCCATCTTTCATCTTTTAATTTCTTTATTAATGAAATAACAGGAAGGGGGCCGCGGCCAACAGATGGCTGCCAAATGGGAAGTTCACCGGCAGTGGGAAGATTCGAACCCGCGACCTTTACATCCAAACGCCACTTGGCCCAGATTGCAGGTGGCGGCTTTTAACTGTACAGCATGATACAGCAAAGCAACTGCATTCAGTGTAGATCTTTTCGATATTCCTTTGTATTTGTTTCCAGTTATTCTAGTTCATTCACTTATGTAACCAAATCTGTTTATTTCTTAACCGAGTGTGCATCCGCGTGTGATTGCGAATCAGTCTTGCTTCAATTGTAATTTGAATCGATTTGTCCTGGATTCAATTTACTAACGTGAATGACCAACGCGGGACTCAAAAGAGATAATTTTCTCCCGCTGAATATGAGACTTTGACCAAGCATTCAAATCCAACTTGCTTTTTGCTACTCAGATGAAAAAGCGCCAGATGGCGGCATTTTATTCGAGCAGCCAGGAGAAACAAGCGGCTGGCACAACAAATATTTTCCTCTCTCATCTAATGGTTTGTCAACATAGAGACCAGGTTATTTTAAAACTAATTTACTTTTTGTGTAAGAACTAATCGATTTCTTGCAAACTGTCAGGTTTACGGAGACTTTTATTCCCCCCGGGAAAACGAGAAGATTGTGAGAAATCAGTAAGACTAATTAATCACGAATCGCTACTGATAAGCTGCCCATTCAATGCCAATGTTTGTAAATATTTTACCATACCCGATAACTCATTGAATATCCTTGCAGGAAAAAACAGCCGGAGCTCAATGTGACAGAGGACCGTTCTTCTGCTATTAGTCATCTGCTGAATAAAACTAGAAATCCGAGTGATGGACCTAATAAAACTTTCTTGATCCGACACAACTTTTTATATTTTTCTTTTTCGTGCTTGAACCTCTGCTTTACATGACATTAATGTTTGCATGAGGTTGCGACTTTTCAAATGGAAAGTTGAATTTTTCGCTACGACTGGCGTTCTTTCCGAAATATATTCAAGAAACTGGAAGACTCCCCCGATTATCCATCTAAACCACCTGAACAGAGCATAGCGACTACTGGAATCGATGATTCACCTGCCAGTTAATGGTTGCCAGATAAAACGGCACAGCTGCAGTTTATAATTGTAAAAACAGGAATTTTGCATGGTATTCCGGTTCAACTTTTAAAAGTACCTCTCCTGGTTCAAACTGCCCATGAGATTCTTTGTCCAAAATATCTTACCATAAACGGCAAAAGCAGAATTACGAATAAAAATCTGCGAAATGTGGCAATCCACATCTCATACGACAATATGAGGTTGAATTTTTCAGTCTGTCACATCAAAAACCCCTGGGCAATTAATATCTTCAGCACACAATCTCCAAGTCTTGCAGCTATCCAACAGAACTTTTTATACACAAATTTCTAAATATAGTATAAATTGGCAATACCTCATAAGCGTTTCAGTCTAGCGTATGCTGCTCGAGCCTTGGATGCAAGCTTACTCACTTCCAGTGCGGTCTTATCGTTCACTACGCAGCTCCCAAGGTGACTGAACCATCCGACAATCGTCAGTAGCTCGTCAGTAGCATCGAGCTCAGTATAACTGCCATCCAGTACTGTAGAAGCACTTGACACTTCAATGGTTCAAATCACTTGCCGAATGCAGTTACAATCCCAGGAGTCTCTATGGTGCATTTCATCACTCTACTCGAATTCTGAATTCGCTTTCTAATGAGGTAGCAGACAGTGATAGTCAGTGAGTCCAGTGTCACCTCCAAACAAACCTGTTAAACAGCCCGCTAGAGGAGCCCACATTAAAGGAACTGAAATTCCAAGTCTAAAGAGGTTTGATATTCACTGCTGATGGTTTCTAGCAAGGATTAAACAGCTGTAATTGCTTTCATGGTCTCTTAATGGTGAGTTGATCAATTATATAGCAAGGTGAATTACTTCATGAAGATATCCCGACCAGTCAAATTTAAGTCCCCTTATTCATCAGCAATTGAACGAAGTAACATATATCTGCATCGTCTGCATACTTAACCACAGGACTGGTGGAAACTTTTGGACAGTCGTTTAACTACATGAGAAAAAAGAAAGAGTGAAATAATAGACATATGTAAAGTATTTATGCAGTTCTTTCTCAATCCGTCGTTTGGGTAGACCCATTAAGGCAGGTGATGAGAAAGAAC
>LUCM01011575.1:32663-362510 GCA_008360955.1 Fasciolopsis buskii
CTAGCAACACAATAAGACGTGGGTGTCACAATAGCGAAGATGGAGTCTTCGAATTAAAAGTGGCCTAGAGATTATATCATAAGGGGAAGAGTAATCAAGAAAATTATCTAGCGAGGTGGGGAATGCTTAATAAACCATTGTTAGAATGAAAAGTTGCTCTAAAGTATGGCATCGCTCTAGTAACCGGATAGGAATTACGTAGGACGTTAGGAAGAGCTCAGCAACATGAATAGCTCAAATGATTATCTGAAACAAATGGTAGATATTGTCATCTTGGTTAACTGAAAAACGCTTGGTGTTCACTTTCAGCAAGCGATGAACAAAAATAAGCTTGAATCGAGGGGCAAGAGAGGAGGCGAATTGGGGGTAATGACGTCTATTTGCTTCAGACCGAATTGGCGAATATGGTTGGATAGAACCATGTCGAACTAAAAAACATGTGGCCCTAGAATTATTGATTGAATTCTTTCTTAAGAACTGCTCAGTTGCTTATCACTAATGCTAGAATTGTCAAGCTAATCTTGTTTCAATAGTGTGAGGCAGATCCCCAAAAGTGTCATAGATGTTCAGTTGGAATGTTTGCTTTATCAGTCGGCGCTATCATTTCCTCGTAACTCGTAGGCTGTTAGAAAAAAAGCTGGGTTGTTTAGGGAGGACTGAATCGTGATTCCCAACTCCGAGAATAGATGTGAGGCATACCGTTATCTGGCCGAATGCAATTAACGGAATCGAAGACAGTTTCATCCAGAAAGGGAAGTAACTGAAAGGATTAAAGCATTAATAAAGCGGGCTAATTTTAAACTAAGAGACAGAAGAAGGGATGGAGATATTACCGATAATAACAGTTTAAGAACAAAAATGGCAAATGATGAATGACATTTAGACAGACTGCATAGTTACTTACCACCTCCTGGTAAATTAACAATTATGATTACCCATCCACCGATGAAATCCTGGGATTGTTTCCCGTCATATTGAAAGCAATCAAATTCATCAACTTACAGGACGGAGTTACTCATGGAAAAGTCTAGCCAGATTTCCATGTTCATATAACGCACGTATCAAGGTTATTATATGAATTCAGTATGCTCAACTAATCAGACATTCTTCTAAGCAGGGAACTCTCATTTTTACCCCGAAGACTATTAAATTCCGTCTAGGCTGTTCCCTGAAGCTGGAATAATCAGAAATAAGATCACCTCCTAAAAGCAAATTTTCCGACCCTAATGTGACAGCAAACTTTCTGTGATTTCAAAGATGACACAAAGCACGAATGTGCCGCAGTCATATCAAAAACTTGCGACGATTTCAAAGTACCTCACTCGACTATCATGTTTTTGGTTTTCATATAAAAATCGTTACTTAGAACTAATCAGACGAAAGAAACAGTCAGTTGCAAATTTTTTATATCTTATCCTCCCCTCTGCGAACAAAGATATCCGATTAAAGCTGTGCAATGAATAGCTGGGTATTTGTTTATTTGCACTAAAAACCGTTCGGTGAGTTATGCCTCATACGTTTTATATGTGATGTATATAGACCATACACAAACCGCCGCATTTCACTTTATTTTTTTCAGTAAATCATTACTTGTGTTGTCGTTTCCAACTTACATCTTGTTCAGTGATATGGGGCCATCTGTTAACTGAAAAAAATTAGGGAGTTGCTGAACACGTACACGTGATCAGCAGTAAAAACCGCCACATTATATGCCTTTCTATAAGTACGACTTACACCAAGATAGTCTCTTCTGTCCGTTGAATCTAAATACCACTGTTATCTTCAATTCTTTGATTGATTCTTCCGATAAAAGCCAAATATAATGAAAACCCGGCATACCCGAACAGTGTTGGATTCCCCAATGGTTCCACTGTCAATGTTTAATGCCAACTGTTTCTTAAACCTTCAGCGAACTAAACTGACATTTGTACCACATTAGACATAGAGCATAGTCGCAAAGTGCAATTACTCAAATCTCAAGGTTAGAGCCGACATCGACTGTAAAGCCGGCGATGGCCAAGCGGATAAAGCCGCGTCGTTCTTACGTGAAGGTCGCGAGTTCGAATCCTCCCAATGCCAGTCAATTTCCCCACTTGGCAGCCATCTGTTGGCCGTGGCCACCTTCCTGAAAACGATATCGATTGTTATTTCACTAATAAATAGCAAGTAAAAAGAAAAAAATAACACTAGAGACACTGTTAAGAGAAGTATTATATGTGCCGAAAAAAAGGATAAATGCGGACAATAAACTTCCAAAGGAAGAAAATATCATGAAGCGAATCGAATAAAAATCAAGAACTTGGCGATTTCATGACTCGATAAATGCGGTGCAGGTGTTCCAGTAAAAATAACTGACCGTCCAGCGGAGCTTGATGCAAATATGGTGGGAAACAAAAATTACCAGCAACTGGAGGACAGCACGAAAATCGTGGAGAAACAGTCAGCAATAGCGGTGTGAGCACTATAAAAAAAGAAAGTCCTTACCGCAACAGAATTTGAACATTCTAAACCAGATGGCTTGTTCATCCAGCCCCTTCGTAGCTTCTCAAATATTACCAAACAGAAATGCTTCCGTCGGCCGATTTGATCGCTGACTGTCTCTCCAAAGCGAGCAACTGCAAGGTAACTTGTGTCCAAATTGGGATCTATACGCAACCATAATAAAAACAACTCAGGTGACATTTCAGTTTGTGTCCGCTGTCATTAAACGTTCCACCATTTTTTTACCAGTTCGCCACTTTTGTGGACTGCCGACTATATTCTTGATTTTGTGGAAGACCGACTACTAGAAGTTGGAATTCCAACGCAATTGGCTGCAGATTCGACTTTGCGCTGTACAATAAATGGCTAGTCCTAATCGGATGAATGCACGTATCGTGAGATCATTAAGTTCGCCAGAGAATCACCACCGGGCAGACCTAGAAAATCATGAGTCACTTGAGCAAACATCTCGATCTGATATCTGCTGCCGATAAGTGAGTAGCATCTTTGTAAAGTGCATTAGACCATAAAAACACACAGTTGCCATAAAAATTTGATCAGACTCACAAGACTATGTAAACTACACTAGAAACGGAAACCAACAAATGTATTCTGTTGATTGAAGTACAAATCGCAGGGAAGGCAAATGGAGCTACCTGGGTTGGATAGTATTTGAAGTGCCACAACGCCATCCCAATATACAGTACGTTGCTTATTTCAACGAGTTAGAAATATCTACTCAAACGAAAAATTAGAAAAGAAATTAAGTATTTTTTGTGATAAATCGCCTGAAAATTTATATCTCACAGAGTTGTTTCAGCAAGGTATTAAAAGCCGGTCAACGAAATGTTAATTATCCGCTATTTCCCGTCGTCATTAACAATGGTTGATATAAAGTTTTCGACAAATTTAGATGGTATTTCAAGCTGTCCTCACCGTTACAGAATTTCCAAAGTTCAATTCAGTCCATCCAGTTATCCATCAAAGAACTAAAGACTTTTGCCACGGCCAACCACTTCTATTTGCTTTTACCAGTCATGTGCTGCTGCGTAGCATTGCCCATGTCAGTCAACATTTGGCCAAGCGGACACATGAACATCGACCTGTTTGACTGAGGACGGAAGAAGCTGAACCTATACGGAGCTCCATAGTGAACCAAATGTCAACACGTGACAGACAGTGAATGTCGGTGACCCGCTCAAAGTTATCTATCACGGTCATGTCAGTCGTCCGAGTCACCGCAAAATGTCATTTCGGGTACAGCTAAATCGATGGCCATGCGACTTCACTACTCGGAGTTGTGCAAACGGAATAGATTTTTCACAAACTTAAGCTGCTATGGTCGCAAAGAACGGTGAAAACAAATGCCCTAGGAGTAGTTTAATCACTATCAGTGTAACACGGCTAAACGGACAAGCGGACGGATGTTTATCGTCCGTTGATGGCCACTGACGTACTATTGCATGATCGGACTGTCTAGACGGCGAATTCTACTCTGCACCCGAAGAAGTAGATAAAGTGGGTAACTTACTTCAGTGGTTGTGCTCGTGCAACTGAAGAAGTGTCTCAGCGTATACGGAAGACTTCATCAGCATTCACCAAATTGACGCATCGGCGGCGTCGACATGAAACCTGCTTATCTGTTAAACGTCCTGCCGCAAGGCTCAGACAAACGGCATTTAAAGACAGACTCTCAATGTATGGACACCATAAAATACAATTTAATAGTTTCATTGGTAACTCAGAGGTTAGGCGCAGTGTATTGGGCCATAGCGTTCAACCTTTAGACAAGGAAAAGCATATGAATAGACCAAGACAATTGGAACATGTTGCGGGAATGCCCACAGATCACCGGCTTTGGTATAAACTGCAGTTTGAGACAGGTAGTGGGCCGAGGTGACTAGTCATTGACATAACAGAATAGTTCGAAAACTTTAAACATTTGGATGACCAATTTGGATGCATCTGAGACTACCGGATTGGGGTCCATGGGATCCCCTCCAGAAATATTATTGGGAATTTTATATAATATGATTTAATATTGCGGTTTGGCACTCAAAATTTTCGCTCTTCCGCATGGTTGTTCATCTTATTGCTCTGGGATTTATTTTTCTGTATTCCTCTATTTCGGTTTGTTGATGCTCTGAAGTAACAATCACAACAGAAGCACGTACTTATCCCCTTGTTTAGAAGCTGACGTGAAATGTGACTGCCCTAATTACTTGTTTAGCCTATAAGAATGTAACAGCTTGCGGAACAATAACCGAAAGGATTTTTTTACTTTAACCGTCTCTTTGATGACTGATAGGAATTTCGCTTAAGCACAACCACGAACCCGAGTTTTTTACTCTTTTCGGTTGGCGTTGCTCAAGGTATTGGGAAAACGCAAGTCAATTTGCAGAATATTTACCCACATTGTCGTCCTGACGACGAGTTTTCCTGTAATCACTTTATATATATATATACATACATATACATATAAATTCTTTTTAAATTCCTGCTGATCATTGCCAGTTCCATCTGGTACCACTCAAATGTTCCCGATTACTTTGCGAATATTACCACTGGACTGCGGCTTTTATTACGACGATGATAATGATGATGATGGTAGTGGTGGTAATAGAAGCGTTAGCAGTGCTTTTATTACACTGTCAAACGAATTTCGTCGTGATGTGATGATGCATTAGAATCCTGCCGCTTGATTTAATCGATATCTTTGTGTTGTTTTACCAGCACCAAATGCGAAAAGCGCGAGCAAATAAACACGGGAAATCGAATTGAATTATTTTAATTTGTTCCATGTTTTTATCAAGGTGAATTTTAATTGAGCAATTTATGACACATCAAGAAGGAGGCAAATTTAATTGAGGGCTGCCAAAATGGGAAAGTTGGTGGGAATGGTTGGATCCGAATTTGTAACTTTGGTGCCTAGACATAACGAAGTGGGATTATCGATTACCGCTGGTGCAAGCCCCCAGAACAAGCATTTCAGCAACGCATAGCGATCAAATTGACACAATCAAAATAGACAGATCTAAATTGTTATGAAGGCATTGACAACAAACAAATCAATGTGCAATAATCAAACCTCAGCATTTGCTCTCCGAGGTCTAACAAGAAATCACGTCATCGACAAAGGGCGCCGAACAAAGTCAACCAGAAACCAATCCACGCTCGTGGTAATGGCGAGAGTCCGGTTTATGACAAAGATCGAAGCAAACTGAAGCGATATAGGAAAAAAAAACAATTATGTGCCCCAAGGGAGAATAAATGGTGCGTAGATGAGGTAATGCCAGTGGTTGGTTCAAATTTACTTCGAGTCCCCTTAGAAGTGAAAGGATGCCTTTGATCAATGCATGCACTAAGGAATCCTGGAAACGTGTTCGACACTTAAAAACAATACAGTTGTTCAGTTATTAGTTGGAAATTAAATTATTCCTGAAATCGACCGTCATGAAGTACGAAGGTTCAACTCACCAATAAGAAACCATGGCAGCACAGCATAGCTATTTCATTCTTGTTAGGAATCGTTAGCAGATCGTACCTCTACTTTCTTAACTGGGTCGCGAACCGCGGATGAACGACTATTTGTCTAACACCATAATTATTTCGCTAGGCAAGCTTGCTCTCTAAGGGTTGTTGAGTTTCACCAAGTGTTATCTCACCCATTGCTCACGAATTGCACGACCGAGGGCAGTTGGCACAAGATATAGTGCTGTCATGGTTTTGTAATGGTATGTTTCTTATCAGTGCTGTGCAACCAGCGACTTCGAGATAGAGTTATATTTTCTTATCCTGAGACATGCAAAGGATCGCATAATCAATGATGGGTTAATTAGAGAAAAATGAGCAGCCAAGGTGAAACGATCTCCCCCATATGCCCGTGTTCACCATTTTAAACCCGACTTGCTCTTTGAATATGCCAAGGCCATTTGCTTGTCTTTCTATCATAATTTTTTGAGTTAACTCATCCATTCATAAATTTGTCAGCTTAGGCACGCCGCATTCTTAACCCAGTCATCATACAATTTCATACAGCTTACCGTTAAAAAACGGTAATCATACCGTCTTTTGGGTTCCCATGATGTTAACAATTCATCGCTCCACAAACGGTTAGTTGGTTTCCCGAAACCTCCATGCAAATTTCTGGTGTACGTATGCGCATATGTTTACGTGCACGACCAATTCTGACGGTACTTGTCATCTTTGCCCACCGATGACATATTTCGTCCGCAAGTGACTAGTACTCAATGAAGGTACACTGACTACACAGTTAACAGAGATCGTCAGCACCGAATCTTACCGTACCGTTTCGTAAACTTTTATTCTGTTCAGTTTCTGTCAAGTTCGAAGTTGTTATCAGAAGCTTGCTTAATCTAGGAATAGACACTGGGAATACTGGGATTTGAAACGCAATCAGCGTGGTCTGATAATCAACCGAATGTTTTCCAAGTTGATTCAAAGCACAATTATTTCTCCCCATTGTTAAATTCGAACGTAAATCTCGTAAACCAGATAAGTAAACATCTAACTCGGATTTCCAAAGGTCCTTCTCGACTTAATCTTTGCATTACCGTCGAAAATGCCAAACTATCATCGATATCACTGCACTTGTTAAACAGCATGTCTGTCGGTACCAATGATGAATCGAATTAACCATTAAGCTATTCTTTCTTCGACCTCAAAACTGTGGTTTATCTAGTTAACCTTAAAACAAGAAATACGACAATACGCATGACAATATTTGCCTGCATCGCAATTAACTTATCATGTACTTCGAGGTATTTTGATAAGAAATCATCCAATAACCAGCATCTGGATGCGGAGCCCCTATTAAGGCTGATTAAAAATATCGAATTAAACTTTCCAAACTGCGCAAACTTCCGATATAAAGAAGGCATCGAAAAATCTATACGGCATGTATTGGTTTTTATTATGAATGATATGATGTTTATAACAGAGCGTTATTGGTACATTTAATGTGCCAACGTTTCGAATACAATGGATAGTCTTTCTTGAGGCAAGTTTTGCAAGTTTTACAACTTGCCCAGAGAAAGACTACCCACGGTAGTCGAAACGTTGGCAAATTGCATCTACCAATAACTGTGTTATGCACAAACTTCTATTCATTGCCGCATCGATCTACTTGTATTTCCGGTCAACATGAAGAATCCCGTTCAGGTAGAAAAAGAGAAAAGCAAGCAGAACATTCAAGAACCGAAACCAATCATCAGAATCGGTGCTGGTGCCTGTTCGTGGTATTGCCTGGGTATACAATTTTCAGGAACACTACAAACCGCTCGGCTAACGCTTTTAATAAGACTAGCGTGAACAGAAAGGAATAATTTCTCTCTCTCGCTGTGTGCGTATGTTCGTGACCAATTCTGGACACTATATTGTTCCAGTATGAAGAAAACATTCTGGGACGAGGCCAAAAATAAGCGTGTTGAGACATATCTTGTCAGTATCATGCAACCAATTTGTTCATACCCAGTCATTCATTTCACACGGTGTGTTTGTGTGAAAAAAATCGTGTTTGCCTGGTGCACTGGTTCGAAAATCGTTTACATTTTGTACAAACTTTCAAGTGTATATTATTACCTGGAAGTTGGAAACATTACTGTTTTGAAGTTTCACCATTGCGTTCTTTAAAGATCAAACGCAGACTAAAGAGGTACTGAGCAAAAAACCAATACTAGAATCCGAGAGGTAAATGCAAATCAGTCATATATTTTATTCCCTTGTCAGTGCCATAGAAGCTAAGAGGTCATCGTAATTATTTACTATTGAGCACAGAAAAAAGTTAGTCGACTGGCAGTAAATTTGTTAGGACACTTTAAAGATGCAGTTTCTGCACGATGTTCATAAATTCTTACCAGCAACAACTTTTTATGATCCTATTGCGAGTCAGACACCGCGGTAGAAAAACAATAGCGGGAGACTGTGACACGGTAGACGTGATGGATCGCAAAATTATATAATCATGGATATTAGAAACACTAGTTTTCTAGGCATCCGCATATCATCGGGAATAAAAAAAATATTATTTTCCATTTTGCATTGAAAATCGTGGGTGTATAACACAGGCGGATTGTGAACCGATGAGCGGGGCGACCATGTGACCGCAGTGACTAATCAACAAATTACTACTCAAATTGATTTACTGAAAAGAAGGTTGCTTCGAAGTCTAGCTAAATAGGCGATGAGGAATAACTGGGTGGTGAGTACACATTGGAGCTTTCTGGAAATATAAACCAAGTGTCACGAAAAAGTTTACAGATCCTGGTGCATTGCACCGTCTCCAGGAAACATTTTATTAGCTGCCGGATGAAGTATTCTTAACATAAAGCGCTTCCAATTTGGTTGTTGATCGCGAACATTAAATCTAGTCTAACATTTGACGATAAACACGATCGTTCTGAATAAGACATTCGAAGAATTGTCAGAGCAAATAATGGGAGAACCGGTACTGTCCATGAAGCATTTGCTCTTTTTATCTACAATGAAAAATATCATATGGAATGTTCCTCGCATTATCTCGTTTACATACCGTCCGTGATCCGGGCACGTTTATTCTCCGCGGATATTAAGATTACTGGGTAAATTACTGGGTAAATATATGAACCAGACTAAAAACAGGCTTTGGGGAGTTGGTGGTTGCGTCAGTTGGCTAATAGCAGACGTCCGTCAGTATACTGATTTTACGCCTAGGGAATGCGGAATGAATAGAGCCGAGGCTCAACGCGAGGGATTTGGTAATCTCGAGATTTCTAAATGCTCCCAAAATATTAATCTGTTCGAATGAAGCCTTCTACAAGATCAGTAAGAAAGCAGCGCAGATGCTAATTTAGGAGTGGATATGATAACAATTTGTGTACTGCGCGACATGCGCGGTAATATCTCATCCTTTGGTAGCACAAAACGTCAGTAATCTCTTAGGCTTCTTTGAATTTAGTTTCCACAAATAGATTGTATATATTACTAAAGCGCAAAATATTTACATCAGAAGATCTAGATGGAACAGTTCTCACATCATTCTGTGAACCTTAGATATGGTAACCATAATGCGTACGAAATGAAGTCAAAGACAATGAAAATGCTAACCGTGAAAAGACCACTTCAAGCCTACTAGACATGTGCAGTGCGCAAGCTTTGTCAGCATCCATGATACCGACTTTACAGTTGTCAACCGCTCTGGATTTCTATAGTCAGGCGATGCATCAAAAGATTTCTTCTTGGCATTTGTTCATCCCAGATCAAGGGACTCGCTCCATGTACTTTGCAGTTCTGCTTTCGTTGCATATGCAATTTATGGGTAGACTTATAACCAGTAAGTCGTCGGAATGAACTAAGGAACCCGTGTGTACGGTGAATCGGATGATCCGAAATAGTTTTTCTCGGTCAGCAGAACAGTGCTGGAGAAGAGAGCTAGTGAGTGTTTTAAAGCGGTTCGGGATGACGGGTTTTTAAATAACGAGTGGTTTATTTATCCAGCAGAGTAATTTGTCTTGCAACAGTAACGACGGACGCATTGCTGCACTAGATGGAGTATGAAATGACGGTTTTCTGATTAATAAGAACTATTAGCCGTGCTTATCCGTTGTGCTCAAACTTGGACACAAACTGGGGAGGAACGATTGAGCCAAACCAACAGCCACCCATTTAACAAATGTAGCTCTCAACAACTGACCAAACCAAATCACCATACGATATGAAACCCATCCGTCAGTGGTTTGGACTACCAAACACCGTTAGTAAACCAAAAACCTAACAAACAACCGTGCATTTTGATCGTTTACTCTTGTGACAAGGACAAAAATGGTGCACGGAATTATGAGTGAAAAGCAGTTACGATGATGTTCAACTCCACTGTTCGCTTTGTTTGCTATTTCCTTTGGTACTTTTAAACTAATAGTGGTTTTTTTGGATGTCTTCGGGTTGATCTTACACTACAATGTCCTGCCCCCCCCCCTCGATCTCATCATCGTTGCCGATTTTTATTGGGTTCTTTTCCACAGAAAGTGTAAGACGAACAAAAGCGATCAGGCTAAGGTTGGGATTAGGAAGCCTTACTGTTACTTTCGGTATGCTGGTGCTCATAAATAGAGCTGCTGGAATCTTGGAGTTGCTTGTTGAAACACGATATGCAGGTAGTTGGCCAGAATGCAGTCACTGTACAAGGATATACTGACCCCATCAGTTTGCAATGCAAACCCGACAGAGTCGGAAAATTCTCCGAGTTAGTTATTCGCATTCGTTTGGCCAATAGTTTGTGGTTGGCATTTACTGAACCTCTGGAACGTAACAAGTTGTCCCACCAAAAGACATGAAAAGTATTGAAGGAATTCTACTTGTGCTGTTGATTTTTTTGGCGTATATTAAATCTCAGTAAAATTTATTGTTGAGTAGTTAACCGAAGCAGAAGTGTCCATTGTATTCTTTAGAATTTAGTCAGGAACACTCATATACAACTGATTTATACCTACCCTCAAATGCTATGGCATTTGTGTCGACAACTGAGTGGATCACCCTTAGCTATAATCGGGTGTCTTCCAAGCTTTATTTACTAATTTTTGTTTCCTTTTAGAGCTACTTTTAGTTCAGTTGAATGAATGTCATTCGTTAAGCTTAGTACCATATTATCCAAGGCACAAATTTACTTACTGCTGAAACCAGGGATCAAGTTCAAATGACACTTATTTCACTGTATATGGCGCCCTACATCCTGTCGAGAATTACACATTTTGTCCGAAACCAGTATCCGAACAGTATTTATAGGCTAAATTAAATGATTTTAGTGCTCGAAGTTTGGCCCATAAACCATCTGAGTTTAGACCAACCAGAAATCGGTTCCAGTCGCCTATCCAACAAACGATTTTTGCCACTGTGAGTGGATTGTTGATCCATTGACTGTGGTACGTCGTAATCGATTGAGCGGTTAGATTGCACGCCTGTTTGTTCCAACAGAGTGCCGTTATTTACATTCTTCTGCATTTCGCGAAACATTCTCAATCCCTCAAATGACTTACCGGGTAAGTAAGGTGAACTGTCTGTCCTACATTTCACATATTCCGCTTTGCCTCAGTCGAGATCGATTGCAAACAGACGTGTGTTATTCAACCACGTTAGGCACGAAGCAATCATCAGACGCGAGCTGATTAGTTGAATAAACCACCTGAAATTGTCCAAATTCTGGTTCATACGGTGATCGAAAAAACACAAACAAGAACATATTGATTCGCATTTTGCGGGCATTGTGAATTGAATCGGATGCGTTGAAATTCTGTGCGACATGTTTAGAGAATCACGTTTCCCGGCGACGATGGAATAATTTAAGAACGACCATGAAGTCAACCGACTGCAGCTGGTTGGCGCGCAGAGGTTTTGGAGAACACGGTTATGCAAATAGACCCGAATCTAGTAATCGATCAGTGGAGAATAACTTTAAAATATTCGATGCACCTGTGGGAGCCTCAGTTCCAAAACCGACTAACTTGGACATTAGCATTGGTAAGAGAATTACATTTTCGCTCCTCTCGGTAAAGAAGCATTTTAAAGGCGGATCGACTAGTTGAACATAAGCCGAGTCTTGAAAGGTTATTCAGATTGTCCCATTAACAGAAAGAGAAATCATGGACACAATTACGACAGCTGTATCAAAGACACGGTGGATTGTCCGAGGTCCCAAACGTATTAAACCAATTACTAGGGCATGCATTCCGTCAATAATAACAGTCAATCAAATCGCTTCCGGTGGCAAAAAAAAGCTCCCTATATACTGGCCATATTCAACTGGATCATAAGGAATGAAACAGTTTAAAATGCAATTTGCTTTTGAAACCATGCCCGGATTGTGAATGACAAAATTACCGACAACCCTAATCATCTACTTTCGCTCTCACATTTTCATCTGGGACTAAAAATGTTACTGAGTTAATACAGTTCACTGCGCATAGTATTGGTAATCCTATTCTCATTTGATTGATTAAACAATAAATGTACATTACGTTGGAAAGTAGACCATAGCCTCGGAAAGGCTGCCATATGGGAAAGTAGCCTGCCGCAGGAGAACTCTAATTCACTTCATTCACGTCCAGATTCCATGATCTCAGAAAACCACGATCGAAATTCGGCCGTGATTGTCCAAGAGCTGGAACCGTATAGCAAAATGCTATTTACGTAATTGTATTGGCAGGAAAACCAGAACACGAGAACAGGCACCGGAATAAAAAATCATTCAGATATTTTGCAGTCCATTTTCTATTTGGTCCGGAGAATTGTGGAGTCCAAATCTTGTTGTAAGGATTAAAATTTGGGAGAGAAAATGTTGACTACTAACAAGCGACTCCGACCGCTATCAGGATAAAATTGTTGAATCTCGGAAGTTTTTCGTGCAAGCACAATGTGGACAAAATATTCGCTGATGCCATTTCAGTGTTTTGTGAAATATCCGATCATACAGCCTCTATCCGCAAATGTACTTCGTTATTTGTTTAAAAAATGTATACATCTGTTCGTGGTACACGCTAGCTGAACATTAGTGATTTTTACACATTAAAACGAAAATGATCAATGAAATAAGAATACGGATATGGAAGACACATTACATGCATGCTGGAAATTTTTTAAAATGTCATTTTACATGATCTTTCGGCATTATTCGTCAACAAAGGCTGAGTGATTATATTCTTAACAGCCAGCTTTAATTACTCATCGGACAAACGTTAGTCGACAAGGCGTGCACCTGAGCAGAAAGGCTGGTCAGAAATGCGCAGACAGAACCATGCGCGTCCGCTAAGTAAAAAAAAATGAAGAAAAAGCACTGCACAAGCTTAATTAGACAGAAGAATACAAATTGTTGAACATTTTGGCCGGTGAACAGATTGGCCGAAATCGGATGCCCACACTCGATCCATACAAACGGCTGACCAAATATGACCAGTGGACGAATGAAATATTTATTTTCCGTAGCATTCACAATAAAAATTGTTCAAAATTTTGATCGACAAGAAAGCCTGACGATGTGAACGTGGCTGCAAGATTTCTTTAAAAGTCAAATCATAAAAAGCCAGATGGTGCACGAGCGAAAAAATGGGCAGCAAAGATGAAAACGGACAATTTTCTGGAGGTACAAAGAAAAAAAGAATTTATCCGATTCGATTTCGCGAAAATGGCCGAATTTATTCCCGGTGCTTTGCAGTCTACCAACCGGTCTATGAATGCTGCGCGACTCACCGAATTTTATGATCTCCACAACTAAGGTGTGGTTGCGTCCGACCAAACGTCTGCAGCAGAATAGGAAAAAAATCAATCGTCGACGTCTGCTCATTGCTGAAAATAGACGATCTAAACTACTCCAATTATGAAGTTCGACTTTGGTTCCGAGGCCAGCACAGAACAGTGATAACACATTTTTCAGTTTCACAACAACAAATCGGAAGGAAAATTTGCAAATCCATTCTAACAAACGACAGTTTTGTACTTTAGTTTTCTCTAGCTACTTTGATGCTTCAATAGTATTTTTCCTTGAGTTCAAAGCATCATCATTCCCACTGCAAATTTTGGTAGCATTGTGCTTTGCCGTTAGCAGGCCACTATAAATTTTTGACAGTTCATCTTTTTAGCACTAATTCAGTACTGCAACCCACTCCGCTTTATTTTGTTCTATTATTTCGCTTCCTTAATCACACTTACAGAAGGTTAGGCGGTTTCTCATCGGGGAGTCGCCACCACTTGGAGGCTGTCAGCTTGGAAAAGTAACCAGCAATGTGGAAAATGAACCCGTAAAGAGCACTTACAGACATCACCATATGGACCGCCGGACTAGCACTATAAACCGCTAACCAGACCAGAGGTTATTCCTGATAGGAAAATGGAACATTATTTGTCAAAACCATTGAATTATTATGCTTGAAATACCTCTCTTCATTTTACTTCGTAAGTAACTATTGAATTCTCGTGGTCAGATATCGATTTTTGTTGAAATTCTCTTCACGGCAGTTGGTCACCCCGTTTTGCTTTGTATCGGTGTTTTGCATTTCTAGAGAAAACACCTCGACATTCTTTTGTTAACCCACACTATGATGACTGGGGTTAAGATTTTTTCTCTGTATGTCATCGGTTTTTAGGCTTGCAAATGCAAAGGGTTTCCATTTTTGTTGAGTATTTTGTTGGAAATAAAACGGACTGTTTTTCAGATCTTGCTTCGGGAAATATGCTTACCTATCCTTCATTGCAAATAAAGTGAACCCGGATTGTTCGACTCCTTGGAGAACACTTGTAAGTTATGCATCAGAAGAAATGTTGTGTCCAGTGTAGAAAAGAAAACAGAACTCTTCGAGTTACGAATGTTAGTCAATTATTCATCACGAAAGGTGGCAATAAAGGAGAGTTATCATGTTCCGGAAAGAAACCTAAGTGAGCAAATGGAAAGCTTTGCCTAGAGCATCGAACAGCTATTTTCGGAATGGTATAAACGCAAAAGACCAGAAATCATTCTGCCAGAGAAGTCTCACAGTTTCAAGCAGGGGTTACCTTTTCATTCATACATTCCCAATTTTGGATACTGTTCATCCAACAAATTTACTCTGCGACGACTGAAAGACAGTTCTGGCGACAGTCGGTTTTCTCACTGTTAAATTGCGAACTTAAAAATACAAATTTTGATTTGGTAAATCAGGCGTCGCCTGGCCAGAATGCCCCCACTCGAAGCGCACCCGGATGCTAAATGTGGATCTAAAATAGATTGTCTACCGTCACAAGCTGCGGAATTGTTTGTTTGACACGCTGATTAGTTCCAGCAAGCAAAAGAATACAAGGTAGTCCACTGGGAAATATTTACAACAGATTTCACTAGCGTTTATTCCTTCCCCGTGGTGCCGTGCATTGCATCGCTTGCCCAATTATACGAAGTTTTACGTGCACGGATATCCTTATTTCAATCAAAATGGTTTCACACATGACCTCGTCGTAAAATGGGGACGAAATTGCTAAAGAAATGTATCAATAAAAGAGGCACACAGACTTTGTAAAAAGCGAGCAACTGTGGAATTCTGGTTAGACATTGGCTCTCAGAATTACGTTGCGAAAAATGTTACCTGTCTGGATAAGGGACCAACAATGCGACTGATTATTTTTCCGGGAACGGGAGCTGAAGGTCTTCAGTGCAAAGATATTTTTACATAAAGAAATAGAACTTTCTTAATTAGGCGGATAAAACATTTCGGCCGTTTGAAAAACAACCGTTAAATGACAGCTAGTGGCAAGGAGCATCAAAGAAATTTCCAAGGAAACCCAGAAAAATAACCGAAGAACATTAGATAAAAGCAAACAGTAACATTGGTAGACAAAAAAGATGAAGACATTCGTATTGTGAATGATATAATGTTAATAACGCAACATTGTTTGTAGATGTAATGCGCTAACAATCAAATGCATTTGATGGTAAAACTTGCCTTGAGAAAGACTACCCACGGTAGTCGAAACGATGACGCATTAAATCTACCAGCAATGCTGTGTTATTAACATTATATTGTTCACAATTAAAAACAATACGTGGTGCATCGATTTTTCAATACACTCCTTACGTCATTTGGTCCTGATTTGATGACATTTTATTTTATTTCCAACTGTTCCAGTCTTTCTAAATGAAATCATATTCCTGTAAGTTTCTGTTCAATAGCAAAGATTTGGACACAGTCATTTTAGAAAATCTTGATGGCATTAGATGAATATTAATCGAAATGTATCCTATTAAGTGATTTTCCTTTTAAAACGTTACGATTCAATCAGAAAAAGAGAATGCTCCCTAGTCATGTGTGTTTTCAGATTTTCGTCCAAAATACAGTGAGTCTCAGTGCAGTCGTAGTGAGGAGTAAGAATAGCTGCGGCTAAAATTAGATTGAGGGTTGATTAATCTACATTTTTTTCTAAGGACGCTGATTTCATCAAACATCCCTAGAAAAACCCTACCTGTCAACTCGGTCCACTCCTAATGGTTGTTGGGTTTTTTGGCGCAAGTTATGAACCGCGACAAACGGAAAAATTTCGTGCAACCCTTTAGTTTGAAAGGCAGCTTTTAAGAATCAGAATAGAATAAGTAACCTTGGGCTTAAATTAAATAAATGACCCACTAGAAACTCTCGGTTTAGCGCTTTGACGTAAAAGCACGCGAATTTTGAAGTGATGTCAGTAATAGTGAAACACATAGTTTAATAACATACTAATGGTATCAGAATCAGTCCATGCACTGAAAAAATTCAGCTACGTTCACATGATCACCACAAGTGCCTACATATTGTCGGACCCTAATTAGAATTGATTCAACAAGTAGAAAAAAGTGTCTTGTTTGTCCCAGGACAAGTGTAAACTATGCAATGAAATTTGTGTCCTAATTAAACCTAGTTCGATTTGAGTATCCAGTGGTAAACTTAACAGCAGTCCGTTGCCGTCACTAATAATGGCTCGCATTGTTGTCAGAAATCGTGGATATTTTGCAACAAATTTGTAACCGAATGAAAAATTGTTTAGTTGAATAATTTTACGTTTTAATCGGAAAATGATCCTGTTGCTGGGACCAGTCTAAAGGTGCATGGAAAATTTCATTCGTGAAATAAAGCGTTTCCACTTGCTAGGTCAACACCTTGGCACCTGGTTAAAAAATAGCTACCAAGCCCGAATGAAGCACTTTGGTGTTCTGTTAGAACAGGCACCTTTGGTGTCAAAATTCTACTGATTGCCTAGTATGGAAGCGACTAGTGTTCTGAAATGTGTTCTTACTTGGTCACTAACCGCCCATCCGTCACCGAAAGTTGTGACCGGGCTTGCACCTTCTGCACACACCACGGTGCACAGCTCACTTCTTGAGGGCAAAGTGTAGGTAGCCGAAAAACACCCAGTCTGTCCTAAATTATGGACTGACGATTGCACGAATTGGCTCAATCTGGTTATACAAATTGGACTGTTGCCTTGGAACTGAATGGAATTGATTCCTTTGTTTGATTCATAAAGCCGCGCATTGTCTTGATGTTACCTGATAGCTTTTCCACATGTGTAAATAATTTAAACGAACTATCATCAAGAATGGCGTTTAACTTAAGTACCATTGGAAACTTGTTTTACAGATATTGCTCGGCAAAATTTTCATAAATCTGAACCAAAGTAAAAGCGGTAAAAAGTGCAAGTTATCCCGAAATGTACATTATGGGAACAGCATTTCCTATTTTATAGTAACAGGAGCAAACAAAAATTATAGCCAAAAAAGCGTATTTCGTTTACGAAGAAAATGAAGTAAAATTATGACCAAACACATTACATTCGAGTACTTTCAAACGGATATTTGAGCTGATGTCATTTTTGGAATTACGCTTGGAATTACTCTCTAATCAGAGTACTCTATAAGGTATGTATGATTGTCTAAAAATCCAATCCATGCTTCCATGGCTCTTTCATCAAAATCGTCAATCACACGGTGATTTGAACAACATGAGGAAACTGAAATCGCCTCTCTAAAGAAGTGAATGCGTTTTAGAATCGCATTTTGAATGGACATTGTGAATTATATTGGGCGGACTGAGTTGACGGAACTACTGCAGTCCTTTTCTGCGTCCTGTGGCTTAGAAAACATCGGAAACAGAGGATTATCGTCAGTGTCTCTGGAAGTAATATAACAAGATGGGTCATAGATATCTGAATCCCGCGTTCATTTGACCACTTGCCAATGCCCCAGCCTCCAATACAGTGCCTTTTCTCTCAGAACCTGAAACCTGTTTCCTAAGAGAAAACACCTGCCTTCGGAGGTCCCGAAGGCTTTAACTGCTGCCAACCCAGTTGATCTAATTGGAATTACTCTTGATGTGAACAGAACGTCTTTCGGCTAAAACGTGGGCTTATATGACTGCAAAAGTCACTTCAGCACGAACGCAAGTGCATACCAGCAGATTTATGAAGACATTGAATCTCTCTCATATTTGTTGGGCACAATATCTGAAATGTTTTGCCTTGTGTTTTAGAAAATTCAGTGGATAAACCGACAATGCACCACACGTGAATAAAAGTATACGGAAATCCGAAAACTTCGTAAAGTTTGGCGGGTTGCAATAAACCAGCTGCACTAAACAATCTCTCGTTGTGAACTGTGCACTTGTTCAAAATTCAACACTTTAGACAATTTGCAACCTTCTACAAACATTTTAGCATAGGTGATTAAAAAAACAGTTATCAATATAAACAATAGGGCTGGTACCGAGGATAACGCGAGATTCGTTAGAGGAATAAATCACACTGAATTAATGCTTACGGACAAGGAGGAAAATATTTGCGTAGCTCTCTTTGGTAATTACGCAAAACACACGAGCTACTGGGGAGGGGCTTGCCCTTTAGGTTGTTAGTATGAAACATCTACGACAGCAGCCCGTGTGTTTTGGCAATGATTGGCTGGCAAATAGGCCGGGAATTCAACAAAAATCTCATGATGGCCAGTATCCATATGTTCCAGCCATAATGTATTAAGATTTCACGAGGAGGAACAAAAACAAAACAAAAACGAAACCTTTTTTCTTAAGAATTCCGTCGTGGGATTTCTTCGAAACGATCATTCTATGGTAGATGATAGGACTACCTTGTATTAATGTGATCCGTCAGAATCACCATGGGATCATCTTTGTACGGTGATGTCAAGAAAGTTCAGGTATGTTGGGGTTCAGCCTGAAAACGCACTTTGATCCTGCTAAACTGTTTTAGTAGTAGCGCTCAGCAGCGGCAGATTGTGCCGGAAGAGATGACACATTTTGGTCTTGACAACGGATGGCTTCTATAATCTTCATTGAATATTTGTTACTCAGCAACAATTTTTTTTCTTTTACCTTTTTTATTAATGAAACAACAATGTACATCAATTTTCTAGAAGGGGGCCGCGACCAGCAGAAGGCTGCCAAGTGGGGAAGTTGACCGGTTCATCGAATTGCATGATCGCCTTCACTTTCCGTAATTTGAACTTTTCATTCCAATAATAGTATCAGCAAAATAGATGTAGATCTTTTCGACAGGCAATCTTTTCCGGTGACTTTGCAATGCAATGCTGATTGAGGTTGGTTGTCGTGATAGTTTACGGTCACGCCTGACCCACTTACTTGACTGGTTTAAGCGAGCATTCTAGAGCCCTTGCGTGGTATTTCCTTAATCCCTCATTCTGTCATCAACCCCACTGAGTGTCCGTACATTGAACCGCTCTGAAGTCCGTAACGAACTTTACAGTTTTCCATAGTGCGCCAATAAATTGCATCACTCGTGAAGTAAAGATGAACTGGTTAGATTGGAATATTTCAAATTATATCGTTAAGGCCAAAGACTGCAGCTCACTTGGGAATGTTGCATTTTTGGCTGACGCTCTATGACATTGTACGCAAGCTTTTCATCTGGTCTTATCCATCAAAATGAATAATAAATTTTGTTTTATAAGTTGGAGTAAACAGTCCGGAATTGCTCACTACCGTGAACCAGAAAAATTTGTCATGCTTTCGACTGAAGGACTAGAAAATATGCCCCCCTCGAGTTAGTTCCACGTTATATGGTAGCTTCACCCGGACCGCACATAGCATTGTCATTGTGTATTAGTCATAATTGCACCAGAATCAGAAACATCTACTTCTCCCATCAAACTGTGCTTGTTTTGGTCAATCATTCTATATCCATAAGATGTTTTTGCAGGACGGATTTTGAAGTGCTTATATGCCAAGTTATTTGGTCATAAAACCGAGCCACCGATAGTCGATGATTTCCAGCCATTTTGTATTGTCTACTCTCAGCAGCCAGATTTCGCATGCCTACCTAAGGATTGTCTGGACAATAGCTTGACAAAACCGTGAATTTCTGTTGAGGTTGAATCAAACGTGAACTTACAGCATTTTTGCGAACTTGCAAAAATATTGTCGTCGCGCAGTTCACGGCAAATTTAATCTTGCCTCTGACCTCATTATTTGGTCGAATATATGTAGACGTGCAATTGTGCCCAAATTTAATCCATGAAAAGCATAGATGGTGCTGAATCCCTTGAAGCCGTCAAGAGTTTTGTTTCCAAATTAGTGACCTCTACAAAGGTATTGCTATCTGCACACGTTTCTCGGTTGATTGACGGTTGCAAATTTCTACGATAATTCGCTAGATGATTGTCTTCGGCAAATTCGATTTCCGAATGGTGTTACATCATCGAAATCTACTGCGCCGTTTTAGAATGATTCGTACTAGTTTTAGAAAAGTCCAAAATTTTATTCTTATCTCGATATGGGTTTGCTGATTTATGAGCTGCAGCTCAGTTTACTCATCGCTGAGTGCTTACGTACCAAGGCAGGATAACGATATTTGGTTGTCTCAAGCGGTAGCTGCAAACGTCCAAAAATGCCTTTCACATTGACCGAAGTGAACTCCAAGAGATGGGCATCCAACAAATTCAATAACGTCAGATATTGTATTGCCATCTGATCCAATCCAGTCACTTATTTAGAGAGCAAAGCTGATGCCGTTCGATAAGGGCGTAAAAATCAAACCAGAATCTTTCGTCTTCTGGCGAATACAAACCGACTTCGTTGTCACGGGACATAACAACCACACTTTTAAACTGAGATCTACTTTTGCTTATTCGTTTATTCTATTTATTGCACGATATGTGCATCGATAAGTTTCACGTGGCGCTCGAAAAACACGAATATCAAGCAGACATCTAACACTAATTTCATTCTATTCTTTCTTACCAAATGATTTAGTGCATTGCATTTTTTATGAATTAGCAAGAGCAAAAAGTGAGTTTGTTAACGATTATTCCGTACTTCATCTCACTGTCTCTCGGGAGTCAGTTGACAAGCGTGGATATTAAAAGCTGTGTTGTCATTGGCTAGTCTTCTTCCGATGAACCAATAGATCCCAGACCATTTCCAAGGTCAAGAACTAGCACTGAAATGCACCAATCCGTGAGCAGCTAGTTTGCTTCACAGGTTCACTGGCAACACTAGGCTGTTTCAACTAAGAAATGTTTTCAGTGGAATCCGTTGTGACTCCTTGAATTAGTCAATGACTGGTGTGCACAACGTTCCATACATTGTCTGTGTGTGAGTGTTTCTGTCAGTGTGTGCCGGCTTCTTGCTGTTTCAGCATTTGGGAAGCTTATGTCGGTTCCTCTCCGACTGTTTTTGCTGTTGTTGTCGTCGCTGCCAGTGTTGTTATCTTGTTTTCCTCTACCCTTAACCAGCACGGAAAACAGTTGCGTGTGATTGGTCGCGCAAGGTCAGCACGTGCTCACGTGTGCCAACGCGTGCCAAATGATTTCGGACTTCTATCCAAAACGCCGGACGTCGGTTTTACCCTTATCCAAATGTGGATTTCTTCGGTCTGAGTCAGATTTGATGCGCAAAGACTTTTCCTCAGTGCACGCTTAGTGCCTCATGCTGGAAGTACTAACAAATAGCTTGTGCAAAATGGAATCCATAGTGAACAATGAATCCTATACTCTCTGCCGGATCAATATGGTAACCTAATAACTGCACAAAGTTGTGCTTGGAACTTTTCATAGGAATATTAAATTTCATCTTTCATCATCTCTCATGCCTCCGGTTCCTATCGGGACCGAAAAATGCCCACACTAATACCGAATATTAATCGTCATCATATCTACAAACTCTCGCTTCCAAATTTATATTGCTGCGCACACGATCTCATTCATTTATTGCCCTTTTCATACCTTTGCTAAATCAAATTTGACCCACTGACCGTATTCACAATGTCATCCACTCCAAGCAGACCATCGTCTAGACAACAAAATCCAAGACAGACAGGGTGCTGTCAACTGGGTGGCTGCTGCGGTTGCTCAACGAAGCCGCAGACGTCAAGGCGTCCACGAAAAATTCGTCAAGTAAGTGACCGGAATTACATGCAGCAGAGACAAGCGTTTTCAATTGTTTTACCGGTAGACTAGCCATCGTATTCTTTTCACCAGTTTAATCTAGACTCGCATTTAATTATCAAAATTTAGACAGCGGGTAATAGCATGTTTTTTAAGACGCTCATGCACTAAGCAATCCGGAAATTGCATTTTGAGGTGGCTGACTTGAACAGCTCAGATAGCTTAGGAAATGTGACTTTTGGGTCGGCATTTCGTCAACCAGCTTGCATAACAGAAACGGCGTAATCGGTGTAGCCAACTACCGAATCCTAGCAAGGCTGAAGAAACTATAGTGTCTTCTTTGTTTCTGATGTAACACAAAAGGGTGATTTTTCTCTTTACCCGTTATTATCTCTGTCAGAATGCTGTCTTTCATGAAACATTCATGGACTGGACATTCAAAGCCCAACGACTGATAAAGCTTTAGGTTGGACTGCTGTCAGCAGTTGGAATAGAAGTCAATAGATGAAAGTTTTCTGGAAGTATCTTTCAAATTTTACAGTTAAAAGTAATCATCTTTGGAGGTGACCGGTCGATTTTTCACCGTGCATCGGTTGCAGCTTCCAATTATGTTTCCATTTGTGTGATCCAAATCAGTATTTGCGGGACGATCAGTTGTAGTGCGCAGTTCAAATCTGCTGGACAAAAAAGTCAAAATCACTAAATGGTAAAAGAAATGGGGACATCCTTTTTTCCTGGACAACTTAAATTTTGATCAGAGTTTGAAGCTTTCTTCGTCGAGCATCGACCAACAACGCAGTTAAAATCCATGGAAGTGGTCATCCTGCGACAAATGTATCAGGCACAATAGAAATAACTAGTTGCAATATGTAGCCAATGAGCCTTGGCTAAAAGAAGAATCGATAAGTGACCTGAACAAGGCGTCACGATTATTTCGGCAGATTCATGAAATTAGGCCTTGCTGTAACACGGACACAAAACTCACTGTATCCTATTCCCATTCATCCACCCAATTCTATCGAACAGAGTTATCGCACAAAAATTTTGTGAGTCCATATCAAAAGCATGTGTGAAATTTTAGCTCAGGCTGGAGGGCTTTGCTCAGAGTCAGGTGATCAAAAACAGGTAAAAATAGATAGGTCATTTTCAGTGGTTTTGAACACTATTAGTGTCCCCCAGTTGTTGGCAACTCTTTCAGTTAGCCTAGACTAAGGTCGCGAATCAGTCCATATTTGCAAGAGTGAAGAGGAATATTCGCGAACGGCTTAGTTGAAATCATTTGTTTCAGAAATGTTAGAATTGAATATCTGCTACAAACAGATTATCGGGTGAAACAAATGCATTCGGTTGAAAACATCTCTTTCGGCGGCAAATGTTTTAGTTTTACCTTAAGGTTATGCAGAATTATCCAACAGTTAGAGTGGCATCAAACAAGATTCAAGGAATTCATCCTTAGAGTTTACAGTGGAATGCGTCCCCTTTGAATCCAATTTCAGTACCTTAAGGGTACGAGGATTACCCTACAACATTTTCACGATACCGGTGGTGTAACGACAAGTACGCACTTCCAATGTGCTACATCTGACGAAATCACCAAGCCTCTATCCAGCCCATCGTTCTCCAAAACAGGGGGATACTAGCATACCAGATACCATAAAAGGAACATTATTCCAGAAGGTATCCTGTTGTAATGCGTCGTAAGCCATGCATCAGTACACACGGCATAACAACAGAAGCCAAGACAATTGATTCCCTTAAGACCGTGACTCACGGCTTAAACATGATTCGCGAAAATGGAATGGGTTTGCTTGCATAGTCACCATTAACGTGAGTGGATTCATCGTTATTCAGGGTCCCGATTTTCGATATATACTGAGCTGTAAATAACCGGAAAATAGTGTCCTTTGACATCAAGAACTCAACGTAGCATCAAGAATGTCCGACAATTAGTGTTCCGGGAATCCGCAAGATGAATAAATCGATACGACAGAGGTGAAAGCAAGCGAACATAGAACCGAGTTCTATGCATTTGGACTAGAAGAATGAAGGGAGATCCCTGCTTCATTTTTTTCTTTTTTTAGCAAGAACCGGGGTTCTATCAGTTCAGTGAATCTACAGAGAATAACACGCAATAAATGATACTGAATATCTTTCCAAGTATAACTTGTGTACTTACTTTATTATTCCAACGAGACCATACCTTAACGTAGTGTGACGGCCTGTCTGCCTTCTTGACCCAACGTACCATTCAGCGTGGCTTATCCTAAGATGAAGACCCAGTCATGCCTGGAAGGCCAACAGGAAGAGTCTTGGCAAAGCAACCTCCTAGTTCTTCCGGTCGAGGTCTGCTGTGAGCTGGCAGCTCAGTGGACGAATAGTTGTTTAAAGTAGACGAGTTTCCACTCACCCAAACCCGATGCCTTGCCGACGGGTCCCGGTTAGAACCAAAGGCATTGGTCGAAAACCCCAAATCACTCTTATACTTAGCAACTGGACGTCCTAGCACCGTACCCGTTCATCATTCCTGTGAGTTACACGTCCACAAATAATTCCGTACTGCATCAGTCGTCGCGCGGGATAATAAGGACCGAACTGCTAATTGCAGCGAACTGAGGAGGGGTATCCATGAGTATGCTACTGCTCGGAGTTCCCTCCCTTTTTTAAACCTGTCTACCTTGACTCTGCTTACCCATAAAGCTCCCACCGATAACACGCCCGATACTCGCAACGGTTCAGTGTCAAATGGAGCTGTAAGGAGTTCTCAATCTGCTAGCTCGAATTTACTCAAGCCCGTCAGCATCTGAATCTCGGTTCCCTCAATGTGCGCACTCTAATCTAGGCTGTTCAACAAGCGATTTTAACTCTGTTAGTGGACTCACTTTGATTGATGGGTTCTGCGAAAGGGAAACAAATTTGAGGTTTGAACAGAGTAGAGTAATTCAACTAATTGCATCCTATGTCTCATCAAGATATTTCTTGCAAACTTTAGGAGACAAAGCAGCTCAAGTTGTGGGTGATAACCCTATGTGGTAACAGTCTTGTGTGAGAAGGCTGAAGCAGTCCTGTTAGACTGGATCCCGGTTCACAGTCGCTTATGCGCGACGAGACTGCGGGAAACAGTAAGCGTTCAGAAGGACAGTTACGCTAAGTGCACCTCCTTTGTTACCTCGGCATTTGCCCCAACAGACTGCGGAGCTGACATGCAAAAAGTCTAATTTTATCGCGAACTCGTCACCCTCGTTCGGAAGAGTAAAGGCTGTGACATTTTAGTAGCGACAAGTGATTTGAATGCACAACTTGGACAACTTGGTGCATGGCAAGTTTGTTTAGGTGGCTGTTGCGTTTCACCTACTCAGCCAGCAGATAATTGGGAAATGCCTCTCCAATTTTGTTTGATCAATTAGTTACTCCAATCCAACATGAATTTCCGACACAGTTTCCGTCGCACAGCAACATGGCGCTCTTCATCGACAGGTAGTCTGAGTCAAATTGACCATGTCGTAATAACCCACCGTTGGCTCGGTTCTGTCCAGAAATGTACATCGTACTGGACCAAGTAAATCGAATGAGGCTACGAGCTAGTGCTAATGCAATTTTGGCTGCAGATCAACGGCCATCGACGCAGACCACAAATGTTTTGTCCGTCGAACGTCTATTGGATTAGGCTGTTTTCACTAGCGATGAACAGAAACGACCGGACTAACTAAGAACCTCGACGAGGAGCATTGTGGTTCAGCTTTGGAATCAATTCAAGCAGGCAATGTATTTGCCAGCGGGTTTCGTCTGTGGTCCTAGGTCTAGTGTTCATTGGAGATATTGGATCTCACAAGGCTCACTGGGCTAAATGGAGCAAAATCGCCGGTCCCCCAAGTGCGATGAGGTGGGTTAAGGTGGCTGAATAAATAGATTTAGCAGCTTCTTCAAGGAACAGCTAAAGTCTGTCAAACGTGTACACGAAACCGGTGGTCGGCGAACTTCGGTCAATGGAGTTGTGTGCGATAGAAATGATGAGATCATCCATAGTAGACAACAAAGGCGGGACCACTATGCTGAGCACTGCAAGAATCAGTTTTGTTGGCCACACGCTAATGTGGTTATTCCGACATCTGAAGCTGCAAATCCTTTGGGGTTGTCTTTTGACCCCTCATAACAGAAGTGGAAGCGGAGTCAAATTTTGAACTTCTTAGTAGGGGAAAAACGGCCTGTCCCACTGAACTTTCCCTAATCCTTTTCATACTGATTGCCGCAACCCTGTCAGAAGTTTCTACCTCTTTGCTATGTGATATTTGGAGCGAGGAACCTATTCCGTTATATTGGGTTGAGTTACTGACGGCACCATCTTCAAGAAAGACACATGGAGTGACTGAGGCAATCATCGTGGGGTTAGCTTTTTCTGATAGCTAATAATGTCTTCGCTTCGATAATGCTGGGCCATTTGACATCGGTGCGCGAGAGCAACGTTCGTCCACAACAGGCGGATTTCTTCCAGGTCGAGTTTGCTGTTTGCGCCACACTCCACCGTACGAATATCGTAGTCTCTGTCGACCTGAAAGGTACGTTAGTATTGTTAGTCTGGACGGTGCTCTCCGCCGTAGTGCTACGCCAGAATATTTCTTGAACCTGCTAGAAGCATTGTACTTACATACCTGTGGTCGCCTGAGAGTATGAGGTGAGCTTTCAAGTTTATTCGAATCAACTAGAGTTGCTAGACAGACTTGTCCGATCTCTCCATTCTTGCTGACTTTAGCGATGCTCGAGGTTATGGCGAGTGCTTGAGAAGGTCTTCAGGATGTCGGGAGTCAAACTGGTAAATGGTGCGAAGCAGTGTGACCTAGATTAATCAGTTGACCTCGTGCGCTTGTTCAAATCTGCGGACCGTGCACAATTTGCACTAGACAGACTCCCGATGTCTGTAGCTGTGCTTTGCATCTTTACAGTGTAAAGTGGTGTTAGAGGACTGAACGAAAATAGTCCCGAACGAGATACTGGATGGAGAGGAACTTACCATTGTGAAAGGTTTCATTTACACGCACGATGGTAGCTCCGCAGTAGAGTTGAACACGCAAACATCCAAGGCTCGACCAGCATGTGCTGGACTGAAGCACTTGTGGAGTCGACCTGATATTTCGCGGAAGTTGAGAAGTCGTGTGAGGCAGATGACACGGCAACTTGGAGTGAGAAAATGTACAGCGAATTTAGGTAAAGTAGACGTCTCAAGCCTTCGTGTTTGCGGTCTGAAAGACTCATCAAGGAGGTGGCTGGAGACACTGAAGTATATGGCAGTGAACCGTGAACAGTGGCGATCGTGCTGTCATTTTCTATCGAATCAGAATGATTGAAAAAGTACGTTTGTACAGTAATACTGTGTACCGTTTGTTCAATATGGCAGCATTCATTTCCTTTCCCGCCTCTGTAGGTTCACTCCCTGTTCCGTTTGCTTATTCACTCTTTTTATAGACACATGTTACTCTGGGGAAAAGAGCAGTGATCAGTGGGGCTTGCCCTTGTGTTCAAGACTTGACAATGTTGCTAATGAAGAAACTTAAATTTGAGAATAAATCGTGAATCCGGATGAGTCCGAATTTGTTAGCTTCCCGATTACGCGTGAAAATTTTCAAAGGTGACACTGATGTTGCACACAGTATTTGGAAAAAAGCATGGCATTTTGTGCCCCTGATGCTGCAGTTCAGTCGAATAAAATCTATATGTCGAAAATATCATTTTACTGTCAGGAAGGCCCTCTAGGTTTCATTGGTCCCACAAGCTTTTGAAAGATACATATCACTTGAACAAGAAAAAATCTGCTTACCAGCCACCAGAGTTACCGGTCAGTCACTGGGACTATTACTGGACGCCAAATAAACCATCGTCCACAACTGGAAAAGTTATCTGAAGAAATAATATGCGGATTGAGTAAAATTAAGACAGAAATTAGGATTACCAAATTTTCGTGAGGTATTTTCAGCGAGTCAGAATGAATAATGAGATATTATTTTAGCCTGAATGATTGGAATCTCCCAAATTGCTGACACCATAAAATACAAAACCCCGAAAGCACTCGGTACCATCTCTTTGCAGCGATCTATCTTAACCTCAAAATCAATGAACTTTTCTGCAAATACGTCTTAAACAAATGGATTCG
Source organism: Fasciolopsis buskii (assembly GCA_008360955.1). NCBI lineage: Eukaryota > Metazoa > Platyhelminthes > Trematoda > Plagiorchiida > Fasciolidae > Fasciolopsis > Fasciolopsis buskii. Next base: position 61,178 of record LUCM01011575.1, read on the forward strand.
TCAAACGTTGACTGTCTTCCCCAAACTCCCCTGTAGTTGTCACTTGTAGAAATATGTTACCAAAAGCAAAATTACAAAGGGCTGCAATTCCTCGGTCTCAGTGTACACGACATTCAAACGGCGAATAAATTTGACGTGAATTGAGAGTGATCAGTACACAAGCATCTGCAACGAGGCACACAAGATAGCTGATCGGTAGATTGCTAATTCATGCATCCGATTGTGTTCGTACATTAGTATTAGAATGGTCTATCGATGCACGAGCAGTGCTGGACTGTTCGGCCATGAGAACGATGAGACTAATTTGATAGATGTGTGTGTTTGATTAGGCGTACCGCCGCGCCCCACGCACAGTTATTTGATCACCCGGGTTTGTCAATTTCAGCTTACCAGTACAGCTGCAGCAACCGACTTTTTGTTCTCGTGTAAGACACGTTTATTCTAGACTAAAAATACAACGCACCACAGACAGTTATTCAAGCATTAACGGATGTAGCAAAATACTTTAAATTTAGTTAACTCGATCGATGTAAGAACTAACCCTTTAAGCAAGGTAATTCGTCTTACAAGTAAATTGTATCCAACTTGATATTTTTAAAAATGCTCGAAATTGGTTCGGCTAACTAAAAGAATGCATGTTTGTCAATGATCACCCGAAAATACCGTTAGATCCGTAGACTATCAAATTCTGATTACCCAAGAGCTATTCTGTGTCACGGAATCGAAATTCACATCTTTATTGAAGAATGGCGGCGCAACAAACACCGTGAACAACAGACGAGTTTCACGTGACAGCATTTGGTCGATAGAATACTAATTCTCCAACCTCGAAGATTGCGTGCAGCCGATAGGGTAACTATGCAAAATTGCATGTTTCATCGTTGTTGCCGATCAATCTCAAACATTATCCTTGATGAAAAGCGCATGAATTTTAATTTGTTTGTAGTTGAAATGTAAAACATTTCCCACTTCTGCTTGGTAAAGAAGAATACACACCTCACCAAATGACCGATGAATACATAAATGCAGTAAAACGAGATTGAATTTTTCATCATTTTAAGGATACACACGAGAATTCTCCTGCTTTTCATGATTATACGGTATTTTATAAAGTATCTAAGATGTGCGAAGAACAATCCTAATGACCACCCAACTAGATGTGATAACACAAGGTGAATGACACTTTCTGGGCACTCTTCAAGTTGTTGAGACTTTATTCTGAATACTTGTCAGAAGGCAAACAATCAGTGATGCCTAAAAGTCAGTCACAATCATTTACAGTCTGTTGTTTGGGGATGTAAACGTAGTTTGATGTAGTTTAACCCAGTATAGCTAGACCAAAGCACCGTGTCCTTCGTACCTGGGAGGATATTCAGAGTAATCAACATCACTTGCAATTTTCTACACCTTTTTTGCCGTCACACCCTAAGGTCCTTGAAAGTAATGTTTAATCAGAACAAGCTCATTTATTGAGTAACACCTAAATGATACACCTTCATTCAACTCCTGATGAATAATTATTTGAGACAGATTTGAAGGGCAACGGATCGCCAACAGTGATGGGCAGGACAAGACAAAAATGTCCAAATTACGCTCACAGTGAACCCAATGAATTATTTTAGCTGCTTCTGAATCTCTAAAATAAGAAAGCCGGTCACTTGGCGTTACGCAGTTCATGGCTGGGGCGATTTCGCGGCATCTTAATAAGGCATATAAACGGTAAAAGACTGTTTAAACACGTTCGTGGAACTATGCAAGCTCACCCCGAGAAACGAGACATGACATTCCAACAGATATTACAGCCGGACTGTATCGGTTACATCGAAATATTCGTTCCACAACCAAAAGAAAATGTAATGACATCCCAAACTTCATCGACATTTACATGATCCGAGTTGACAAACCAACAATTTCTCAGATTTGCTTATGGGGAATAAACTGCGATGAGTCAGTAATGGAATTCTGGTAGCCTTGCGTCTTCATAGTAGATGGGCTACACACTTACTATTAAACATGGCACCGAAAGTTCTATATGGAAGACCAGAATCAATACGAACTACGACAGATAAAAAAGTCTTGATTTCAGGCGCCTATTCCAAAGCATCTATTTAAAGTGGTCAGACGAACGACCGTCATCGGTGACGTGTAAAGCCACACTGTGTGATGCATTCGAGGGGAATAATGTGGATATGCCGTGAAAACGATTAATTAATATGCGATGGGCGTCATAATTTTATTTCAAATGACAGGAATTTCTACGCTATGGGCAGCCATGTTCCCCGTACACCGAATTCAGTCTGATCTGAGGTCCCTACTGTGAATGCGGAGTGATCTACGTAAGTCAGAGTGCATTTTATGTGAACTCATTCCGAATCGGATCCACTATCCCATGACACAATCCTAGTCAGGTCAAATGCAGTCGGGTAAAGCCTAAAGGACAACGAACAACACGTAAATATTGGCTCTCGCCGTTGTCAGCAAAGGGGACCATTCGCGAACTTCCCATTCCGGTAGCTGAGCAACTCTATACCTTTTTCCGGTTAGTGCATTTCATTATTGGCCTTTCAGGTTCTGAAATAAGCATCATATTGAGAAACAGCGGAGTCGTTTCAGAAACAAGTCATTTGATATTGCATGACTGGCCCGGTTTCTTCAAAACTATTCAAGGAAAGCCGTCTCTTTATTCATGAATTAGTAAAGTCCGACAAGTATGTTTCCACAGAATTGTGAAGGAAAACATTTCTGAAATCGTGCGACAGATCTGGCGTTTGTTACTTTTCATCGTTATGCCCGCCCGGCACTTTTCTGCAGAATCTCTGCGAGGCTTGTATACTCCATTTTTTATCCTTTACTTTCTTTATTAATGAAATAATGCACACCATTTTTCATGGATAGAGCCGCGGCCAACAGGTGGGAACGTTGACCGGTGGTGGGAGGATTCGAACCCGCGACCTTCACTTCCGAAAGCCAGTACCTCATCCGCTTAGCCACTGCCGGAACAGAAATCTCATTTGACTCACCAGCACCGTGTGCTAGTGGGAAACTTATTTGAGAATCGCAAATTGGTTCGTTAATTAGGTGAGGGAAGCATATCGAACGAGGATACAGGATCCCAAAGCGCGATGCCTAATGTAAATATTGTGGTTTGTTTCCTGATGGAAGAACAGATTACCTATAGAAGCCTGGAATCGAATTCGCGGTTATTTCTGCCAGTCAATTAGACTTACGCGGTTCTCTCTTCTCTATTCATCCCAAGTACGCACACTACTTTGTTAAACTGTGCAAACATAGTAATAACAGGACGCATAGGTCATGGTCCGTTTTTGTCGTTATGTCGTTTAACCGTGATTAACCGACAGAAGGAATCCCACAAAAAAACCGGATGACTCTTAACTAACCTCAAGGCTCACACAAATCGTGAATATTCAAATGAGTTTCTACTGCCGAATCAGTATAAGACAGTGACGAAAGGTAAAGGCGCTTAAGAATGTCCGTAGTTTTAATTTCCGTATTGGGCAATGACTTCTATTCTCCCACAAATTCCCGACCATGTCAACTTTACGAATATATTTGATAGCGAAACCACATACAATATGGATGTGATGCCTGTCTAATTTGACTCTTTTTATCTTCATCTGCGCCCAACAGTTGCCACGTGTTTAGGCTTTAAATGCGCGGCTTGAAGCATACTCCAAAATTCTTTCGTCTCAAAATCTGAATCAAAAATGTCGCTCCGATTGTTATTGTTTAGTGTGAAGAAAAGCCACACACCTTTGGTATTTGTTGACAATAAATAATCATTATCCGGACAACTCCCGGCAAATGTCTTTATGTCTCACGCCGGCAAGCGGTTGTTCACAAAAGACTGATTAACTCATTCGATCGGATTCTTTGCCACGTTTCGCCGAGTGAACCCCTCTAACAAGCGTGTTATGAAATGTTATCACCTCAAGACCGTTAGACCGTATAAAAAGAACTGCGTTTTTTCATATTTTCTATTCTGTTTTCACACCCAAATGCCTGATCGCTTCCTATTTGCACAGTCCGAATAGTAACTGAACAGGCTATTTAAGTAAGAAGATTCATCGAATTGACTGTTAAAAAATTGTAAAGTTCATCGGGAATAGTATTTCTTTTTTAGATTTCCAAGATTTGGGCCTCCGTAAGATCAAATGTGTCGAAATCGTTTTTGAACCTCCAAAACTCTGACCCTGTCCGTATAGGATTCCTAATCACATTTATGTCAAACTTATTTCCCTCTCTGGACAGAACTGCACAACCTCTTCGTTTTGTGGTATGAAACTGGACACCGGCCTAGTTAGGAAAATTGATGGACTTTGTCCTTTGTCTCAGATCTTAGCTATACACAGGCCACACATTTATTCTCATATCCTGGAAAACCAAAACCGGTTCAGTTAAAATCAACTGGCAAAACGTCACAACACTTTGATGAACCTCCACGTCAAATAATTGCATGATGTCATTGTTGACGAAGGTATTGCTAAAACGTGCGAATGCATATCTCGCTGAAGTCCAGCCCGGAATAAGAGTTCTCGCATTCTTAAAGTTGTCTGTTCCACATAAGTTCTACTTTGGTGTTTAAGTCTAAAACTTGTTTACAGCCATCATCGTACGCTTCAAACGTAAGGACTCAATTCGACAGTACCTATAGACGATTGGAGATTATGCGTTCCAATATCCGCCCGCTTTTTCCGTGAATTTTCATTATGGACAAACGAACCTATGCTAGGTTGCTTTGAATTCATCTCACATGCCTTTTGGAAGCGAACTTGGACAAATCGGTCCACAGTAATTCTCCTAGATTCCATCGAATTTTTCGTTCTCTTATGTCCTTATGTCCGGTTGAGTTTACAGCAAACGAGAATAAGTTTTGATTACTCGTTTTGTCTTGGCACTTTGTACTCAAGGCCGCCGCTGGTGGCACGATCGAATGACCGCTATTGTCACAGTGTCACAGGATTTTGTAGAAAGTAACCTCCATTCTCGCTGCAACCAAATTATTGCATGCACTTAAAAATTTATGACAGTGCCACTATGGTCAGTAAGTGAGGATGCACTGAATAAAATTGTGTTCGTCGTCCTCCTTTCGGCTAGATTTAAGCATTCTAACTGGTAATTAGCCCTCAACAAACTGTTTGCTACGTCGTATTGTGCAACCCATACAGAAATCTTCAAAACTGCGGCCACGTACCGGAACAATGAGGCACTTTCATTTCAGATCATTATAGAAACTTTCAAGTGCTAATTTACTCACATGGGCATATTTTATTTCAGTAGCTTTCAGTGATGCTTATTAACCTTTGTCTAGCCTCCTGGTGATGGAACCACCTCTCGTAAAAATTTTATTTCATCAGAAGTAAATAAACACATACTCATCTTATAGCCTGAACTGTGTGCACTCCTTTTTAACTCGTTCACCTTAATAGTGGTTTGTTTTTGGAGCCCGGATAGCTAACTTTGGAACAGTCTAATGCCAGCATAAGATTCATCTAATTCAGATGTGATAGGAAGGGGACAATATCATGTTTTAAAAGCCTTAAAAAACACTTCCACAATACACTCCAGTTCTAGAATATTATATTGAACTCCATTTATTCAAATGCGTTGGTCTGGTTTTCAATGGAAATGAATGTTTTCAAAGAACCGCCTGAAATTCATTCAACGTTTTCTTTTGATTAGCCTGTGACTGTAACCTGCTAGCGCAAGCTGTTGAATCGTGCTAGAAAATCAAAAAAACTTGTGTACTCTTCACGCGCAATCAAAACCTTGCGGAAGAACAATAACAAGATGCTGTAGAGCTCAAGAGGAAAGCAAACAATAATTTATTACACGTAGCATTTTCGTAACATCAGCTGCCAATCTTAATTCGTGACATGCCAGTGGGCTTGAGACTACTAGATTTTTCAGGCCATATTAGAAAACTAACCGAAGAGGCCTACTATGAGCTTTTTCTCTTCCAATACTATAGTAACCGCTGAAGGACTGTTCCGGTAATATTCACTTAAGATAAGGCTGAACATCTAGACTTTCCCCGGTGCTTCCGGTCTGTCTGTATTCTGGATTTAACCAACCTCTCCGGTGTGAATAACACTGGGTAAGTCAATCCATTAAAAATGTTCTGAAGTTGTCTCCAAACTCGTAATATGTTGGCCACAAAAAGAGAGCAGACAATAGCATCCTGATGAATGGATGCTTGAGTGATCCTAGGACCGGTCAAGTGGAATAAATATACGTATTAACAGTGACTACGGAAGCGAGGTGCAAAAAACAGCTTACTTAACAGTCTTGGTTAGCCTATGTCGATTTAAAAGCTTTAACTTTTATCCAAATGCAATTTGGTTGGAAACACTTTGGTCCTCTGCGTCAAAGGTTATCTATACTGTCGAAAAAACCCCTTAGCCTGACTCAATTTGCTCCAAATGTACGGAACTCACAACAACCGATTCCTCAATTTTTGGGTTGTTTTGATAGTAAATCAAAGTATTTTTGTTGAAACATACAAACAAGCGGTTTTACGTTGCTTTTGTTGATTTGCTACCTTTGAATGGTTTTTCATGCATCTCCAACAAGGCGATTCAAAGGAGCATCACATTTCCTACCGTATAAATGCCACGATATCTGGGGATGATAACAACCGTTTATTTGACAAAAATGTCAGCGTTTATGTGCCAAGTTGAGATTAAAAAATTAATAAAAAAATGGAAATCCCACAATTAGTATTTCACTGTATCATAGTAGCATCAAACCATCTTTGAACCTTAGAATAGGAAACTTAACTTTTAACTTGGGTCCATTAAACCGGCTGCTTTGCCCCATCTCAACAATTAAACCATAATTAGACTTGTTATTTACCAACAAAATTGGCGTTTTAAGAAAGGCAAGCCCTTCCGCTTATCATTCTCTTCACAGGTATCATTACTTCACACTATTAGATCTAACTGAAGTTCCGCTTTGAATATTCTGCACGCGAAACGAAGCACACGTCGCAGTTTTGTAGTTGACATTTGAAATTATCTTAGGGAAATTGTCTATCATTGGCTGGGGAAATTATGCTTACAAATTTCCCAAAGCAATGCGATTATCGTCACCTGTTCTACCGTAATTTGCCAAAGATGCTTTTTTGGACACAACTGACTAAACGATCGCGTTCCTATAAATATATGACTTGACGAAGAGGCTGGATGTAGACAGCCAATTCGTCTGCAGTCTAGAGCTGTTCAAAAGAAAGCTAATTGTTTTCCAGTTCCTTGTGAAGTATCACTCAAAGCAGAGACCAGCTGTGTAAACGTCAGCCAATTCGATGTCACACGGAAAAGTTTGTAGAACAAAACAACAGTAAGCGTTCTGCGAAAAGTTCATCCAATGTGAAGTATTCACACCGGTATATTCCATCACCCGATGCTCAGCAATACGTTGAGTTTGCTTCCATATTTCTCACGCAAATACCAGAGCATGAAAAAGTACGCGCGGTGGACTGTTGCCCAAGTAAACAAGGATAAATCTGTGAAATTCAGTGGACTGTGTGACGTTTCGCAGTTCTGTTAACTTGCAGCTGTCTCGATTGGTAATCGGAAACACAAACTCGTCAAAACATGGGCACCTTTACGTGTAGCGGGACCATAATATTGACACGATGATGTATTTCTTTGGCTAAATTTAGAATAGTACAGCAAAGACTACAATATCGAATGAAAAGCGATATATTCCGTATATCAGTACTGAATAAGTTCTTCGGATTTTCACATGGAATCCACACTCCTTTTACCACACGCATGAATGTGCATGAACTTTTTGTTGGAAACAAGAGTAGCGACCCTACGACATTGGCAAGGACCGGCTACTATGAACTTAAAAATTCAAGTCGTAAAGAACCGTATGAGGTTTCATTTGGCAAATACTAGGTCAGGCGGCAGTTAGTAATCGACTCAGATTGGCGACGAAAAGCATCAAGTCGAATTATACTAAATGACAGTTTAATAAAATAAAACCTAAAACGTCACCAGAGAGATGTTTTCCCGGGTATAAAAACGTGCATTCGCTGTTCATGAATGACGGATAATAATAATAATTATCTCCTCGAATACATTCACGTTTATCAGGTAGAGGTTTAAAACGGTTTTTTTATTTGGAGCTTAAAATTGATCCTGTTCATCGTTTTCACTCTCGTTTAACTTAACCATCGGTACTGCCTGTCAGAAAGAGTAGACTACATATTTTTTCTCGAATTTCTTCATTAATCTAAATGGGACTCTCCACCACGGAATAACTGAAATAAGATGATCGTTTCAATATCAACAACTTAGAAGTGTTTCACGTGACTAGACGCTATTGCTCCCTCGATTCTGGTCTTGAAATTATTATTATTATTCTAATACCTGACGAACCTGGGAAAAAATGCATTGTTTTCCTACTAAATATGGATCTGATATGGCAGTAGCTGACATCAACCGGCCGTAACTGGAACGGGCATTTACATTACAAGACCACTCTATTTTTGTTTGGAGTTTTCATATGCTGTCTCTTCTTCAAAAGACCCTGTGCCTGGGCACAGGCTTGCATGCAACCGGGCAAACGTGTATAAACAAGCACATCCAAGACCAATGTATCATTTGCATGAAACTAAGGTAGGCTGAACCGAAAAAGAACGATTGTAACAATGAATGATAAATGGGTGATAACAAAGCTGCTTCAAGCTTGTCAAAGACAATTCATAGGAATAAACTTGTGCATAGCAGCGGTGATTTCATAGTCAGTGTGAGCTCAGCGTAAAACTGTTTCCAATCTCAGAATTCCTTGGCAAAAATTTTACTCAGCTTTTTTCAAGTAAGCAGTACACCTCTTTCCACGGTGTTGTAATCAGACAGCCCTGAAGCTCTTATTATTTCCTGTAAAACAAAAAACATGAAACTTTAATATGAGGAACAACGTTTTTTCTGACTGTCCCTGGTTCTTCGGGTCATACATTCGATGGGCACAAACAGCTGATCAGTGTCCGTCGCCGAAGGGAAACACGACTACAAGTAAGATGTCATAGGAGTATATGCCTAAAACCAAGAATGACGGTCTAGTTTTACCGCATATTTCACGGTGTTTCGCACATTGTCAGACTATTTAGATCACCGCGAAATATCATTTTTATCATCTCGTTTGGAAAATCGGCGTTGCCTTGTTTTTATAGATCGGCCAACAAAAAACTGAAACCTATATCTTACAAAAGAAAATAACAAATTTGGTGATTGTGGTCAGTGAGCATTCCCTAACATGCTTTTCAATGTTTCGTCTGGCAAATAGCTGATTCGGAATTAGAAAATAAAATTACCTAGGGCAAATTGTGTTGCAATATTATGTTAAATGCCATCCCGTCCAGCAGTGTTGAATTTCAGATCATGTAAAATGTAAATAGGTTTAACATTCCACAAATAACCACCGACGCAATCGGGATTCAGATTGCAGTGATTTTTTTGTGAACAGTTATTGAATTTCGTGAATTTTTGCTATTCTGAAATGGGACTAGTCTATTCAAAACCTGTCTCTTCCGTAATATCAAATGTAAATTAAGGAATACACGTCTGTCTCTCACCGCGTGCATATACGCAAGATTTCTCTCGTGTTTTGCTAAGATGAACAAGCTAAAGTTAAAGCCCCAGATGGCAATTTGTGTTTGGATTCACGACACACAACCTTCCGTTAGTGTTAATAAAAGCAAACATGTGGTCATTTGCTTGTCCGCGCAAATAACACGAATGAGAGCTCACCCTGTCTCAGTCTAATTCAAAAACAAACATCTGAAAAGAGGTTGGCTTTGAAATAGTTGCCAGTATGGATGGGGTTGCTTGAAGGAGGAAACTTACAAGCCTTGATTATTTCACTTTGATTTTTACAAATAAACTATGCAGTAAACTAAGTGAACAGTTACTTTATAGGATTCTATGCTGTACCCTGTCCTCAGGTACTTGAACCGCGAAAGGTTAGATAAAATAGTTAAATAGTTTCCAGGACTTTTTCTGATTACAACTTGGTCTTTCAAAAAGCATTGTCTTTACTCATATTATTTAAAACACTCCATAGCCATTTTGTAATGTGTACTCTTTTTAGGGACTGAAGCGAATTTACAACCATGACAGTGGAGTATTCATACGTCATTTAGCAAGAAATACTTTTCGGGTTACAGCGGCTTGATGATCTTCTTTTCCTCAAGTTATAAACCGAAGATAATACAGCCACATGTACGCATCGGTTTGCATGTATTGTCACTGTTTTAGCCCAATTTTCTGTAAGACCAATTGGCTCTAGTAAGAAACTAATGACCCCGTCGATCGAGTACAAAGCAGTTCTAACAGTAATTTGAAACGCGCTATGAATAACCTGTCCAAAGGAAACCGGTACTTTGTGCGGTATATTGGCAATGATACTGGCGCACTTGTTTGATTCTCTCTGTTACAGTCGACCATAATCGGCCAGTGGAAACGGATTTGCGTCAAAAACAGCCAAGCTGAGCAAAAGAAATGCCCCAAGCGGACGTCATTGCCGAGCCACGGGGATTTTTTTTTAGCTCATGTCCCGAATACCGACCTAAGTCGCCTTATGCACCACGCCGTTGCCATATAAATTAGACTGCATAGGCAAACGCGAGAAAATCCCGCCCAGTAGATATCATTTCTGCAAGCAAAACTTGCGTAACCTCCGATCTCAAAGTCTATCGATTAAAGTTGCTGTCAAGCCTCGGCAAATCGAGAACGCGTCTGATGAAGCAAAAATGGTAAAATTTCGAGTATCTTGAGTAGCAAGGGGCAACTAAAAATAAATGACATTTTCCCGTTGTGATCGGCGAAAGATTACGTGGGACAAAGACGTTTTCAATAGGTTGTTAATGGTATTTTTACATAATCTTGAACAAACGCAAAATGGCCTAATGCAAACCAAGGCATAAAATAAGATTCTGAAGCTTCGATTAACACAGTCAAATGGCCGTTTAAAGTAACCGAGAAATAAACGGTTTTGACCAAACCTAATTTAATTAACGGGAAATCAGATGCGTTTTATCCCATTTTCCGAAGAACGGTTTGCCTTGTGTTCAAATTATTTCGAAAATGACTGGCAGCGCGAGAGTCTGTCCTTGCAATTTGACGAGTCTAGTTGATGTGAAATTTTGCGATTTTGGCAAAACATCAACTTTTTTTGGGATCCACAACATTTTTGCAAATCCATCAAGCAGTTTTGGGGATTTATCGGACATACATTGAAGCATGTTCGGAATGTTCAATTGCTGTGGTACAGGTTCACAAAGGTACTAGAAAAGTGTTCCGTTGGCAAGAGAGTTAAAATCGCACTGTTGTTGCATTACCAGTTGTGAAGGAATTTAAGCGCAATATGCTGACGAATATTGGACTTATTAATCCTCGGATGGAGAGGAAAAAATAGTCAAATCAGTAGTTCAACCATAATAATGTTGATAATATCAGCATGATTCATCATTTTTCTACTGAATCACAAATGTTTAGAGTCTTATTTAGTGGATGGTGACCACCATAAACCGAATAGCTAGGTGAATCACATTGAAAAGGAGCCGAATATGTAAGCTTCACATGCAATTATTATAAGGCGAACCCCTGAATACGTTATACAATTTATCTTAGGATTTGTACAGAACGAAAACAGCTGCCGACGGTAATAAGTCTGTCAACGTCGTGGCCTTTAAACCAGAAGGTCGCGGGCTGCAGTCTCCAGGCTGCCGGTCAATTTCGCCATTTTGAAGCCCTACGATTTTTTCTGAAAATGGTGTATATTTTTCTTTCATTAATAAAGAAAGTGGATAGTGAAAGATAAAGCTGAGCACCTCATGTGTGAATTTTGTCCTTCTAATGCCAGTATCTGTCTAATAGCTTTGTTTAACACAGAGTCAAATCACACCTTTTGGTTTAGCAGCAGTTGTACCGGTAGGCCAGCACGAAGTAAACGAATCTTGCGTTAATTTACTTGATGATATTCCAAAGCAAATAAAGGAATCGCGAAATGGTGGCCTATCTAAAGCAACGCGGTTATCATCACTTGTTGAACACGGAAGATATTTTCGTACCCATCAACCGAATTGGTGCTATTCAATAGGGGTTCAGTGAGCAAAGGGCTAACATTGTCGTTTAGTAAAAAGTACAAACAAAATCATACTGTGAAGTCAGAAAGTCTGTGTTATGGGACTCATATTCTCCATGTGAAGAACGGTAGGAATGACCGGGTAGTAAAAGTTTGCCCGTAGCATATTCCTGTCAAACAACTAATGTTTATGATCCTATATTCTGAAAAATGCATTTGATCAAAGAATCACATCCTGGACATCAGGGAATATTTTCCCCCTTGTAGTTAGTCTGCGTCTATTTAGGCCTGACAAAATCGGTAGTCGTAGGACCGACTAAAGGACACCTTATTCGAGACCTGAACCCAGAGAATCCGTATTGCTGTTTCCCACGCATGTACCGTACTGCGATATCAGACTTTTGCACAGATCAAGCTTGCGTACCACTAATTACAGCTTTTCACTCTCCGTCATATACCTATAACGAGAACTGAAATAGACCAAACTATTGTCAGTTGAAGAAGAGAGAACGTGTAGGCAGAGATGAGCATGTTTTGCAACACCACTTGACGATCGAGTTGGAGCTTAAAAGTTTCCGTAAAGATTACCTATTGAGAGAGTAAAAGTGGATCAACCTTTAGAAAAGAAACCCGCTTGAACATGCCGTCATAAAGGCTTTGAGAAGCATGATTAGGGATTTTCACTGCAAATGTCTTACAGTAGTTTAGTGCAGGATACATATTTTGCTGACAATACGATAAACGAGAGGGAAGATAAAGGAATACTTAAACGGATAACCAAGTATAACCAAGTTTACGAAAGATATACACATATAATGTCAGTTTTGTTCGCCCAACCAGATACTACTTATCTTTGGTACGTATAATTTCGATAACATTTGTTCAGCTGGCCGGTGTAGTAGAATGTAACAAAACATTTGATTACTCTGCAGCTGCTTTCCTGTTTCATGTAGATAGTTGCCAAGCTTCATTACTGACTCAAACAACCAATTTAAATTACTTTCTAATCAAAACTTTGGCTTGTTTGTCATCATGATGTGAATCGCTCATAAGCTTACAGCTTTTTTTGCCTACAAAAATCAAGCAGGAGCTTTTGTGCAGCATTTTCAAGCATTTTATTGGAAATTTTCATCTGGGTCAGATATCCGCTCATCCAGGCATACGAAGTGATGCTGCAGTAAAATGTCGTGAAGTGCACAAATTCGTCATAGCCAACCCTGCTGACCGGTAACCGATACGTTCGCATTTACCAGATTTACGGACGGTCACGCATTTGGGGACAAAACAAAACAAATCATTTTACTTGAAAAACGGGCCCTGGATAAGCGGCGGCAGTGGCAAAGGATGCGGTAGGCTTTTTTTCTGAATATTTCTCTTGATATCGCAAAAACGTTCAGCCCCCTAAACTGCACATGGACAATATTTTCCTCAAACTTCGTCCCATTCTGTTCGTTTATTTTTCTGGGGGATTTCGAAGCAAACTACTGGCCAACCGCATTCACTGATAGGCGACAGTAGCCAGAAAAGCACGCACAGCAAAGTAGTATTTTCAGCAAACCTACAACTAGCCTTTAATCATCGGATGGTGCACGCCGTTTACCCTACCATTTCTATTTTTGACTGAATTCAAACAATTGTTTCTGTGCAACTCTGCGAACGGATGTTCATTTGATCGCATAGGAAAATCAATCAACCTAATGTTGGGTTGAGTTCCTTATTAAACAAGAGCATTCAGTGGCAGTCGGTGCACATCCTGTATTTGGACAACAATAGATCACCTGGAAGACATTGCACACGGAAGCGAAAGCAAATTCTTGAAACATAACATACTGCGCCGACACTGGTTCTGTAAGAGCTGGGCCATTAGTTTTGCCTCATTCTGGTGAAGTGAAACGTTTTCACGCCAGGACGATGCACCGGTTGTGCACTAACTTCAGACAATCAGATAAACGCTTTGAAGTGAAAAAAACTGCTGCTTGTCCGGATTCCGTGCGTGAATTCAATGAAATATTCATGAGATGGACTGTGTGAAAAAGAGTTCTGATTTTTGTCTCACAATCCGTTTGCCGTGAGGGAGCGTACTAAACGTCACTGTACGGACGGCTGCTGAATGACCAGTACCAAACGAAATTCGCTTGACAGCAAAGAAATTAGATCTTTACGTGATTTTGAAGAATTCCGTATGAAATTGGATTTCGGTCCGTTAAAGTATTTTTCCTTTGATTCCGTGCTTACGATTTTATCCTAGAAACGCGAGCCTCTTTGGCCAGGGCTCTCATTTTCCCACGGTTGGCTTAGCCAAGTTAAATTTATCAAACAACCAAGTTACGCCAGTTTTTGGGCAAAATCAATTGAATTTGACCTAGGTGAAAAATATTTCCGCTAGTTCATCTAGTTCCGCTTGATGTCATGCATTTCGAGCGCTTGCGATCCTTCAAGTTGCAGAAAATCCCAAAATAGTTCCCTTTCTTTCCTGTCATGTTCGTTTTTTTGCGCGAAAGTGGTGAATGTGACCACCAATGTGAATAACTGCTTACCAACTCGTTCTCCAGTAATGCCGTCACACAGAGTTGAATAGGTAACAGAAACATTGGTCCATCATACCCGCGTTTCATAAGTTGCTCAAATCTACTGAACACTGAATTAGCGCCGTCAAATTCTCCAACTTCCCGAGGGGCAGACAAATGATGAAGTTCAGACACTGTGCAGGTGGAAAGTTCAGAATCATTCAGGGTGGATGTGTCACTGCAGATGTACAGTACAATAGGTTCATCCCCACAGGTTTCGACTTCATTTTCTCAATACTGTCCAGATAACAAATGGATGAAAATAAATTACGAGTCTGTTTGTATTGTGAATGATATTATATTGTTTACGCAGCGCTGTTGGTAGATGTAATACGCCGTGTTATTAACGTTATATCAATTACAATAAAGACCAATAAATGACGCATCGATTTTTCGATGCACTTCTTACGTCATTTAGCCCTGATGTTCACGAGTTTGTTTGATCCCCAGGTTAATTTCTAACTTAAAGCCTGCACCGTTTAATGCAATCTAGCTAAATGCTGAAACAAGTTTATTTTCATTTATTTTCCCCCGCCATTGTAACCCGGGCGAGGAAAGTGTCATTCAAAAAAGAGTAACGTGTCAATCAAAACTAACCCTATGAGAACGGAGCCAAAAATGCAATTAGACTTTTGTCGAATTTTAGCATTCCTTACATGGTGCAGTGTACTCTATTCCGTCTTGTCGCATTTTTGTACCGTATGATACTCACTAAGGTCCATCCATATAGACTTTTTATGGATGGGAAAGCAGTAATATCGCAAAGATTCGTCAATGTTGATCTCTCTGCTGAGCGCCAAGCCGGGAAACGAGTAAATCAATTTTTAATTCCAAAACCTGAATTTTGGCTTTTTAAGTGATGCTCACGAAAATTTCCGTGTTGTGATTTACTTGAAGCAGTTTGTATCTTGGATTGCTTTGCTTCCACTGTGGTGCCTCAATGTTACCTTGAGCATTTCCGTTACATGATCTGATCTAATCTGAAAACTAATGTCCAACAGGCAGCTCGCAAAGTTTGCGGATTGTGCCGATCTATGGAGAAACAACCAATCAATACGTGATGAACTGTAGCTGTAGACGACAAGTTTAGAACATGTCATGTTATATGTCCATATTCAACAAATCTTGAGGGACCAGACCGGATCTAACTGCCAAGTTTTCTCACTCATGCTCTTTAATTCCAAGATTCCAATCCTAAATTAAGTCCCACAAAAATACACTGATTAGGTTCTTTAACAAAGATGGAACAGTACTATGCCCTGTCGTTCCCGGAATCCTAACGACGCTTTTTTGATACCGTTTGGTAAATAAATTAAGACATTTGAGGTGAAGATCAAGCACATCAACATCGCCTGAGTTTCAACAGAAAACTGTTTAACTAGTTGTTATTCCTTAGATTATGTCTCCAAATTTTCTTGATTGCTCACGTAGTTCCAAAACGTAAAATGCCGTGCCCAAATCGCCTCTAGTATTCCACGTGGCCATCCACAACCACGGTGAAGCCATGACACCATTAGGCTGACACTATTACTGCGTGACTAAATGGCTGGTGCTGGCATCGACGCGTACTTTGAATGTCGAAGCTTTAAAATCCGTCAACTGCTATCCGAATTGTGTCCTTAGTCGATAGAAGGGACATGTACCCAAACAATCTGTTACAAGAGAATGTAGACACTGACGTTACACTTCTGACTTAGCGCCCAGGTTCTACCTGGAATCAACTGAAAATACGAATCTTCTACTATTTTTTTAATTGTACACAACAGTAAGCCACTGTTGAACCAAATACTGTGCTGCTGATCGCAGCTACCCACTGAACGTAATTACTTACTGAAAATGTTTAATAATTCATTTGCCAAAATAAGGTTTCAACCTGAAAAACTGCATGAATTTTACCGTGCTGACGAAAGGCCGAAGTCACTCGAGGGAAACCGTAATTCCTGGTAATTTTGCTTCCAGTTCGCAATGAACAATGCCATTTTGTATACTGGGTGGTCACTATACAACTGGACCTACTCTAAAATGATTTCATACAGAATGGAAATGTCTGCCCGGTTGGTCTTGATTGGCTTTGATGTAAACAACTGAGAACCTGGCATTTTGAATCCACATTCTCAGAAGGACCACATACAAAACGAGAAAAAGAATAATGTAGTCATTGAAAATCTCATTAATGTTTATCCTTGAGCAACTGGATACAGTACACAAGTAGACAGTTAAATTCGTAGCTGACTGCACACCCAGAACGTAGTCGGATTATTGTGTACACTTCAAAACAAACCGCAGAGGGGAATGAAACAATGTCCGAGTAAATCTAGTTGGTTAGAAATCAGGTGTCAGTAACCACCGACGTCAGAAAAATTGAAACCAAACTTTAGTAAAAATCTATTTCACATTGTGTAGCATCTGTTAGAAATCGGCCATCGACTTTGCACCGACAAAGTTATTTGGGAAGCTAAGCAATGCACAGACTACTTTTACACAATTCTGAGAACTGACCGTATTACCTTGCGGATCCAAGTAAATAGTGAGACAACGAACGATAAGGGGGGAAGTAAAAGAAGCATGTTATTTGCTGGAAGACGAAATCACAATAATTAGAAGTTGACTATTTCTTTTATTGTTAAATCGCTGCAGTTTTACTAAAGAAATAAAAACAAGTTCACAACATGAAAACTGTACTATCACCGCCGTCCCTAGCACAATTTTTGATTATGGAGCACCTTGTGCAAGTTAGGCTGGCACCGTTTCACAAGGTCTCTACGAAATCGTTTTGGTAAGTCACATTTCAAGATCAATAAAAAATACAAGAAATGGTCGTGTAAAATACACTCGGAAGTTTTTTCTCACCAGCCACGGCCACCTGTCCAGCATATTGGTGTTCCGAATAAAAATGTCTAGTGGTCGAGGGCTTCCATCCCAGCGTTATTTGTACAATTGCCTGTCTATTATTGGATAGTACAAAATGAGCTTACGAAGAAATTTTATGATCAAGGCAGGGTATTGGTGTCTGTCACTAAAAAATGATGACGATTCGGGCGCTGAGAGTTCGAATCATGATGACGAGGGTAAGGATACTGCGGTAATCAGTTTCAGTCATGACGACACCAAAGTACAGGATATTCTAATCGTTATAGAATCGATCTTTACTCGATGATATTTAGAGAAACTGTGCGAATGACGTTTAAGCAATGCACTCCAGCTGAATGAACACCTATTTATACTGCAAAAAATTATGATCAAATCGTACAGTTTCCAACGAGAGGAATATCAGATGCTGCAGTTGCCGTGTTTAGACAGACTGAGTAGCGAAATCCCATCATCATAGAAAACACAAACCAGTAAAGGAACCTTCGTTTTTTATCCCGTTCTCTTGGACCAGAGCCAACTTTTGGGACATTTGGCGGTCTTTTTTGTTGTACTTTGTTTTGTCAGCACCAGCTTCCAGACGATCTGAACAAAGTGATCAAATTACCTATTTGACTTAACGTAATCGATACCATCTACACGAATAATTTTGCAAGGTATCCAATATTCTCATTTCTCACACAACGAAATTTAAAGAATACTGTGCGCACTGCGGTATATTCTGGGGCGGTATTCGTGATGAATGGTTAGCATAATTTAAGCAAAAATGCAGGTTACGAATCGGAATGTTTTGGCACCCTCGAATCATGCTTCCGTTAAACGTTTCAAGTTAAAATGTGTCCTCGGCTGAGTATAATTTGAATCAAATGTGGCAATGGAATATGGGATAAACGAAAAAAGACAAGATTCTCTTAAATATACAGCTGCTTAGGTGCAAATGTAGCTTTGTAATATTTGCTAATTTATCTGACGGAGAGTAACATGAGCTTTAGATTAGACGACCCACTGCCGATAGAAGCTCCTCGAGCAAACGTTTGAGCGACGCTTAGCGACCGAATTGTCCCAAATCTAAACAAAAGGCGGAACCAAACTGTTACGGTACTATTTGGAACAAATTAATTATGTCCAATAATCGAACCTAAAAAATGTTCCTTTCGGGCTCTGTTACTCCGCTTTCTGACAACAAATCACGTGAACGACAAAGGGCGTCAAACAAAGTCAGTTGGTGGCAAACCCACGTTCGTGGCAATGTTGAGAGTTCAGGTTGTCAACAATACCGTCAAACTGATGGGACGAAACAAAAACGGGATTTGTCGCAGAGAAGGGGTGATATGTAAGAGGGGAAATGTCAGTGGTTAGTTGATGATATTCCCTGGTCCATCGCTTCCGAAACAAGGACGCTAGATCACTATCTTTTCTCTATTGCCGAATCCTCCCCTCTCGTAGAGTAATTGCTGGCATTTCGCCAGAATTTTCCCTCATGATTAGTAAATCGTTGGGGTGAGCACCAGTAAATCATGACAGTCGGAGTTGACAGGTACTAATGGCAGTCCACTCACTACTTGTTCGTATTCCGTGAGGAAGCTGAACAGCACTTCGTCGGTCAATGACTGTTCGATGCAGAATGAAAGCAGTATACGTCTTATCGAACACACCGTGATCTCCCACCTCGGTGACTGGAATGAGGGGGGTTGAAGTTCCACTGCACTCCCTTCTGCATAAGCTTATCGGAAATCCTTCCGGTTCTTCACTAGGCTTTCTAGTTCGCGTTGAGCTCCGACGAAGTTCGGCCCGTTATCACTAAAGATTTCGGATGGTGTTCCTCTTCTCGACATAAACCTCAATTGTGTCATAATAAACGAATCAGTATTGAGGGGATGAGACACTTCCAAATGTACTGCATGGCAATTGAAGATACCTCTGTATCGCTTTCCGGTCTTATGACCATGCTCCACTAGGAGCGGACCAAAGTAGTCTGTTCCAAATAAATGAAAGATAAATCAGCCTTATTGGGTCCTGACTGCTACCAGCGGGGCCATCGTTTGCCTACCCACGGTTGCCTAGTCCTTCCGGCATTTCAGGAGTATCCAATCACAAGCTTGAGTGCAGCATACTAATTGAGATTCACTGCGGATTTTTGTCAGCCCCCTAGATGTTCCCATATGCCCTTCCAGGGTGCGATACTACCGGATTACGGCGCTCGNGAACTGGAGCCTCCAATGTCGGTTCGGCTTGTAAACGGCAACCTCTCAAGTGCCGAGACAGGTTTTTCTTACTCAGTTCTCCATTTTTCAAATATCCAAACCCGGACCAATTTCTTTCTCTTTTGCAAGTGCTAGCTGCAATTTCGCTGTCTCGATTCGCTGTGCTTCTAGTTCTATTTTTTGCTTTTGGCCGCCTTTTTTTAAAAAACGGGCCAACAAAACAACTCGTAGCCTTACAGAATCCGAACCATCTCTAGACTGGCCTGACAAAACTCAACCAGGTGATGAGATAAAACCAACACCTACGGGCAGAATGGTTTGGTTCACCTGGGTGTTGTTTACCCTGGGCTCGCCTTAGTTGGCTGTTTGATTGCACATTTTCACTGTCAAACGGTGGCCAAGGTTGATGATTACTGTAATCCCCGCGAGCAAACGTTTGAGCGACGCTTAGCGACCGAATTGTCCCAAATCTAAACAAAAGGCGGAACCAAACTGTTACGGTACTATTTGGAACAAATTAATTATGTCCAATAATCGAACCTAAAAAATGTTCCTTTCGGGCTCTGTTACTCCGCTTTCTGACAACAAATCACGTGAACGACAAAGGGCGTCAAACAAAGTCAGTTGGTGGCAAACCCACGTTCGTGGCAATGTTGAGAGTTCAGGTTGTCAACAATACCGTCAAACTGATGGGACGAAACAAAAACGGGATTTGTCGCAGAGAAGGGGTGATACGTAAGAGGGGAAATGTCAACGGTTGATTCGAATTTCTCTTCGGCACTCTGTACAGCGGAAATAGGACTAATATTATTATAATACCTCGCAATTCGCAAACTAGCCCAGAAAGACCACTCGGAGAATTTTCAACTAATGCGAAGTGATTGCTATATATTGGAGACTATTATTTTTCATATTTACAGTGAAAGTTGTCCCGGAAAGTTGGTTATCGTGGAGAATATTGCGCTGTCATATAAACCTAAATTTATTGCCTTTTTGGTAAGGCATCATATAGTGTTGATTATTGAATCTCCAAGATGACGTTGAGTAACTCGAGGAAACTTTAACCACCGCACCCCCAGGTATACTCAAAATTTATGTTTCGACGATTTGTTTTTCTCCTTAGATGAACGATACCCGTATGGGCATATAGTGCCAAAATAAATTTGAACCGTGAATGCGTAGTAGAAAACCGAATGGAAAATTTTGCTCAGAAATCCTCCTAAATATTTGATGTTTGGAAGCTGGGTAGGACAAAACAAGGAACAAGCAAAGCATTGGGTTTGAAGATTTGCTCAAATTCTATTCCATCCTTATTATTATAAAACATTAATTTGTCAAAAAGAAAAAGGGTTTGCTGATAAATCTACCTGTGAAGTCTGGTTTTCTTATGCCCAATATTACTAATATTGATTAGCTGATATTTTGCAACATAAACTTACTCCTCCTGACAGGTTGTAGGGGAAAATTTACTCCTCGTCAATGTGTTTGTCCCACGGAGATGCAACTGTCAAAAACACCACGTATTCACTTTGTTACCTATTTATGTTACCTCAGTAGCTATGGTCTTTCGTTAAGACCTGTGGTTATGCTTCGAAGATTCAGATCCGAATAAATCAATCAGGCATCGAATAAAAGGCTCATTATTCTCCTATTAGACCAATTTCATGCTCTGGGGATACCTGAAAAGCTGTAGTAGGCAAGAGAAAGACTACCTCCAAAATGTTTGGCAATCACCCTATTATCTGGTTGATTACCAGATGAGTACGGAGTTTGCTACTGGAGATACTGCCAATCAAATTACGTACGGCCTGGAAAAATGACGTGTACTACGAGGAATAAGTTGTCCTTCTTACAACAGCCACATTCTACAATGATTATCAATTACATATCATGCTCGACATCAACCTAATTATGCACCAACAATTCATATTTTTCTCAGTAAGAAGTTAAGAGCATGTGTAAGTGTTTTGCCACAGATTGTCAATGACAGACAAGTAGACTAGTCCACATTCGTATTCGTTGATTTGTACGATCTATAGGTGATGTTTTTTCGTCAGTGAAAACTAAGCACCGAATCCGCTCACTTGAACTGGTAATGATCGTTGCCATTCCTCCTCGTCCTTTTCCGGTGCACGCAATGCTGACGTAATTTACAGGCAAATGTTTTGCCAGTGTTTTGCTCTGCATTAGCAGACTACATGAACTCAAAGTCACAGCCGACTCGCTATTACATCCTGGGAATCCACAGTGGTGAAGTAATAAAAATTAACTAGTTTGACTGCAAGATTGCGCTGGAAAGAGTTCCAAAGCTTGGAGAAACATCCGCATTCTATAAGTTCCTTTTAACGGTAACACCATAAGTTCCGATGGCTTGGTCAGGCACAACGAGATATAATTTTATTCCCAAAGTTCATGTTAAGTGACTAGAGGAGAGAACGACCACTCAGAACTGTTCACTGAGGACTCAACTGGAATTGTCAAGAGTTGGACCTAAGTCATTCGTTTTTTGGAATTCCAGCGAACGATCAATTGCCCATTTCCGTTTGCAGCGTCAATACAAACTCATTTGTGCCAATCTCATTCAAAAACTTTCGGTAATTTATTGAACAAACAAATAACGCCTAAGCTTCAGACTGTCTGCAACCGTACTTAAGCACCCGTTTGTTCATAAAATGGATTAAATAGAAAAAATCCAATGGTTACGGGGCCTTTAAGGGAAAATTTGACTAATGGAATAACATTTGATGAAAGTATGCCGTTTGCTGAATTTTGCCAAGTGCGAGACATGAACTGTTTGTAACAAATCATTTTAAATTTTTTTTATCAAGAATCTCCATACGCATTGAGACCGCTAGTTTCTTATTTTGTTCTTTTTATTTAAAAGTAGTAAAATATTTAAACCGGTTGTTAGGTTACTTCTTTTGGTAACTTTAAGTTTTTTCCGAATAGCACTATGCTGATTCGCATTGTAGTACGATCGAAGATAGTTGCTAAATTGAGGTGAGGTCGCAGTTGGAAATTGATTTTATTAGGACATTCTGCAAAATATTTTTTCTTATTGTTTATCTAGAGACGGACACGCTGAGCTGGAATCTCACATCTACATCCTAATTGGAAGATGTGAAGTTTGATTTTCGCTTGCACGTGTGTCTTCCACAACCAAATACATATATTTAAAGGCTATTGTGATAAAAAGAAAACTGATGCCAAATAATCAATGCCTTTGTAAAATAACTTAGAAATTACAATGGTCGAACCGTAAAGATTGCTTCTAATTTGATTGTCACTGGATGGTGGATTTTGCATTTATGCCGTAAAAGATGTAATAGTCCGAGATCACATTTGGTATTTGTTCGCTTTTATATTCGTTCTCTTTTGCGGATGCACACATGCAGTAGAGTGTAATAAATCCGAGCGTATTTGACTCATTCTATCCTACGCGTCAGCAACTTAACAGGGCGTTTGAAAACCATTCTGAATAAAAATTGATCCACAGCTGACTTAGCAAGTTAGAATAAAAAAGTGCTCTCAACCAAAATATCTGTGCTCGATCGCCCAGACGAACTGGGATGAAACCATTAGTATACATTTGGTTGGAGTAATATCAACAAACGATCGAGACTGAGTGATAAATCGGAGTTGAAAACTTTCTTTCCGAAAAAATCAGGCCTAAACTATATATCTTTACGCGCCTTTTCTTTATGACAGCACTTTAATCAGCCGAGAAAATATTTCATACGAAAGTTATTTGTCATTCTAATTTGACTCAAATCGGTCGGAATTCGCATGACTATCGTATACTGGGAAGAATTTTACATTGCTCACTTATGTGGGACCGTGGTTTGCGTGCTTGCTCCTGCGTTAGTTCCCAAAACCCCAAATGAAGATTTATTTTGCTCACTTCGCTTTCCACACACCGGATGAGTAATGCTCAGAGAGTGGCACGTGATATTGTTCCCTATTTCAGAGAAAAATGAGTAAGTCAGAGAAGTAGAATCGATTACTCACCAAATCTCTTATTCAGACCCGCAGTTTGTTGAGATAATTAGACTAGGGTGATAGTACTCCCAATGTCACATCTATGCACTACTTGGCAAAAAATTAATTTCTGAGCCAGCCAAAAAAATGTTTAGAAAATTTACGGATTCGCTGGCAAGAAGTAGTGAAAAAAGTGATTTTCCAAAAAATGGCCCAGATTCCAAACAGCGTCAACAGAATCCCTTCTTCCAGCGAATCACGGCCTGTAAGGCCTGGGTTTTCTTGGAATGAAATGGCATGGCAAATGTCGTCTGGCAACTGTATCAAACGGACGGTCGCAAAACACCCAAGTAGTCGTTTTCTGTGTATCAAAAAAATCAGGGCTAAGGCAAAGTTGATGTCGCGACAGGAAAATAGGATTTAAATGACCCTGAAAGCTCAGACACGATTGCGAACTCACCATAATCATTGCAGCGAACATTATAGGCCGTAAAACTTGACCCAGTTTGCTTATTTTTGTAGCAAAACCTCTAATAGCCCTGAACTTAAACAATACAAAGGGGGAAAGAATACGGTGCTAAGAATTCGGCTTCAAGAAAAATGTGCAGACGTGGTTCTAATCTGATATTGCTAATATGGACAGACAAACACCAAAAAGTTGTCAGTCGATCTATCTAAACGTGAATGCAAGACGTGCGCAGGAACATTTTATTTAAATGCATCACTAGAATACTTGTCTGCAAATCATCAGTATAATTTTATGCTGGGTCACTGGTTCTACGTTGCCCGGAGGCAGCCTTTTCTAAGGTGGTGAAAGCGAGTTGTTTGACGGTGATCCTCTTATATGCATTAGTGGTTTCGCAATAGCTCTTTCGTTTCCCAAACTGATGAGAATTCTGCTTCAGTTTATGAATCGGCTCACAAAGACTGACACATAAAACGAACAAAATTGTCCACTTTCATACATTGGAAGACTCTGTAGGCGTTAGTTCGATGAGTTTTGTGTTTTTTGTTTTTGGAGTCTTCGGTTCAAACCTTGTTGATTTTGGTAAAATTGGTATAGGTTGTGTGCACTGAAAAGAAATGAGAAGGCATTTTTCACCTACTTGTAATTTGTTTTTCCTTTTCAAATAACGGGTCCCGCCTCTCTTGCTAACAAGCATCGATCATTTGATAGTTTGGACAGCCATTCCAATGATGCCTGCTATCGGCCAATTTGTGTTGATCGTGGATCCGACTGACTCTTATCCCTTCGTTGTTCTAGTGCGCACACTAGCTTAACAACCTCTCCAATAAACTCAAATGCGGATTGTGGTTCTCCAAGCAAGACAGTTTCCTTTCCTATGCACGTAATTGCACGACAAACATCCGGGTGTTTACAGGTGATAGCGCTCATACAACTTGAAACAAGATCAACAGAAACTAAAATGATATCCAGGCGGTATTTTCCCAGAAACATGAGTTTGAATAATTCAAGTAAACCCAATTCGACGAGCACGGGTAGCAAATACCATTTCTCTGATAATTGCATGCACACAATCAAAACGGGGTTGTAAGATCTCGAGCACTTAAAAAACGATTCGCCGAATCACTTCCTTGATAAAATTACATTGAATTTTTGTGATTTCACTCAGCCATTGGGGCATCACTCGATTGTGGTCAAACTATAGATAAAAGGAGATTAGGACAATAAAACTAGCCTAATGAGAAACAAATTTTCTAACTCTAATGTCATTAATTTATTTCCGTTGCTTCGCATCTGCGCAGCGATACCAACTGTTGACCAATGCGACATACAGGATCAAATAAATATATATTTCTGACTTTTGTTTCTCGGTCTTAAGAGATTTTTAGCTCCAGTTTGGTCTTTCCGGTCACATTTCTTCAACTCAACCAGAAGACAATTTATAATAGTAATTATTTGATCATTATTCATTATCATCTCGCTTGAGAAATGCAATCATCGAAACACGCCTTCACAAAATATTCAGTCGATCGGAAAGATACCTGTTTTGCTTATCAAATAGTGACTAAGGGAAACCAAGCAATGTTCGATCGCTCGAACGCAACTGTCTTCAACTGCACTGACAGCTGTTTTAACCACGGCAGAAGGTGTTTGAAGATTTGAATTTGACAAGGTGGTTTGTTTGTCCATTCATTTCAACCAAAAGCAAAATATAATAACTTAGAAAAAACTGTGAAATCAGCATTGTAGAGGAAATGAAACAAACTATCAGGGGAAAAGTAACCAGGGGAAAAGTGGCTAACCTGTGAAAAGATGGGAGTACTTTGGCCAGCTGAACGTGTAGACAACTGTTACGGCTAATAAGTTAAACTTAATCGTTTCAGGCATTACAATTCTGTCTTGTTTGTTATCTGCCTGTCATTTATTTTTTTAATAATGGACAACAATTAACGCCAATTTTAGGAAGGGGGTGTAGTCAACTAAGGGCTACCAAGAATGGGGGCAGACCAGCAGGCGGAGGGAGTCAAACCCACGAACTTCAGGTTGAAACCTTTGTGGTCGACCACGTGGCTACCGCCAGATCGTAAGAAAAGTGTTGGACTTAGCTCTGTTTGATGGTTTTCATACGCTCTGCCTCTATCCACTCGGGTTTACCCCAAATGAGACGGTTAAAAGTAACGATTTAGTTCAAGCAGTACCAGTGGATACACTTAAGTATTCAAGCTGTTTGTATTCTTATGTCCACGCGCGAACAACCATTTATAATCTATTTTTAACTATGATCAGGTACATAAAATGTGTTCGTGCCGCCATAACCGAATTGCAAAGAAACTTCGTCGATCCAAGCCAATCAAATTAATTTTAGTAACTTGCGACAAAACAAGTGCGAATGTCTTTCTTAAGAAGTTGCGAATTAACTAACTGTCGGTTCGAATAAAACTAGTGAGCTGTGTTGGAAGAAACGTGTGTCTTTCTTCACACGTGGCGTTTATTATCTATTCACTGGAGGCCAACAGCAATCTGCATTGCAAATTCGACTAATAACCTCGAGATATCGTTGCTAGAAGTTGAATTTTCAGCCCATATTATTTTGTTTAGCTAAGTACAACTCATTAAAAGACCGGGTTATGGTGTAATAACACTGTCTGTCTGCATGTGAATCAGTTTATCTAGCACATAAGCTAATTATTCTGACAAGTCCCTTTGGGTTCATAAAACGACAGATTAGGTCGTTCCGCCAATCAACAGGTCATTACAAACCCTCGGAGGTCCTGCACGGATGTTCCCTTTTTGTTGAATATTATTCCTACTTAGCCAGAAAGAAAACCTCTTTTTGCTAACCTAATTCAAAATTTTCGATTTTTCTTTTAGCACGCTGGTCACGAATTGTTTATTTTTTCATCACGTTTAACGAAACGTGCCTCACTTTCACTATGATTTAAAGTGACGTTGCACGGTAGATCTTGTTGACGGCCACCAAAATCTCTGATCATCCAAATCATTCCCAATTTTGTTTGAGACTTTAAACGGAATTGCCTAATTTTTTCGACAACCTGATATTATTATCTTATTATTATTCATTCATTCAACTATGACTGACTTGTGATGTCTTATTTAGTCATTCATTTAAGATTGGTGACCGAGCATATTTCAATCTCTTGTTATTTGTGATGATCAGCAGGTATCAGGCCTATGGTTACTTGCATCGATTAGTCAGTATAGTTTCGCTGTTCGTCTCATGGACACCAGGCAGTGGGCCCGGCGCTTTTATAAAAATCGACCAGTTATATCGCATTGGTCCAAGATCAGCAAAAACCAATAGACAAGCCACTAGCTTTCCTACTTCTATTCTCGACAGATAACTTTTCTGTGTGAGATATGAAAGGAACTTAGGGAAAGCTTTCCTAATGCTAAAAGAGGCATTTTGCTACCGAAAACTGCCGAGGTGCTTAGTCACAGAGATGATGAATTGGATGTGGACCGGAAATATCATTACATTCCGGAACCCTATTCGCGTACGTTAGGGAACGAATTCCGATCATGCTAGTTTCCCTTTCCGGGTTACTAATCGGTCAGGATTAATTAACGTGTCTCGTATTTGCATGCTGCTGGCGTCATTTTTGTTGTTGTTGTTGTTGCTGCTGTTGCTTCTAGTGCTGACTCGCTTCCTCTCGATCTCGTGGAATACATACATGACAGTGTGCACGTGTACCAGAACAGGGATCTGCGCATCTGTTCGAAACCTGTGTTCATCCTCTCGGTCAACATTCCTTTGGGAGGTCACTTCGTATATGATTGCACACCCGCGATTCCCGAAAGCTCAGGCAAACTTATTCGCTGGATTACTTCACCATCGACCATATGTGATTTGCAATGTGTGATTTCGCCAACCCTTGCAACATTTGATTGCACAGGTGGAGCAGGAGTCGACAGATCAGTACAACAAGAATGCTTTGAAGCACAGAATTCGTGTGGTAGATTGGGCTTGGTTGGCAAAACGTATACTACTTTGTAATGTAGCGAGCAGGTTTGTGTGAATGTGATATACATCTGTTTCAACCGATCAGTAACACTGAGGTTAAGTTAGCTAGGGATAACGCTCGATTTCCGTTGTTGGTTCGTCAACTAGTCACGAAACATTCGATCAAATTCTGAAATTCACACATATTTTCTGTGTTGCACTCAAACGCTGAGGATAAAACAAGTATTGATGATTGTTTTTGATCGGTATCACATGTCCATTTTTCAACCACCGGAAAAATGATTTAAATAGCATAAATGGAACTGGTTTCGACTGGATTCGTTGGGCAACCAATTCTAAAGAGAAACTACTGAAAAAAACAAAATTTGTCCGAATTATGGCTAGAAGCCAACAAACTGGCGTCTTTATAAAAACGGCAGAAATAATGAATTTCTGCAGGTAGATAAAGCACCGGCTACTGTAGAAACTAGAGGTGTTAATAGTAGGAAAGTGGATATATTTTCTCACCTAATGAGAAAGTTGAATTATTTGAAACTTTTTTAATTCTTTTCAATCTTGTTGACTGCCTTTACTGGATTGGTTTATGAGACGTATAAGCAAACAATGCAAGAACACAGAACACAGAGTCTCTTTCAATCAATATTGCACACTTTTTGATCAATTGGTAATGAAATAATTCGTTGTACTTCATTCCGCATTTCCGGGTAGTTAGCTTCATACATATTGTTCCCCTTCGCATCGTTTGTAATTTGCCCATCTTTGGCAATCCGAAAATGCTGAGGGGTAGCTTTCTACAAATTGTACATATTATGCATCCACGTTCACATTGAAATGGAAGTTAGAGGCCAAACAAACATGTTGATTTATGAGATTCGCAACCAGACATTGATGATGGCTCAGTGATAATCGAGAATCCTGTGCTCCCATTCGGGGAGTTGGACTGAAACATCCTACCTTAATACTGGCACACCAAAATGTGACTGTCAAACGCTTGCCTCAAAATAGTTGCAACTTTTTAAAAAAATTACTTTCGCTTTAGCCCAGATTAGATGATGATTATTTTGCTGGCTAAACGGAGAACCACTTCTTCGTCACTCAAGTTGGATAATGTGCTTAGGTCAAACAGTCTTAGGATCAGGTCGTTAGGCGGATTGGTACACACTGGCTTACAACCAAAGTCCCCTCCACTGCGTTTCCAGTTTGGACAATTCACAAAGGCCAGAAAAGTGGTAATGGCATCAGTGATTGTGCTCCTATTATTACAAATACTAGAAAGTTTGTCAATGACTTTATTTGTTGGAAAGTAAATGGGCTTCTTCTCACTGACTTGAATTTAACGCTGCATTCAAGTTGCTCAAATACGCCGAATCTGTACACTGCGAAATAACTACTTTATTGGACTGATGTTTTTCTGAATCTTACCCTTTTATGATTTGGCGATTTTTCAGTTGTCTCTGTATCACCTTCGCCTAATCGCTATTCTATTGTAGAAAATTGTACTTTATTTCACTTTGCAAAATTCTTGTTTACTAGCGTTGTCTTGAAAGTTTAGCACTGCTAGCATTATTAACAGTAGTGATAGTAATATTCGCAACAATCTACAAAAACGTTGTGTTGTTTACAACAGTGATTCTATCAAATAATCGAGTTTGAATAGAATCTGAGGCAGTAAACTCATCTCACACACAAACGCAGCTTGGAAATTTACTCGCTAATACATGGTTCCAACAGAATGTTCACGTTTCCTTGGTGTCTGAACTAAAGTTGAGTGAACAGTAGTGAAATCAATACCAACTCTAAAAAATTAATAATAATAAGGCAAGGACACTGAATAGAAAATGACTAATACTTAATTGTCCGACATCATCCATAGTGCGTTTTCTAGTAGCTTCTGAGTTGCCCTCACACTGATGTTGTGCAGAAACTCGAAAAGCTCAAGAAGATCGGGGTAACAACAAACCGCAAAAGCATTCATCTCTACATACACCTTTGCAGTTGATTCCGTAGGTGATAATAAGAACGGCTTCCTTCATCAGCTTCAATCTGGGAGGTGAAGACACACAACGAGGCTGGACTGAGCTTGCCTAAACTCGAGTTACAGTTCCACTACTACTACTACTATTACTACTACTACTACTACTACCAATATAACTATTACTACTTCTACGATTATCACTGTAAGTCCATCAGTTAATTCGTCATGCATGCTTAAGCCAATCTGGCCTCAATCGCGAAAAGGTCAGTCGACGAAAGAAAACGATGCATTTTGCCACAGCTTGCGGAAGCTTGACTGAAAGCAGCTATACTAAGACAGTGCTAAATGGAAGCTTCGCAAGCTTTGCACTGAACTGATAAGTCTTGCAAAGTTTGGCGATTATCATTTCTCTTGGCCTTGAGATCTGTTCAAACTAATTGTCGTCGACCTTCCTCTGGAGAAAGATGATTTCTGTGGAGTGAATCCAGTGTCGATTCAGTTTTAGACACAATGCGGCTTGTGCTCCTTTGGTGGTAGATCAAGCTTTTTTGCATCTTGATCGTTCTTGCCTGGATTCAAATGTCATCAACCGAAATTTTCTCTTCTCATGGAAGTTCCTATGTTTTGCACAACTTAAACGGGGCACCCTAAATTCAGTGACCACGAAAATGTCTAAAATCCCTTTCATCGGCTCTGAACAAAACTTCTCCATACAACTATTCCCGATAAGATAATGTATATATTGAGGCTCCCGTCCATAATCAGTAGATTTAGCCTTATCAGAATTTAATTTATATCATATGTTCTAATGTTTTCTATAAAAACGGGGGACGGGGGACTATCGCTAAATACGAGGAAAGTTCCGATAAGGGACTTACATTGGCATCTACAGTCTATTGGAACCAAATCATGCATCTTTGGTCGATCAGCCGAAAACCAGTTCGGCCATTTGATTCATAGCAAATATTTCAAGAACCAGCAGATACATGTGAACATGTGCAAATAACTGTTCCGTTCTAATTATTATTTACGATAGATGTTAAACTACGAAAATTGCTTGAAATAGCCAGTGATTCGCTCTACAAATCAGCTGCACAACTGTGCACAGCTAGAATCAAATCTAAAAGTCATGTGACCGAACTGACATTTACTGTTTCGATTCTTATTTTGACATATCCTGTTGAAGAGTTCGCAAATGTCACGGCTTGTCCGAAACAAACTTGTTCATTAGACGAAGTTAATGTAGAGGGTAGTCCGTTCTAAACGGTCTTTGAGTAAGATCTCTCATCACTCGACGCAATGTGGTAGAGAGCAAACTGCCACAGAAAGTATCACAACAAAACGGCTAAATAATGTGTGCGGTTTGTGACAACACCTTTGCGTGGTAGCGTAAATTAACCGTAGCGCAAATGCTCGCGAATGTTTATGACCTATTGCTTGTGCAAGCTTATTCAATTTTAGACCATGAACTGCTTACAAAAGTGTGGTAATTGTTGGGCTTAGCGTTCATATTGAAAACACTTAGCCATCATTCGAGGAAACATCATCAGTGCGAAGGCAATGGTCTTATTGCATAGGGGTAATTATAGTAATCCCATTCTAGATTCGTCACTGTAGTCCAGTTTATGTAAAGCTTTGGGAATTTTGCCTCGGCTACAACATTGACTTAGCCATGCTGCTACGCGAACAAAATCAAGATTGGCACTTTCAGCCATCCTACTGCCGTTTGCTGAGTAGACCTTGAGTTGGAAAGCTTACCAAAATTCAGTTTCATATTTTTGGGTAGTTCCAGTCATTTTCTGATTTCGGAAATTTTACATACATTTACTGATAACTTCATAGAACTAAGGTACATTTGGTCATTTTAAGATGTGCGAGCAAAAATGCGTTGCCCATCACCATTAGTCTGACCCACTCTCATCAAAGATTCAATCTTGGTGCTCAATAGAAGACTAGATTCAACATGAAATAGAAATTCCCGTCTAAGTGATTATTTTGACGTCCTAATTATTAACGTCATTAATTGTTGAAACATAAAAATTTCTCAAATAATTTTGCAAACGAATTGGTAACTCAACCGCAGTTGATTTTGATTGCAACATCAGTGTCATTTTTCCTCGCCCTATTTTCACATTTTACGGGAAATGCGTGGTAGTAGGACGGATGCCGGAATGGACAGACATCCCTAGGAAACTGCTTCTTCGTCTATAATCTCCACAACAAAGCAACTTTTTTCGAAAAAGACACTTCATTTATACGAAACTCTTCGGTGTAACCCTTCAAAGTTTATTTTGGAATGAGTTATTTCATTTCAGACTAAGTTTTTCGCTGACGAGGGAAACCGTGTTACGAACACAAATTTCCCTCATTACCAAGCTTCTCCAAAACAGGTCGGGAGAATAGGTTGTGTTCCAAGAAGCCAGTGTTCACGTGACGGGTTCAAGAGAAATTGCATGGATGCATTATATTAAATTGCTCGGGAAATAATTATTTTTCCACAAATGCCCAAGAAGACCTGTGCAATGCGAGTTCTTTCAATTTGTTTTAAGTCGAAATAAATCAACTGATGCTGGAGATGGTCTGCTAGCAATATCGATTTTAATTTTGAAAGAAAATCCGCTTGAACAGTTGGGTGTTATTTCCCCGGTCTGCCTCCTGAATTATATGGTAAAAGCTATTCCAAAGATCAGTAGAGATTTAGTTTACTGTAATAGAATTACAACAAAATAAGTAACCGTGGACTGGATTTTTTAATTCTCAGTCAAATCACAAACAAAGTAAGATACAAACGCCTTTCTGACCCTTACAACCATCAATAACAATTTTCGTTGACCGAATAGATCGAGATATTTCATTGGTTTCCATCGTGGATCAATACTCATAAAAAAGCACTTCGAAATTCTTTCCTGAGACAGAGTTCACGCTTGTCCTATCGTTGGACGTAGTTAACCGTGTGATTTCCGCTACGGACGGCTGCTATGTAAAACAAACAGTATTTTTGGGGTGCCATAAACCATAGGATGAATCATGGGTTACAGAATGTCGACCAGTTTCGGTCGGTCAAATTTTTTCTTTACATCTGTGGGCCTTGGTTCAGGTTTCGATTGTGGGTCATGGAGATGCAAACTCTGAGCCAGGATGCAACATCTGCTACAAGAGGCCAAGCACAGGTAACAACCAGGTCATTTGGATTTAGTGCTGCGAATCTGTAAGTGGCTTTTATCACACGAATTCATCCAATGGGTTCTTTTTGAAACGAGGTCAACCTAGGCCGGTAGGTTAGAAAATTAAGTTTTATGGTAAATAAAATCGAATGTTGGTTTGTTACCCAAACAAAAGTGAGTATTTGATTGAAATATCTAAAGATGGATGCGATCACCGTCCGAGATAAGAACAAAAAACTAACCACAAAGACTATTCATCTCGAATTTTGACCAATTTCTGCTTGTATAAAAGCGTATTTCTTTATTTTTTTAATGACTACACTGATAGGTTCTTTAAATTGCATAGGAGAGTTTCACTCCATTTGTAGACAATTATCTACCGAATAAATGAAAGCCAAAAGCAACTAAACAAAGGAAAAATTATTAATGTTTCAGTAATTCCTGTCTTGCCACGAAGCGCGGGGGAATGTGGAAACAGTGAATTCCCACATCTAGGGAATCCGGATAGAGACGCCATGCTCGAGGGAACTATAAACCATCGTCGTGAGAAAGCAAATTTGATGTACTCCACTCATGCACTAACAATGCTTTCCTAGCCAACTCCCATCCGGGCTGCTATCTCCAATCCACCAACTATTCTTCTGGTTAATCCCCATCGAATACGCAAACTTGTTATTTGACAAAATCTAGAAATACGATCATTTTATTCGGTTAGTTTCAGTCCGTCAATCAGGTCACTCACGCACGGATCTCAGCACAGGGAAGAAGAAAAAGAGGCTGTGCGTGCACGTTTTTTGTGTTTAGGAATATGGTGCGTCTATCCAAAGTCGGTAACCCTTGTTGCCAAGATCTCATTCGGAATGCACCGAAAGTACCGAGTTGGGATTCCAGTTGGCAGCATAATTCAACGTTATGTATTTCCAAAGAACATATGCACAGTTGAGTACAAACTTGTTTTCATCATCACATCCATCCTCCTTCGTCCCCTCCTCTTGTCGGTATGACTTGCCAGATCACCTTTCACTTACGAACCAAGCCACACAGATGTTGACATGGTTGTGTTGTTTTATGCGAACAGCGACTGCCAGATTTGGCCACACAAGAAGCAATCTAGATTGTGGAATGTTCTGTACACTTCTAGAGTAAATTCAATGGCAAAGCTGAACTGATAACCCAATTCCAATTATGACCAAGTAGCAATGAATAAATTTTCTTGAAAATATCCTTACTGGAGTATGCAGATTTCGCGTAGGTGATGCGGCTAAATAAATAAGTGTATGATAAAACTATCAACGCCTTTTGGGGGGGGGTGAGATAGATGCAGCGCTAGTGTGCATTTGATTTTGTGCATTATTCCGGCAACCGATGGATGGGCTATTCGATCCCGAGTAGCAGGCTGACTTCATGAACTGCAAAACAGTTCATGAGTCACTTTTTTAACAGAACAGGGCTTCTTGAACTAGTTTTTAATGGTAAAACAGATCTCTAGACCGACGAGATCCTCTTCTTTTTCGTAGTATCATCGGCGGCAACACAATAAGCGGTTCAGATTCGGGAAAGGTTGTTATCTCTCTGCGGCTAATACGTCATGTGCATTGCAGCATCGTTAATCAGATGAGTTGGGAAAACAAAGTAAGACTACATCTACATGAAAATAAGGTTACACAGCTCCCCTTTTCGGAACAGGGTCTGAATCAAATCAATGGGAACCGTTGAACTGATTAAGTACGAACAAAAAGTTATCACTTTAATGTAGTGGATTCATAAAGAGACATTTGCAAAATCAATAAGTTTGTGACTAATTTTTTTCGCAATCAATAGTGCTTGAAAACTGTTACATTTTCAGCAATATGTTCTTATCCACGGCAAATTCGACACTGAGTCTAATATCGGTTTGTGAATAGTTTGCTCGCGTAGTGGTTGTTCCCAACCGCAAGATTCCTTGGCAAAAAAGGACGAAAAGCACTTGCTCGAATTGCACTGCTTTTTGTGACGAACAATAAATAGAACAAATTTAAGCATTTTGTCCGTTTGCAATGGATTTTTGTTTGACCCACAACCCTGGACAATTTAGTTCCTCTTCAAACTGAGCAGCCTTGTTTGACTGGTTTCAGGTTAACCATGACAGACTGACCCGACCTCTTTCTAATCAGCAATGATCGCAGCGGTGGGTGGGAAGCTAAAGGCGGTGAGGGAATCATTCGCCCAGAACTGAGTTTGCCCAATTAAAAACGTAAAGAACAAATTCATCATCCCCGGGTCATTTGGCAAACGCGATAAATGACTGAATGTTTGCATTTGCTATGCATCATTCTGCTGGCACATTGAAAATATTTCTAAATTGCTTACGAAACTGCAGTTAGATTGCCCGGCGAAGATTCGCACACAAATGTGATTATCAATTAAAAAGACTTCCATTAGTGGTATTTTTCATAGCACCGACGATAAGTCCTAACGAATCACTTTTATTTGACAGACATTCGTTAGGTTGAAACAAAACAACTTTAATCACAACTGACTTATCCTGATCGAACGTTCTAGCACGAAAGAAATGACCTTGTATATGTTTTGTACTTGGGGGCCCACGGAAGATCATCCAGTCACG
Source organism: Fasciolopsis buskii (assembly GCA_008360955.1). Classification (NCBI taxonomy): domain Eukaryota; kingdom Metazoa; phylum Platyhelminthes; class Trematoda; order Plagiorchiida; family Fasciolidae; genus Fasciolopsis; species Fasciolopsis buskii. The sequence continues at coordinate 97,098 of LUCM01011575.1, forward strand.
TGACTGCACATAATCCCCTTGGGAGTCCGCAAATAAACCAAACGGACAAAATATTTTTTGTTTTGGTGTTGTTCTGTGATCTTCCGGGTTTGACTGAGTTGAAAGAACATCTTGGAATGGGACAGTGGGTGAACCTTCTGTCAGACAAATACGGATCGGATTGGCACCCATTCACTATCCTGATGCAAATCCCAAATCTGTGTGCAATGTCTTCAGTCCCGTAGTTTCGGCCTGTGTTCGTGTAAGCTAGCAAACTAAACTATGCTAGAATCCCGGCAAACTACTGGGCCTGTGAAATGCGTGGTCTCGGTAGAAGTTGCTCAGTTCATTTTGCTCTTGTGCCATGTCACTTTGAGCGTCACCTGGTTACCAGTGCCAACTAAAAGTTTACAAAGCCTACAAAATATGCGATTGCTAATCCTCCTGATGCCGCCACTGTATTCCAAAATGGAGGTCACTTACAGAGCTCGAATGCTAAAGTTACTACTCAGCCCGTAAGATGTGAATAGCAACTACTCCACTGCAATCCACTTATGCTTAGATGTATAGCAACTACACCAAACAGTAAAGTACGACACGTGCAATCTTTATTTCGTTGTCGAGAAGACAACAGATGAAAAGGTTTGCCCCAAATTACTCAGACCGAAATCGTTAGGGCATTGTTTTTTCGGTTCATCTTGAAATGGCACAAACCTGTCCTTTGGGTCGTGCACGGTTACCAGTCAAAGTTCCCTTGTGGAACAAAGCAGTTAACAACCAATCAATTAAATGTCCTTTTGGCTTATCGAGGTGGAACGGAGTTTTCGAAGTTCTGATTGAATTTCAATGTAACTTTACTCATTCAGTCACTTCGTGCAAACGAAACGAACCAAACAATGTTTTATGAATAACCTCAAACCAACTATGACAAATCACGTTGCCCGTATGGCAGCCTCGTGTCAGGTAGGTATATTCCGAGGCAAAAACCTAAATCAAAAAAACAATTCGGGACAAGTTTATCAGTTTTTATTTTAAGTTATATTATCAACAAAATCAGATTTGTCAGTTTTGTCAATTATGTCTTCTTCGTTTTCTACACCGGCCGCTCAGTTATTTTCTACACAATCAGACTCTACGTCCATAAATCCGTGTCATTTGAATAGATGAATTCCCAAACACCAAACAACAAGAGAAATACGATTACGTAACTTGTGACCTTCTGTTAATATTCATCCTTCACTCCTCCTCCTCCTCCTGGTGAGTAACCTACCGTATTGTTGTTGAACAAGGCACAAGTTGCAAGTTGTTCCACAAGCGGAATTTTGGCCGGTTGTAATCAAAAAGCCTAAATATAGTAGTAATCAACGCGACGAAGCAATCCGCTTCGCCTGACATGGGTGTGATCTAATGTTTGTAGCAAAGGCCCTATCATGGGTTTTCATAGAGGACCGAGTGACCGCACTGTTGATGGCACACCACATTTTGACCTCTATACACGGAACTTGCGCATTTGCTATCCACTTGGACTGACCTTTACACACCTTGCGGGCATTTTTCGCCATATTCTGCCTGCATAGACATTCAAATGAACCACTATGGTTTGATTTGATTCCTTTTCTTCATACAATGGCGACGAACCAATAAATGGATGAAGTAAAAAGAAGTTCAGGACCAAATGATGTAAGGACTGTATCGAAAAATCGATGCGCCATGTACTGGTCTTAATTGTAAATGATATAATGTTAATAACACAGCGTTGTTGGTAGATGTGATGTGCCATCGTTTCGACTACCGTGGGTAGTGGTTCTAAAGGCAAGTTTTACAATCAAATGCTTCTTCCGTTAGGTTCGATAATATTTGTTCCAGTTTTGGCGTAATTTCTTCGACCATCAGCGATTTTCTCTGGAGACTGAAATTCAGACCTTTTTGCAGTATTTATAACTCTATAGATGTCAACGGTCTGCTGGATATGTTCGCGACGGTATTTTTTGTGTTCGTTATTGTAGGTTTTTCGACTTTTGACTTTGATCCATCCTCGGTCGTGCTTTGCGAAGTTAATTTCGCGAACTTGCATTTCTGTCTCTTTTGGCATGTTTTGAACGCATGTGATTGTCGTTGTTCAACGACGGTTCGAAATTGCCTTGAGAATGACTACTCACGGTAGTCAAAACGTTGGCGCATTACATCTATCAACAACGCTGTTATGAACAGTTAAAACGAAGTTCGTTGTGAAAGAGATCGATCAGTTGTCTCCAATTGAATTACTTCTTGCAGTAACTGCCAACTTCATTTCATGATCTACGCTTTTTATTCCGATGAGAGATGCTCATTTTGTTTGACTCCGGAAAAGTAGACCTTTGATAATTTGCTTGCAAAATACGAAAACAAGTAGTAAATTTTCGCCGTTTGTTGCGGCATTTTCCGCCGCTTCACACTGGCTGGCCTGGTTGAGCTAATCGTTTTTATTTTTTGCGTGTGTTACACGAAAACTGGGTCGCCTGGAAAAATTTAATGTGCTTATCTTTTGGCGAATTTACCCGGTGACAGCTGTTGTTTCTCCATGGTCATTCTCACCAAATGACCGAGTGCATCAGACAGTGAATGACTCATGCACAATTTGGATACTACAGCGGGCGCGAAATTTGGAGTCTTCCCCGAGGTTGTAGCTCGATAAACTGCCCCCAGTATTTGCTTTATAAGTACTGCCTAATCAATGATTCATCAGGGAATGGCTAAAACCTTAGATCATAATTTGAACCGCAATAGCAAACGTGAACTTCAATATGCTGATGTTCAAGACTCGCATTTATACGGTAGCAAGTGAGAGATTTGGGCGAGAGTACAATGCACAGTGTGACGCCCCGCTGATTCATTAGATGTTTTCCACAGGCAAAAATAACTTTAGGAATATGTGTGAGACACTTGCAGCCGAATTTAAAGTCCATGAGAAGGTGATGGAGAATAGATGGAGGTTAGTCTGTTAGCAGTATAGACAACAACTAACGTGAATTGGTTGTCCACGCAATCTCTCGATCTACACAGACACTGAACGCGGATGAGGAGATTCCCATCGGGACCCGAAAATTATTTCGTTATGTGTGGCTTACACGAACTAGTTGGCGACCAGTTTACTGTAGTGGTGGAGGTAAAACTGATGCACGTGACGGAATAAAATGAATCCGATACATCAGAGTGAAACGCAACTACATGTGCGTAATAGCCACCTGGTCATTCAGTTATTTGTTGCCAGCCAACAGGATGTGTTTTCGATATGAACGAAAATCCATCGTGTATGCGAATAACGACTACTCACGCAATATTCCCATCGACGAGGATTCAATGAGACCAGGCTCAATTTAGTTTCATGGGAAAGTTTGTGATTCACTCCAACAGTCGAACGGTTCCTGGGGGTTCAATGGTTACTGGGTTAATTCGGCGCACACGACTAATTTCACATGCGAGTTTCATACCTATTCAGTCCAGGGAATTTTGCCTAAAGCTTTATTCAAAAAGCGAGTTGACGTCAAATCTACTAACGAATTTTGAGAAGAATTGTGAATGCATGGTCCCTTCTCTATCTACCATGTGCGAGCAAATTCATAAGACATTCGAATGGTCTTTCCAACTGAGCGATTGATCTACGACACTCTGGACTTCATCGGCAATCGTCTCATCGGCTTTGTTATTTTTCAATTTATCATGGATTCAGATTCATTGAACAAAGGTTGTTGCACGGCGATGAACCTCAGGCAGTTTCATTTTCCCTTGCGTTCATCATCTGGCACCCTAAGAAAACATATGTTTCGCCAACAGGAGGTAAACACATTTCATTGATCTCCCATAGCGATAAGAACTGAACACGCACACACACACACACACACACATACACATACACAAGCACACACAAACACGGTCTCCGGAAACCAGACAAATGCTTTGTGTCACTGTGAACGGAATAGTCAGAACTGATGTTTGTCTTTAAGGAATTGCTCATTTTATCTCGTTAAACGGTTCGTTGAAGGAAAAAGTAAAAATGGATGAAATATTACTCAGCTGATTAACAAGTTGGCGCTTGCTGCTTGACAAATATAAGTTGTCAAAATTTCCCTTATAATGCTGACGGCGGAGCAGTCCAAATCTTATCCTTATTGAAGAAATTTGGCTGTCTCAAATCCCGTCGCTGATCAATTGACTGTTTAACAACCGACAATTTGCGGTCACATACTAACTCAAACCGTTGACAAAATTATTTGAAAAATTAGATAAACCAATATCATCATTACTGCCTTAATTATCGGCAAAAAAATAGATCCTAAAGATATGTTTGTCCAAAAGTCACATCAGCTTGAACTAGCGTGCTACGATTTTTGCTGCAATTTCACAATACCGAATCTATTTGAGAAAAAAAATATAACGTTATACGCGAATATATGGCGAATATATGGCCGACATTGACTGTGAAATTTGATCATTTAGCCTGAAGTCTGCAATCATCACATTGAGGTATCTGGTGGATCCCAACCAAGCAGTCATACGCAGCCTGCGCATGACAGCCCATTATGCCTCCTAACCAGGTCTGGGACTGTACCGCCTGACTCATCTTTCAACCATTGTCTGCATCAAAGTACGGTTTATATCAAGGGTACCGACGTGAAAACATGTGTAAAACGTGCAGCAACCAACTTAACGTATTTAGTTTCAGTGCCTATTCCGTCGGCATAGCTATGATGACCGATTTCATGTCTTCTCTTATTTACTAAGGTATGTCTACCATGTTTAACGGGTGCCATGAAATACCGGGGTTCAAACGTCGGTAGCCTTCCCAAATCTTCTGCCCTAAACGTTCATTCTTCTGAACCATATAGCAAGACTGATTGCATTTCTGCAATGCAAACTTGATCGCTGATCAGTGCACTGGTGGCCCAAAGATAACATAGACACTTCAAATTGATGAACATCAACCTGACTGTCTGTGTAGTCCGTGATATTTGATCCAGTTTACGAATACCCGGAGAGATTTACCAGTCCAGACAGCAAAACTTATTTATTTTTCCCCAATTCCTCTTCAAGAACAGGGCTCAGTCGTAGGCCAGTCAGTCAGGCAATTGCTTTGCTACAATTCAAAGGCCTAAATCACATCCCTGACGTCCTTGCATTGTCGCTGAGACGGTGATGGAATAAATGCGTTGTCCGAGTATCACTAAAATTTTCCCCATAGCAACTCATGGTCAGCAATAATCGGTCTGGAGTCAACAAATCAGAATTGACAGCCATCGCTGGGTCTTTTCAACCACAATGTACAAAGAACATCAAACACAAGTTGACAAAGACCGAGAAACTTTTCAGAAACCAACCTTAGAGATTTTTCTTGGTCGTATGCTCACAGTAAGGTCGTGGGCCATTGCCTAAATCAAAGCATATATTTTCTGATTAGCTTCTTTCTATTTTGACACCGGATATCCGATCAGCCGTTGCCAGTTGAAATCTGTGAACGAACCCTTGGAAAGAAATCGAAAAATACAGAGGAAAACTAGCCGCAAAATTAACGAATATAGCAAGTCAAGTTATAAAAACGTAATGAAATGTGACAGTTTTACTTTCATGCATTTGTCTTATCCGTACGCCACCCAATTTTGGCACTTGGTGTCATTTGTGCTAGAATAAATCCCTAAACAATTGGATTACTACACTGTGTTTCTACCATTGCAAATAACCGGACAACGGAGATGACAAGATATCAAAATGAGTAAATTTTACTATCACTCAGGGTAATTTAAATCGATATTGATCCCCATAAAGTCTCAGTCTGCACTTACTCTGGACTAGTTTTTCAACGAAGCATTTCTTAGAGAGCCTCACAAAAAGAGATGAAATCGGTCTACACTGTGTTCAAATCCGACTATGCAAATGACACTGTTCAAACGTAAGCGTGGCAGATGCTTCCGTGGAATTTGATTCATGTTTTTTATTCGCTTTTGCTTACAGATTTCGGAACCACTTCGTCCGGATGAACTAAATCAAGTGGTAAGTCTGCCACAATAGAATTCATTCGTCTGATATAACAACTTGAATAAGTGCACATTTAATGCACAATGCACCTCGAAGATTTCCTAATTCAGCGCTGATTGATGCACAATACCTATTTCTTTACTTGACCAACTGAGGCCTCCTGAGTGTAAGTGTGACCAGATAACCTGAGGTTTGTGGGCGAAACGTAGTTCAAAATTAGACTGTTAGAAAATTTAACGTCAATCTTTCACACTACTAGCAAGTAATTGTAGAACTCACAACGCACATTCCATTTATCAAAATTCTATCAGAGCAAATTATGAAGAATGTGTGCGCTTTTAAGAAAATCACTCGTCCAATTAGTGATAGTCCACATATCCAAAGACGTTACCTACTTTATCGTGGATGGCGCATGCAAAGTATCCGTTTATATTCAAGTAAAGTTAGTATTCAATCACAGTGGTCCTTTTTGATTCCGTGGTAAGACTTAACGACCGAAGGGTGTCTAAACGGGTTACATATATTGATATTTGTGAGGGACAACAAAGGAGGAATGTTCCTCGGTTATTCAAGATCCGTGAATGTACCAACTTCTACAGTTTTTGAAGCAAGTTGGTCGCCAACATAAGCTTGTTTGCTATTCACTTCGGCAAGTCAAGCTGCTAAGTGCTTGTATTCAAGGAAAGAAAGTTGAATCCTATTTCCCCGAAACATCAACTGGGTAGGTAAAATTTTCTGGTCCACGACGCTTAACATTGAATGAGAAATGTCCTTCTAAAATTTTCTTTCTTTAGATCCATTTTCCTGATCTGTCAGACCAATGCCCCGGGAAGTTTTCTAATTTAGCCGAAATTGAGAGTGGACAAACCGATTTAACACCAATCATTTTGCGGTTCCCCATATTCTTATCAACAGAATGGATCATTTGGACGTCGAATAAACACGTTTTTCGGTCTCATTTTTTCTCTGAAAGGAAGTCGAATATTGTTGTCTGTGGCTGACTGAATAAAATCCCGACTGCTCCGATTAATGACTAGCAAGATGTGACATGGATTGCTTTGTGTGATGCAGACCGCTTTTTGCCTGATTTGGTTCCTTCTCACTTTTAAGATTACATGGTCATTCCCCTTCTTTCTTCTGTGGGCAAACACAGTTCTTACTAGCACAAATTGGGATGTAACATCTAATCCCAAATGCAGATAGTTTCTCCTTGTTCTAGATACCGTACTTTTGGATTAGCAATATGACTGGGTCATCGCTTGCTATCAAACTGATGACAATGCGAAATGGGTAGGTGCACAACTAAGTTTCCGTGTTCCTTGAGATGACCGAGCTCAACAAGCTTTGTCTGGTTGTAAACAAGCCAGGGACTTTGTTGGTAGGTTTTTCGGAAAACAATGACTCAAGGCTACGAAGTCCGGGTGGGTTTTCATTGAAATATAGTGAGAAAGGTCACTTGTGCCATGCTCAAACGTCAGCTAGGATTCGCTATATTTTCCGGTTTTCGCAAACACCCTTCAATTTCTTAGCAGGCCTAGAAAAACGTTTTCCGGGTATCGGTATTTGCAAAAATTACACTTAAAAACATTTTACCAATTTCCCATTATTTTTATAAAGTAAACTTACAAGAGCAACGTCTACGCGTTCCACATACTCAAAGTCCGGTCAACTTTGTACCCGCATTTCCGCTTATTGCAAATTTAATTTTATCGCATTTCGATCATTTACCTATCAATGCTAATAGAATTTCGTCAGAACTACGAAGTAACGTGTATGCTAAACAGTAGTCTGTAAGTCTTCCATCTGTATGTCTATTTTTCTTCTTATTAGCAAAATGGTAATTAAAGGCTGAGAATCTACTTTTTTCTGTGCACAAGCGATTGCGAATAGGACTTGATTTAACTTATTCCTTTGCCGTCTTCTGACTGTTTTGTATTTGCTTGTGTGCAACGTATAGGAGATAATGTCGATTATATCGGATGATGACATGAAAAGTTGAATATTTGCAAGAAAGAGAGTCACATCCAACTGAAGGCTGGTACGAGACGTTGACAGTCGGTGGGATGATTCGGACCACTTGCCCTCGAGTAACGACGCTAAGATTGTAATCGCTTGAATAGTACGAATTACAAGCAATGTTCGAAAGCGCTTCAATAAAGCAAGGTTTTCTTATTTTACTGGGATCCAGAAAAAAGACTAAGGAAAAATGCGATGGTTCCTGCTCCAGATTCAAAATAATTACCAATCTACTACCGAGGATTTTCCATCAAGTAATAGTGCAACAGTGGTATTTATTTTCTTCATAAATTGAGGTTAGAAATTAGTGTTTTGCCTGAATGTTTCACATGCATGTGACTTACCGAATACATTGTATTCGATACTAAACCGTTCAGGTTTAATAACTTCAAAATGCATTGCCTACTACCATTGACTTCATCAAACTATATGACATCAGAGACGTCCAACAGTACGATGAGAAAGTGAGACTATCAAGATGAGACTTTTTAAGTATAAACTGAGAAGAAACATCTACCCGCAGTCATTAAAACGGAGAGTTCTCCAATGACTTTTCCCTTCTCAGCCGGAAAGTAATAAGAATGGAGTAAAGGAAATTCGATTCTGGCTTTTCCAGTTCGGAAGTATCTTTGGATAAAAACACCACACATATATACATAAATTTATACAAACAGGCCTTGTCGAAAATCACCTAACAAGTATCACGTGAACATTCTTCGAAACTGTGTTATAACACAAAGTACCGATTACTCGATCTCATATCTATTTATATATCAGAAGGTGACAAAGCTCTAAAAAGATCAACTGGAAAATACTGTTATCCAGCTAGAAGACGTGCTCGAAACTCAGCCGATAGCCGATTTTGGCCACCGTCTCTATACCTCGATCATCAAACATTGTGAAAGTGTTAGGGAGAACAAAGTGAGGGTCATCCACGACGGCTTCAAGCGCATGACTAAAAACTGCCTCACAGCCTATTTGTTGTCATTTTAATGTTGGCCCCAGCAATTCAAGTGTGAATTTGTTTACGTCGCATAGGTGAATTTGCTTTAGAATTTAGTTATTTTTTACTAGCTACGTGGACAGAAAAGTGAATTTTGATGTTGGAGCCGCAGATACATCTTTGTTAACAATAGGCTTCAAGTTGTGATATGTGATTACGGGAACTATACTATAAGCCTGAGTGTACCTTCGCACGTCTTAAGTCCATTCGGAAGTAAACCGCTTCACTCTAAAACACATGCTTGCTGCGCTTTGGCGTGATGTGGTCCGGAGCTTCTATGATTTTCCTGTTGTTTTTGCATTGAAATTCAGGGATTTGACGTCATCACAACGAAAACTACTTCACCATCCGTAGTCCCCAATATGTTATTTGTGTAAAAGTTTGCATTTCTGACGGACATGAGGATTTGATGCAAACCGTTGAATGATTTTCCGGTAGAGATGCGCTTGTAGCAAATGTTTTACAGGTCATCGCCTACTATACAACCACCAACAAAATTAACGGATCGGCCATCTGATGGGCTCAGCAATTCCGACTCGCTAGCAGGATTATCACATTCCTTGCTCGGATGCGCAATTTGTTCTAGCTCTACACGCATCATTACTTGACACAATTAGATGCTTCCGTTCTTCATTGTGACAAGGGTTCCTAAACCGTTGGTAGCAATCTATCCTCGAATTACGAAAAATAAATTTCTTCCCAAAAATACAACCGGAACATGGATCCCCCGATAATTGGTTTTAGTTGTGTCTAGTTCTCAGTATAAGATACATGACGTTCATATAGTTTGTCTGTCCAGTTTTATTTAAACGGTGACCTTGTTTAATTTAAAACTTGGAACGTATTTAAACATAAAGTTTGACTTGATCAATGATCGTACATTAGTTAACTCGGCCCTATGTAGTGGGACAAAAATATTTTTGTTCTTTCTACCTTGGAGTTGGAGAAATTTTTCTAAAACCTAATAGCTGCCAATTGACTTCTCGACTGAAATCCAAACGACTTTGGGCCAGGTGTGATCGGTGGTAGTTTATTGCTAGGTAATTAATTTATTAGGCATTCCTCCAACAACAATAAATTTTATACCAATTTTTCATCAAACCAAAGTGGTTTGAATAAAAAACGTGACATTTTTCATTTAGTTTAGGCCAAGATATCAAAAATCATTGGTATTGCTTCCATATACTAAAGTTCAGCCAGCGTTTGGCCTCGTCTAGGAGCTTCCCGCTCACTTAGCAGAAGAACAAACTGACTGAGAGGATAAAATATCCAAAAATTTAAATTCTTAGGCTAAGTTTTCACGTTTCATACACAAATCAAATTGGCTCTTGTCTAATACATTTCATGGTTATTTCTCCCTTTTCGATTTAGAAAATGGAACCTATTACATAAACCATGCTGCTGGTTAGAAAGCAAATATTGCGGTCGACGATTTTTTAATGTATCAAGAACAGTATGTCGTCTACACGGCAGTCTGCTACCCAAGTGTGCTTTTTTTGGAGGGGAGGGGTTCCGGTAAAATTGTCACAAAATATTAAGCCTCCATGACATTGGGTAGGGCTAATTACAAAACGTAGTATTTCAACAGTGTTTACATTCTGACTACTGTTCCCCCGAGAACCAATTTATGTCTCTTATACTTGTGCGGCCTTAGCAACGAGGCAGTGCATGTCTAAATAACATGGCGACCAATATTTGCGTTCATGCAGATGAGAACTTCCTCCGTATTGGAAATTTTGCTACTCGCCACTTACAATTCAAGCAACAAAAAGTTGACAAAGAATCTAACAGTTATTTTTTTAAATAACTTTGACTAGTTCACCGAGGCATTGGTTCTTTAAAAAAGTGCCTAGATTCATTGCCTTCATTGACTTCGCAAATTGGTTTGTCTTTGTTCGTTTGCAGTCTGTGATGGATGTAACGTCCTTGGGTTCAGACATATCTTTTATGTACATTTCGACAGACCATTGTTCGATGGTTTCCAGTAGCATTAGAAGATCTGATGTGCTTTTTCGAAATACTCATCATGAGGCGTCAACGTCCTACTTACCCCGGAAAATCATGAAATTAGTCTATAGCTACTATTGCCTTGTTAGGAATCACCAGCAGTGCATTTGCATCGCAGCGGAAGTAGGAAGTGAACCAGGGACGAACGATTTTGAGTCGAATATCGTAGCCGTCACACTAGCCTGGGCTGATTTTTAGCTCTTAATCGAACATGAAAATCTGCATGACAGCCTCGGTATCCGTTAGTGGATTTTGCAAGTCTCTTAATGCATCTAATTAACGGTTGTCAAGTAAGGATGAACTTTTCTTTTGTCGATTTTAGCTTGATATCAGATGTCAGGTACACCAAACTACGCCTAGTTAGGTTCATGTCAAATAAAAAGTACTCGAGATTATTTAAAACTTCAGACTGTCCATTGATGTTTTTGTATAACCCCGAAAATCGGCAGGAAATCGACTATTAGAATGACAAAATTAACTTTTATATTTCCCACTAATTGTCAAATAAATGTGTGCAATGGTCATGTTATCACAATGCATACATTGAGAGATCCGGTTCGGCACTGTGAATGCAATACATTCGAACTCCAATGGTTTTGCAATTTGACGGACATGACTTTAACATGGATTCCGAATATCCACTTTGACCGGATCCCTCAGGACCTCTGAGAACCGGAGTATATTGATTTTTCAGTTTTATCTTCCTTAATCACTGCCAAATTAGGTCTAACTGCACCTAATAGTCATTCCACAGTCAATGGAACCAAAACAGTGTTGATTTGTCCCATATTGATTTAGTGAACCATGTACAGCCTGTCGGACAGACAACTTTTCTGTACTGGTCCATTGTATTTCTACACCCATCATTTGGCCCCCGCTTAAAAATGCCGAATGAAATGCGCATAGATTTTTATCGGAGCCCTAGAGAGACACAGTGGAAGAGCTGATTCCTATAGAATTACAAGTTTATATGGGTCGCAGAAGAGATTTCTGGTTTTCGCAAAATTCTGGTCACTCAGATCTAAAGATTTCATCACCAGTCGAGTTGACCTCACCGGTACCTATGAGCAGTTGACATTGGTTTTCTGTGATGGTTTGTGACAAACTCGAACTTTAGAAGCCTTCGAAAACTTTGGACTGAAAACTTTAGGTAGTTTTATTGCCTGTAAATACTTTAGACCTTGGATGATTGACTTTCAATATGAAAATGATGACCCTTTGTGTGTCGCTATTTTCTTTTTAAATATGCGAATATTTGGTGATCCAGTTCCTCAAATTTATTTATGGATAATCCTGATCATTGACTGTGCTTTTGCATGATGTAACTTGTTTTTCTTATTTAGATGAACCGAGTGTTTCCTATTTGACTATTCACGTGATCCACGTGATTTGTCTATCGATTAAGTCACTCAAAAAAGCATCAAGTAGCAACTTTCTTGAAAACTGGTATTCATTTAACTCATTTTGTTGATTTTCACGAGGTTTTTGTCGACGAGTTTGACTTTCAAATCGAAAGTGTTTCTCCCCTAGTTTAGATGGTTTCGTCAACCCATAAAACGATTGATAATGAAATGCACATGACCTGAGCACCAAACTCAATGTTCAGAAGTCTGCAAGAAATTCTACTTTATAATAAAAAAATGAAAATATTATAACCCTTTTCAAAGTCGGGATAAAAAATTGTCACCACGTTTGCATTTTTTCTGATGGTTTAATGCCACAAAACTGATACTGACAACAATTCTCTACTGAACTATACATTCATTAAACAAATAATTCTGTTACGTGGAATGTTTACTTAAAGAACAAGTTACTTTCTGATCCAACTGAGCTTGATGATAAATTTCCAATAGTGGTGAATAGAGTTCCCTTAAGTGACAGGTTCAAAACTCACCAAGTCGCAAATTCAAGTCACATGATGCCAAAACCTATTAATCCAGCATTGAATTCCCATTTGTTCAAGTAATTAATGGGTATTTAAAGGAAATGTAATTAGATCAGTGCCCGTCATTGCCACTGTTCAACATTAAACGGTAGGAAGAACTCCATTTAACCCTGTCTTTTGCATCAAGTTATGTGTTGTTTAAAAAAGAATGAAAATGCGGAATGGACAGTCAATGGACCTTCAAGAACAGGAAAATAAAAGGACGCGGTGATAACCACCGCACAAAATACAGTCCAACTGTACAAACCCACAAGTTTTCGGTCACTCTAAGTTGACGGAAAGTGAGAACACGATCTTGGCTGTTCACGTACCGCAACCATATCAATCAGAGTCTTAAGCTAATTGACTGACGGATCTTTCGGACCTCAAAGACTGCAACAAGAGACACTTATTTTTCCCAAGTTTGCAGTGCTTTTTCTCAACCCATGCTGTCGCACCAACTGTTGGGCTCCACGTAGCTTTTATTAAAAAGACGTGTTTTCCATACCCAATAAGCGACCCAACCAACGAAATTAACGAAGCTCACCCCGGTTTGGTAGAATGCTGTTTACACCGGTACCTAATATTTGATTTCTAACTTTTGCATTGCTCACGCGATCATTCCATCCGATCGCAATCGTAGTAAGCAAACATCGACAGTCGAAGGCATCCCAACGTAAATTATCTTTATCACGCAACCCCACGTCTTGCATCAATATTGCGAAAATGAGCAATCAGCCGCATGGCGCACATGACTTTTCAACTTTAACCAAAGCGAAAAGTCGTGGCCGATCTAACACATCACCGCCAAGCATCTCAATTTCAGTTAGGTCGACGTCACATTGCCGCACTATCCTTTGATAATTAATGGGCCCAGACAGACTCCCAGAAGCCTTTGAACAAACCCGATTTAGTGAACCGATTCAACCATTTAAAAACAATCACAATAATATTCTGCAGTATCTGAAAATGTGATTTTGGGGATCCGTGACCGCGTTGCTGGAAGCTGGCGCCAATCAATTAGTAACAAATTTTCGGCAGAAAATCTAGAGAGCAAATAGACGAAGGGAAAGAACGTTTCAAAAACGTCACTTAAAGCCTTTCCAAATAGCATTTAATGCAAATCATTTTGGCAGATGCAGAAGGTTGAATTTAGTCAACTCTCGTTGTTCGCAAATTGTTTACCCGACCTACTTTGTGGTCGCCTTGGATCAACCAATTACAAGTTATACAAGCAATCCCACAAACCACTCAGGTACAGAAAGTAAGCGCGTTATGCAGTGATTTCCTCCACTCAGAGAGAGCTTGAATATACGACATGCAAATTAATGAGCTTTGTACAGATGCAGAAAAAGATCAAACCAACCCAAACTTACACAGAGTTTTTGGCTTTTGGGTTAGAATCCAAGTAGTACGTACTTACCGAATCGAATTGCGTGACTCCGTCACAATGAACGACGTTTACTTTCATTTAAAAAAAGCGCAAAGCAGTTTTATTTCATTGTTTCCTTCATTTGGATCTCTAACTAGTGTATTGCTAGGTTTTCACGGCATTTGTGCAAGACAAACTCCAACTTAAGAAGACCAGAATCCACAAAATTTATTCGGAGTCTAATCGCTTCTTAGAAGTTGTTGTCCTTTTCAGTCGACTTTCATTTCTTTTCACTTTATTGTACATATTTATCCGTCAGTGCTACCGTTATTTGTCCACGTTATTCTGAACACGTTGATTTAGCTTTACCAAGTGCCACGTAGTCCTATTCCGGTGAATTGGCCGAAATTCATCAGCACACGAGGGGACAAATGTCAAAAGTGTACTTTGACGTTTTTTACTTTCCATTCTCTAACAGACAAACCGACCAAGAGTTCTGTGTTTCTTGTTCACGCGAATGCAGTACAGAAGCTAAGCTTTGAATTAAAATGCATAATAATTCATTTTAGTTCTTCCACATCGAAAGAACTAGTGAAATTTTGTGCAGTCTGACTCATCTTGTTTAAAAAATGTGACCATTCAGTGTAACGCAATCTATTTATTTATTTTTGTGTGGGACCAGTCCCTAGTTTGCATTGCATTGTTCTAACATCATTTTCCTTAGCTCTACTCATGCTGAACCCTACCATACATGTTAAAAGCATTTCGTATTACCAATGGTGTTTTTAGTATGGTTGTACTAAGTCAACATAGTTTTAACAGTTCAGACTACTGAAATTGTTACTTCAGTGCCATCATTCTTTGATTTGCTCAGTGCATTGAATTGGTAAAATGTAATAATTAGTGGTAGAGTGAAGGTTGTGAGATGATAATGGAGACTAAGATGTTTGTAGCCTAAATGATAATGATCGTGATGACAATGATGAATAAAAACAAAGTAATCAACGTCATTTGCAACGATGCAAGTGTTTACTTTATGTATTTTGCAGGTAAAGTACAAATATGTATTCTCGGAGGGTTTCGATCAATACACGTAGTTACTGAACAATTTTCAGTCAACCCTAATCGAGGGTGAAATCTTCTCGGAATTCTCGTGAGCCTATCTCAGCATGACAGTGAAGTTCTCGAGCTGAATTCGTGTTTGATACAAAAAACAACTTAATCATCTCCGATTCTGTCACTGTACGACAGTGTGAATTTTGCCACGAAAAACAACAATCGGTTCAACCTTCACCTTGTCTATGCACTTTACAAAGACCCAGACTTGCTCCATTTAGTAAACCGAAATTTGATTTTGTTTCGACTATAGCATCAGTTTTCATCCTGACAAGCCCCGCGTAGACAGCACTCGAATGCTCCCGGTTTGAATTAGAATAAGGGTGAAAACGGTAATTCCCAATAGAATTTGTGCCAATAAACAAGTGAAGCAACTCATAACCAGTTCATGGTCACTCATCTGAATGTTACATGGTGTGCACGTGTCAAATTCCGGCACGAACAGTGGACACAAACACCTCGAATAGCCTTCAATAGATCACGTTCGAGTACACACTATAAGGTCACGTAACTCGCACTCAGGGGAGTTTAAACCGGCCTAGACACACGAAAGATACCTTAACGAGTGGATGAACTGATCTGTTTAGAAATAGAAAAGAAATTGTGAACAGAAAAACGGATACTGTAAAACACACAATAAAATTGAACTTATTTTGGTTGGTAGATTTTGACAACTGAAGAACTGAAACCAACTGCTCGTGCTATTTGGGCGGATGAACAGTGATCTCTGAGAAAAAATACGGTCCGGCCTGGCCTCGTAGCTCACCTAGTAGAGCACACACGCAGGGTAAAAATGCATGCGCTGCGTCCATGTGTGGATTCGAATTCCGTCGAGTGGAACGCCCTCGCATTTGGATCAATTTTTACTTATATTTGCTTAGTTGCTTAAAACTTTGTCTTTCGAATACACCAGCTGCAGCGTCATCTGTCCCTTTAGACAAAAATGAACATGTATTTTCCAGGCTGAAGCAAACTACGCCAGGTGTGTTCACAGCTAAGCAACAGAACTTTGTCATTGGGACAAGTAGCCTGGAATAGCCGCTCGGATCAGAAAATGAGTGAATTCGCTGTCTCATATGCGAAACAATACAGGGCAGGTACAAAGTTTAGTCAGCAGACCAGCTTTGCCTTGGTAAATAGAAAAATGCTTTTTCTTTCAGCTTGAAGGAATTATTTGTTTGTAAATTGTTTTTTAATATTTGTATATGACATATTTCACGAAACTGTAATTGGTTTATATGAGATTTCCGTACCAACCACCCCGGGTGGGATTTGATTGCTGACTCACGCTCCACTCTATTTCTTGTGCTACGAGGCCATGCGGGAGACTGTGCTGACGTGTTGATGGTTGATAAATCCACATCAGTTCAACCAGGCACATGGCAACCATCATATGCCTACCGAAGAAAGGATGTCCTCGGTTGTCAAGCATGTATACTGATGCACAAGTGAATAGTTTTGGTAGAAGATATTTTAACTAATGGAAGCACGTTCTCACCATTTATACAGAACGTAAGTTCAAAGATCATTGGCTTGTGTACAGTATTCAAGTGTATTGTACCGGATCTGCACAGAGCTTAGTTTATTTTCCCAAGTCTACATAAGATGGCCGACTTAACATTACGTGCAAGAAGGCAGAACTGCTAGTATTAACCATCAACTCATTTAGAACTACTTATTGCAAAACAGAATAAAACAACAGAAGCTCAGATGTACCAAAACGCTGAGCTTTCATCTTTAAACAATCCAAATGACTGCGAGTTCAACATTATCTTTGTAATGTTCCGTCTATTAATTTGATAAAACCTTCATTCACTCGATATTTCCTCTCTCTCAGCTGTTAACTGCGGGAATAGTTATAGAAAACAAAGTAGGTATTTTGCAAAAATGGGAAAAACTGCTCGGGCTAGTTTGGACAAACTAATATTCATTGTTCTGTGTTCTGTGAAACGCCACATTAAAATCTGGAACCGAAACTAGACGGTCCAGCTTTTCGTAACGTAAAAAATTCATATCTGACGTCTAAACACAATAGAGCACACAAACAGGCTTGTGTTTGCCTGAATTTCTTTGATGAATCGCTTTTTTTCTGACATAAGCTCACTGTGCACTAAGAAAACTTCCGTTTTGACTGAAAGAAATTAACCTGTTCAAAAGTACCGTAATCATTTGACACAATTCTGTCTGGGGACCATTTTATGCAGTATCAATCAAATTAATGTTTTGCTAAAACTCAGTGAATCAAATGCAAAAATTCCAGAATAAATCACAGTCTTTAAATGAATTGATGCTTAGTCATTTGTCAATCGATAATGTGATCATTCAGGCAATAAGGTTCTTTTCAATAGGATCGAACAGTTTTTTTCTTTGATTAATGGGCACAATTATTAACCCATCACATACACACGTCAACACTTTAAAACAAGTCAGAAAAGTTCATAAAATAACGAAAGCAAAAATACAAGAAATTTTGAAGTGGTTTCTAATCAACCAGTAGAATCAGTTCCAGAGGTAACTTATCTAATTACATTTTGTACATTGTCGGGACTTGCATTCACTTGTCTTACGAAAGAAAAACGAACTGTAACTACCTTGACAATGAAACGTTTTTACAAGTGGTCTGAGTTTCTGAAAGTGGCTTTGGTCGCCGAAAATAAAATGGTCCACTCTACTGTCCGGCACTCAAACACACGGTTGTCATCAACCACAAAAGTCAGATCGCATAGTAACAGGGGTTGGCAAATAAACTACGACTTGGGTCACGTTTTGTTCCACAACTGTACACGTTTTGGGTCGTGTGCGGTTGTTCATTCATTATCATTCCGAATGTGGCCAAGATTCCTGTACGCGTTCAATCCTCGGTTCGCCTGTTAATGATTCACACAAAGTAAAATCACTCTACCAGATATCTCAGTACGTTGCCCCCCAAAATGCCGTCACCTTGGCACCGGGTTCGCGACCTTTCACAGTCCGGGAATCGGAAGCAGACAGGGACACGGAAACCAAGAAGAGCGCATTCGAAGCCACACCTACAATAGCCCATTCCGCCCGGGTTGTAAAAATACAAAAAAAACATCATTCGGGGGCAAATTCAAACGGGGTGCAATGACCCAAATAGGAAGCTGGCTAAGAGACAAAACAGAAGGTCTAAAGTCAGCAGATGTAAGTATTTGTGGACTCGCCGGAAGGAAAGAATCCCCTTTCCTAACTTTACACAACTGGCATTTTTGTAGACAATTAAGTGACATTAGCAATTGTAACATTGAGTTGTTTTCAATGGAAAACAGCACTTCATATTGAGTGCTCGGAATTGATTTTAAAATTTGAATCAATGGTGTAAAATAAAACAGTTCTTTTTATATTTATCAGTAACGCTGCACAGTATTATAAAAAAAAATATTTATCCATGTCGAATACTCCCATAAAAATCCGCCGTGAAAGCTTATTATTACTAATGGTACGTTCATGAATTTCGAACTACATCCGGCTTTTGTAACTTACTCGAAAATTTCCGTTTGATGCAGTCCCGCAGAAGTCCGAGAAAGACAAATGATTGCCTAAGGTCATGCTTTTCTCAAGTAGATTAAATTCTAGGCGCTCATTCAAAGACTCCGGTCTTTCTAATTACATCGAGTTTAAATGTTATGAAATAAATAATTATATTACCCAAGATTTACATGACAAAACACAGGTAGATAGTGCACTATTAACAAAAATCACATTGTCTCTGCAAAACGATTAAGCCAATGCAGAGTAGTGGAAACTTTTGATAAACACAGAATGTTTCGATTTTTACGGAACCCTGTGATTTTTCTAAACATCACTCGTTAACTCATGATGTCATCATCTTTGAGTAGTATAATTAAAGTTAATCGTCGCAATAGCTGCCAAAGTGTTATTACGCAAAGAGGAACATGAAATGCGCACATAGCGTAGAAATAAAGTAGAGGCGCGATGTTGTACAGAAAACCGGTCTATAGTGACCGTGTTTAATGGTAGCATGATGACCCAGGTCAAAAATCACACAAAATGACAGATGACATTGTTTAAAAATCTTGGATCTTCCCTAACACCATACCGGGTGATCCTCATGACTAGCGACGAACCACTTTCGTGTTACGTTCTTTCTCTCCTCAAAAAATGCAACATTTTTGAGGTAAATTCAAACTCATACATATCTTAAATGACCATGCCTGATTGATTCATTCGAATCAATTACCAGTTTCCGTTATTCCTAATGAGTGTGTCTACTTGTCAGCTGCAAGCGTTTCTTTGATCTGAATCCGTTCCTTCGTTGGAACTGAAGATGCAGTGCTGACGGGTTATTGATCGCACCTACCGAACATACATAAGGTTCCAGAGTCTCAACTTCTCGTCGCCGATGTCCGGCGTGATCCTTGCGTGGTTCCTCATCTAGCGGGCTTCGTCGACAGCCCTTTTTTAAGTTTAAATGCAGCAGATGGCCACACTACATTTCAGGTGCACTCAGTTTTGCCAAATCGAAGCAATCCCCCGGTTCCAGAGTGTTTGGAGCATATGAGCTCTGTAGGACAACTCCCGAGTTACGCCGTTCTAAGTTCAATTCAGCGAAAACATTGTGCAAAATGGTCGATACTTCATTGCAGCCAATACATATTCAGAAACATTGTTCTTCAGAACATAGTTTGCAAATTGGCTTTCATTTGACACGGGTACAAAGGATGAAACCATAATGACTGTGGAGCAAATATATTAGTCGATCATCTCCTGGTCTGCATAGGAGTACTTATTCACCTTCTGAAAAAGTGCATTTGTCTCACGATAAGCATCTAGCAAAGTAGTAGATTATACGGAAAGTCATGTTCACTGAAACGACGGCGTTGCCAGTGAATGTAGTCCGTGGTGACTGAAACATCGGATCATTATGAAATCCACCCATCATGCTGTGTTTCTTATAATCCCAATTCAATACTTCTTCGATTCATTACTTACGTGATTCTAAACTGATGGTGTTAAATATTTTATCTTAGAATCTAATGTGTTTTGTTCGAACTACTATAACACTCAAGAAAACATTAACCGATTCTAACAAGCCGTTTTGTTAGTTGCTTAACTGGAATCTGCATCGCTTACCAGTGAGACTTTGTATGCAAAATACTCGGCCATCAGCTTGAACAATTACCCAGTTGCGCCTAAACTGGCCCCACAGAACGTAACCAATAGAACTTGTATTCCAGACTGCAACTCTCAATCATGTCCTTGTGAGTCTGGTCATTCACTTAATCAAAAAATAACCGATGAAATAAGTTATCTACCCGTGAGTGCATGTGTATTCACGAACAGAGTTGACCACAAACTTTTCCCTCACCGACGCATTCCGCTAAGGGGTTGAGAATGTGTCATCCTTTGTACTGCACTTCACAATCATTCGTCGGGTTAACACATCCCTGTCCGAACTCAAAAGTTATGCTCTCTACTGTATTTCATAGCTTATCCATGGACACCCAACTGGCAGGATTCCATTGGCAGACATCAGGTCGAAATAATAAGTGACAGCTCAACTTCACCCAAGAATTTCGGCATGGCATTACATGAATTGCTACGTTGTGCGCATTTCAAACATACATAAACAAGTATATATGCATACACATATATATTATAACTGGTTACCGCACAATCTTATCTGTATAAATCCACGTAGAGCTAAATTCAGTCGACAGAATTTCCGTTTTCCACAATAAGAGATGCCAAAGACGTCATTCAGGTCTTGCCATTTCTCGATTTATTTTACACTGTGAATTTCCTTTGATATTTTTTCCTTGTTCTCGGTCATTATGATTTTTATTACAATAAATGTAACCATTTTTGCCAAACATAATCTGCAAGCGTCTACTGGAAGATTTTTTAGTTAATCCAACTTGTGGGTTGCAATTTTTCACTTTAAAAAACCCGCAGTCAGAGAAGACTAAATAGCCAGCTATTAATAATGATTGCGTACTTTCTCGGAGCATTCAGTAGCATACATTTCCCAAGAACGTCCATAAGATCTGGGTGAATATTTGTTTGCTTAATATTTTCAATCTGGCCATATGCATATGACAGTTGGTTTGGGAATACACTCAAGTTTTGATACATGACAGTTAACTTGACAACTGAATTTGTGTACAACCTAGAATAGAATTAACCAAAGCCTATTCACCGGGTATTTTGGTAAAATATTCAAACGTTGTCTCTGCGAAAACATTTTTCCGCTCAATTTGGTTTTTCCGGCATGTGCACACGGAGCGCGAAATACACTAAAAAGTTCGACTAAGTCGCCCGTCATCATATGTTCTATTAGCCCTTCTTGTTGGCTTATCAGTTCAATCGTCCTAATAACCAGCGGGGCTGCCAATTCAGATTCGTAATTCACTCCTTGATCAACTCTTTTCTCCTTTGTAAGAGGCTTAAAGATAAATGAATATATTCAGAAGTTCCGCAATGTTCTCTCCAAGGATTCCTCGACACCGTCTAACAGTATGCTGAATCGTGCAGCTGTAATCGGTAAACAACCATCCATATTTCACTGGTGTGGAATGCAAACAAATGTACCGATAAGCAAACAGTTTGTTTCGTGCTCTGAAGATTCTTCTGGGCTAACATTTGGTGGTATTTGTTGATCAGCATTCCAAATGCATGTTATTTGTTGTGAATTTACAAAAAAACATGAACCGCGACGTGTTAGATTGCGATTCGAAGGTTGTACTGTTTATCCAATTTGCTGTTTCGATAGATGTAACATATTTACCGTGCACTATAAACTGATCCATGAATTCCTTTTCTCACTAGTTTCAATGTCGAATTCAATGGACTTCCAAATCGGTTTACCTTTGCCTGGCAGGCCAGCAAGCGTAGACAAAGCAATCACTTTTTTCATTTTTTCATCTCGTCCGTTAAGCCCAAAATTTACTTTGTTCCTAACCACACGATAATTTAATTAATAAAAGAAAGTAAAAGATAAAAGGTGTCCCTAATGACAGGAACTCAAATATCAATCAATAACTGCGTGTGTAGTCATATAACACAACAAGTTAACCAATACCGTGTAAGTTTGGATAGTACGAGCGGGTTTATCTCAGCATGATTGTACACAACTGAACCAAAAAGTATTGTGACGAAATTTCACGGTTCCATTTTGAAGCTGCCTTTTGTTCCCAAGTTCTGGCTCCAAGTCGTTGAAGCATTCACTTTCAGTTCCGACCTTTCCAGCGAATGACCCTTCGCTGAAGTTCACTGTTTCCGATTGTTACTTCATGATACAGTCTGCTCAAGATGGGATCAAACGAGGAGAATTGAAAAGTCATGTACAAGTTTCTAAGTTAGAAAAAACAAACAAAAATGGAAATAATTTGAAAGCAAGAAAGTAGCTGAATTTTTAACTCAATCACATTACACTCTGTCTTCAACCTCCTCTTTAGAGATCTCGTAGACCCCAATCTGGCAGTTTAATTGAATCCACGAGAACCACTCATCGATTGGCCAACCCAACACATCTTCTAACCCTCATCTGCCTCGAAAAGCTGCCCACAGCAAGACGATCGCCCTGTGAGATTGCCGAAGTCTCTTTCCAACCATTTCAACTTATTTTGGTTCCCTACCCATTTTAAAAACTGCATTTCACGACCGACTACCTTGAGCCTTGCATCTGAACTAATTGAATAATCCCACCATATTTTACCGATACCAGCAAGTCAACGGTGGTCAAACATCAAATATCTCCACGCATCTGCCCTTAGCAATAGTTTTTCCAAGAGGCAGAATAGCCAGAAAGTGAGTGCTCCTGTGTAAACCCGATCTTCTATCGACAAGCAAACAGCAGACAGATATCACAGATGCCACAAACAGCCGAATCACAATCGTGCCTTCTGTATATCCGGAGAAAGCTCATTTGACTTGTGACCACCTGGGGAGATAAACTATCTAAATACTCAAATATATCTGTTTCACTCAATTCTTTGCCGGCAAAAATAGGACTCTGTTTTGGGCTAATTCACTCCTGGAAAATCATTTTACATTTCACAGGTGCAAAACGAATCCAGAACATGTCCAAACTGTCGGTCAGACGGTCTTCACTAATTAGCACAATATCGTTCGCATATTCTGAGTCACACAGTCTTCTGTCTAATCACATATCAGTGTCACTGTCCTCAAATGAGGATAGGACAAACTCCATAACTATTTCAATCACAAAGTTGAAAGGAAACAGTGAAAGCAGGCTACCCTGACGAAACACCACTTCTCATGAGGAACTAGGGCGAAAGATCGCTATAAACACGAATCAAGCTTCGGATGTTCATGTAGCCATGTAGACAGCTTTATCTTTATTAAAATTTTGTCAGTGGTTGACTTGGTGTTGGTTGTAAAGAAATTACTTTCACAAGGTCGGCTTTACTGCCATGCAGATGTGACCCGATGAAGTATTCATAAGAAATAGTCACTCTGAATTACATGTCTATAAAACTACTGGTTGTTTTCAGTCTACTCGTAAATTAGGTGGCCGTTTTTCTACTTCCACAGCTACCCAATTTTGAACTGAAAACACGGGAAGCAAAGACTCCGATGACTTAAAATACTGCAGCATGGCTACCAGTAATAGTCAAAAGTAATACAAATTTTTTGCTTCATTCGGTTAATGCCAGACAAATCCGACTCAACTATTACACATCGGATCCTTATTTCATAAGAGCGTTGCAAACTGAACACAAGACTTTCTCACTTTTCTTAGAACAACTCTCGTTCCTTGGTTGAATCATAAAAATAACAAGTCAAAAATTTTCGTAGAATTTCTTTCCACTCAAAAATAATAAAATACACCGAGAAACGGGTGATGGTTGATTCACATCGGCGAGATACCTGAGGTTCATTTGTTATTTCTCAAAAGCACTCATATCCACGAAACTGAAATTCACGTTTATGATGATGTCCGCCACTCCTTTCTACTCCGCCCACGGAAGAGACAACTGTTTTACCTCCGTCCTGTTGCCTGATCAGGTGGCATGGAGTTTAGCTACATCTCGTGATAAGGAAATGTTGGGCGTATTCCGCTCTTCCACTGTTGAACATATTTGCAGATTTATTTGAGCACCAAATATATTGAATATAAAATTATATAATAGGAATTTGTACTAAGATTAGCAGGCTTAATTGCTATTCAACGCGGTCCAACAGTATACCTCGATGTACTCCAAGGCACATGTTAGAAAAAAAACCCATCTTTTGTGACTGAGATATTTCAATGAAGAGCCAAAATACACCAGGGAAAATTGAAACACCCATGTAGTTTGATCCCTACTGCCACCCACTTTATCTGATTCACTAAGATAGCACTCTCCATCACTTCCTTCTGGAGGCAACTATCCAAACATCGTTAATTTTATTTTTACTTTTCTTTCAGTCATAGATTTTTTCAGTTCAACTGCGAACAGTTACGGTTTCTGTCGTGAACACAGATTCTTCTATCTCCTATAATCTTAGTGTCTATTCGATGAAGCACCAATATATCTAAGCAGACAACGACTAAATATTTACACCGGGATGTTTCAGACCACAACGAACCATTGATCCCAGTTCACGTGACCGGAATTCCTCCAAGTCTTGTTTAAGTGTCCTGAATATTAAAAGTTTGTTTCGTTCACTTTGTCTTGTTCATAACCATATCGAAAATTATAAGCACATGTTTCTTTTGTATATCACAGTGAGTGCATGCAACATCTGATTAGTGGGAATACAGTTATTGGCTTGACTTGACGGCTGTAGCCAAATGGCCAAGGCAGTGGTATTTAAATGTGAAGTTTGCAAGTTCGATTCCCTGGTCGCTTACTAATGTGGTAACCTTCTCCGAAACTCCAACATGCTCCCAGAAATATTGCAAACTTTTAAGGTAAACACAGTATAAGTTCATTGCGTCAAGGGTGATTAAAGAACAGAGCTAAATTCTATTGGATATGATATCGCAAAATTTGGGTGAGTTTAAACGTGTTAATATGGCTCCCATTTGCCTACCGCTGTTGAAAATAAAACAGGAGAAAAGTATTGAGAGAACCCTCTCCTAGGCGAAATACTTCAGGAGCTGCCAGTGTAAACTAGCAAACAGTATCAGCATGGGCCGTCATCCCACTTGCGATGAAGTGACGTACAATCCTACACGTGCTGCGGATAAAACATAGTTCAGTGGGCAATAATATTTTGATAGAAATGGATGTGAAATAATAAAAAGGATATACATAATGCAACATATCTACAGTTTGATCAAAGAAATAAAACAAAACTCATTAGTATTCATTTCTCAAAAGTTTGTCTTAGTTCTGAAGGAGCTTATCTACAACAGGGAAATAGACGAGTAAACTAGAGCAAAGCGGTAAGGTTATATCCATAATTTGGGATAGAAATGGGAACTGGAACATTAATCTCGTGAATGCGGAAACACTTGAATCAACTGAAGCAAACCTGTTACTTGCAACAAATTCTTTTTTGTGGTGGTACCTTCTGAAGCAGTTTCGGGTGTTCCGTTGAATCTAGACCAATATTTCGTTGTTCTACTAAACAAACGAGGATCACTTTCAAAAAATCAGGATGAATAACGAGGAAATAGTAAATTAAGCAACAACTCGTGTGGGTATTACAATTTTGTAATGTATCAATGAGCAGTGGACAAGTAATACATTTTTCTAGCATGCTGTTCTTGTTTAATCATTCCTGTGCTTGTTGAACTCGATATTGCTTTTGAATTTCGAGGAGTGTAACTGGATGGGGGATCCGTTTATGAACCGAAACAGTAACTTTCGAACAATTTCCGTCGGCCGGTCAAAGACCACTTTCAGGGAATTGACATACAGCCGTGTCAAGGACGTACAACTGGTGAAGTGCAATAATCACAAAACCGGTATTGCATCTCGAGGAAACCTTGTCCTTGGTCAACTGACAAAAGCCGTCCACAGATCACCATTGCAGTTCAAGACAGGACAACATCCATGCACATCCTTAGTGACGCACATAAGATTCCAGAGAGGAATGATGTTTTAAATGCTTCTTCAACCTGCATAGACTGGTAAAGTTGATAAAATAAAGTCACATATTACTACTAGAATTTGTTTTATGCAGGAGGATGTAAGAATCGACGGGGGTACATTTTAAGACCACTAGTCGAGGACGGAAAATAACCACTCGTTCAGCCAACTAAAGTGCGCTGGGATTTCAGGTTCCAGTTACTCTGAATTAATTTCAAATCCGTCTTTTGAGCATTCCCGTTCGAGGAGATTACCTACGTCAACATCCTTAATGTTGGGCTGAAAAGTCATTGCTGACAGATGGATTTTGAGAATCGCTGGTACAAGAAATAAGTTATTCACAGTCCTCTTATGTGAGTCAGCTATTTGTCCCTTGAGAACAGCGAGCGGTGAACAGTTTCCGTCCATGAAGATTATAAACCAAACGGCAGTGACGTTTGGTTTGTTGCTTTGAGTATTATTCTAACACTATGAGTCCATTGGGTCGGTCTACATTGCGAACCCTAACGCGACTCGCTAATTTGTCCCAGTGTAAACCTATTATCGGCTGCAGGCATCCAAGGCATTGATATCACGTTCGTTCACTGCATATGCTGTAGGCGGTATGTGCTGGCAGAGAACACTACGCGTTTATAATTCACTTGCACATCAACCGGAAGCAACAAGTCAGACAATCGTCACCTCCCGCGTGTCGATCTCACGACGCAACGGCACGCATCGCTGAAATGGACAGTATTCTTTTCTCTACTTCTCAGACAGCATTTCGTCAAATGTGCTTCCTGTGTTTCGGTAGCAGAGCAGTCCATGTGATTATCAACGGATTTATCATACAGCCTGAAAGTCTAGCTCACCTTTGGGAACCACGGAAGTAGTGCGTAGCAGTTGCTGCATTCGTTTTAGCGACTATCAGTTTGGTGCTTGTGCCCTATAATGAAGGGTGATGGACTGTTATTCTAAACCAACAAGTGTGATTCTTTTCGTCTTTGATTACCGCTTTGAATCGCATAAATACCAACCGAGACCATAGGTTAGACATGCCTAGACAACAATGTGAGCAACCAATGGCAAGGGTCACCGCATTTTGAAATCTGAGCGTGGGAGCAATCAAGTCTAAAATGTGTGCACATGTGTTTGCTCGGTTATACAGTCTGACCGGCCAGTATTCTGAATGTCACTACATCTATTTGCTCAGTTCCGTAAGAAATGGGGGATAGGAGAATAAGGTTACCATCATTCGACGCGATCGTTAAGTGTCTTTCACCGGGGAGTTTCAGGTTAAAAGTCACGGGTGCCGAATTTGTCCACTACCGACCAACTTTCGCACGAGGTAGCCATCAGTCTGCCGCGACTCCCTCTCTGAAAATAACAGACTTTTCATTCTATCTTGAAAAAACTCAAAATGTGAATGAAATTTAGAGCCCAAAACCCGGTTTGGCATTTGATAGTTGCATTGGTGGTTAAACAGCCCAGCCCGGGGGTCTGCGACATCAAAGAATTGAAACCGGTATTACCTAACCCGAGGCACCATTTAATCGCACCAACCATTTTTTACCTAATTTTATTGTTTCATGTCGTTCGCTGGGTCTGTCAAAAAAAACCCAAGTTGGTGCCCGCCAGTGTTCAAACAAGATTCTCAATATTTTCTGAAATTTTCACGGGTGTTCAATGTAATACTGTGATTTGCGATCGCAGCATCAAGTCTCATAAAGATTGCCCCCTCTCTGGCGACATTTTCATCTTATATACTACCGAACACTTTTAGCTCCATCTCAGTGACCTCCAGTTTCTTGGACGGTAACCAAATGACTTGAAAATTTCTGTTCTTCCCAAATTGGCTTCCGGTTTTTTTACTCTTTATGACTCAAAGATTGTTCATCTTACCGATAGCAAGATTATTTCAATCTTAAATTGGGAGATTTATCTGAATGCTCATTGTCAATTGCCATTATTTCCGTTCAGCCATCGAGATATGCCTCCTTGAAATCAGTCAGATCGCTTCCAAAAACAAATCCATTGCTGGTCTCATTGAATTGATATTTTCCAGGCAAAATCAAATTCCGATCTAATGACACGGACGGGCAACAGTTAATCCGTCAAAGTCCTCAGAATCCGGTATTGAATTTTTTGGATTCGAATCTTTCTGTCCGACAGATTACAGCTGGCCGTGTTCTCATTTCCAGTCAGCAACCTACTTTATAGTTTCATTCATTTTGCAGCAATCCAAAGCAAGGCCTGTTATTAGGTCTGTAGTTTCATTTGATTCTTTGGCCGTTTGTACAGATGGTGAGTCCATCTCAAAATCACGTGTTTATACGCCGGAAATTATCCTTCGTTTATGAAAGGACCAACAAATATGGGACATTTAAGTGTGGGCTAGGTTAAACAGATGGGTACCATATAGGCTCTGTTTTTGTCCGACAAAATGACAGAAGCAGTCGGGTGCATCCGAGAGGACTTTTTTCCATCATCCGTGAACATATTGCAAAAAAATATTAAAACCGTCCATTACTTTATGTTTGGTAGGTCTCTCAGATCAAGCTGGTATAGTGAGGTGATGAACAATGTGCCTGTCATTTGAGACGTAGGGAAATGCGAGAACATTAAAAATGAAAGCCGACGGACAAGAGCAGCCAACTGTGAGGCGAGTGGAATGGAGAACACCGATGATGGAACTTCAGACAAGAGATAAGCAAAAAGGGTAGCAAGCTTTCTTCATCAAAACCAGATCGGTGATGAATTCAGTGCGATCACTTGGGAATTCGAACCGATCGATCATTCTGATCGTGTTTAGTTTTTTTAAGAAAAGGATATAAACTGGGGTGAACAGGTGCATCGCAGAACAGGAATATATATATATATATTTTTAACGGACAGGGTATGAAGTTAATGATAAATTCTGAACTGGATTTCTCAGCCCATCAAGCCAACGACCAGCCACATAGCCGGGCTTTGAGCTCATAATGCCTATTCCTGGAAGACGTTAACAAATAATCAATTTTTGTATGCATTAAAATTATGCTAATGATATTCACCTATTCACTGCATCGATCAACCAGGATCACAATTCGATCTTCATTTCCTAATAAACATCTGCCGTATTCTGATAGATTTCCGATTTTTCACTTTTTCATGAATGTTTACGGGAATGAAATTAGCCGATTTATTGATCACTTTTGCAGTAAGCTGACCGATCATTAGCATCCGACTTCATTTATGGAAAGATCCGCCAACAGATTTTCAATGCTTCCATGGTTTTCATCGATGAGTTGAATGTTCGAGCTCTACAATGATTTGGTTCACAGAAGAAGCACATCGCCCAACATTTTGTGGATGCTTCATGTGGAATTTTTAGCTAGTTGTCTCCCAATTCTCTTTTGTTCATTTCTAAAGCCCCTATTTATCTTGTTAAGCATGTGTTGAAAACATGGCGTGAAACTTTTCGAAATTACTACCCGTTCTATGGACACAAGGGAAAAGATCTAAACTTACCAGAAAGTCCTATGCCTATCTTACGTTCAATGTGGTTCTATCCGGGTCGCGATCTAGAAAAAGCCTGTCATTGTCGACACAGTTCTTGTGTGTGAGAAAGTAGGGAAATGATACACCTACCGTACACCCTCCACCTTCCACCGACGTATAAAAATTCCAAGCGATCAGTTCCAAACAGGATACTCCCACTTGTGAATGGAGTTTTGTCTGTGGAGTCTGCTAGTTTCTGGCTTTGAACCCCTGGAAAAATACTGTGAGAAGCTTTAGTCAGAAAACTACAAGAAAAAAATCCTATCCACCACCTTTCCACGAAAGCGATGCGAAAGCCGTGTACCATTACGCAGTGATAAAAGTGAATTCAAAACCTATAGGTAAAGAATTTATGTATCATGATACCGTGTTCATTCAACTGCCGGAAATAGGCCAGCCTAAGTTATTCAACATCACACTGCGAGTTCGAGATCAGCAAGACAACGTCTAACATGGCTGAAATCTTTTTCTTCTATCTGAATATCATCTACTGGAGATGCTAAAAACCGTGCAACACAAAAATCTTGACGCCAGTTTTTCTGAGTTCACACCAAATTTCATGTGACTGGATTTCAATAAACAGGGACAGAAATAATAGACCCGAAGCCGAAATAATGGCATGCAGAAGAAAATGCATTTCCCATTCTTATTCGGACACGTCCAAGTTCTTTTTTACTCGGTCCAATGATTTTCAAACATTCTGACTGTGGGACATGAAAGAATCCAATACAGCTAGATTTTTTTATTGAGGGATGCAGTTAAAATTATGGAGGAATGTAATAAATTCTTGGTTGTAAAATTAGAACAACACTGATTAGAAGCCGCCTGGGGATGTATAAATGCCATGCTGTCTGGTCAGTAGTAATGTCCAGTTATGGTAACAACTAATTGCGAGATACTTTACTAGCGATACATTTTCTCAACACCTGAATTATGAAATTAGTTATGCGTTTTCATCAGGAATACCGTGAGTCTGAATTTACGTTAACGAAACGGTATCATTGATCCATAGCTAACCTCATTTCTCTGTGAGAATGACGGTGACAATCGCCTGGGGTTGTTCGTTCAAAGGGTCACACGGTCATTAGTTGTTCTAGTTTCCGCATCTGTTCAATGCAAACCGCAGACCCGATGGGGTCTCTCATGATAATCTCGAGTAGTTGATGGTTGAACTGACTTTGTGATATTGTCATTAATCTAGTATTTACCGGCATTTGAATCTGAGAATCAACTGTTGATTTGACGAAGTTCTGAAAGAGTTATATAATAAAAAGCAGAATACATGCAACCTAAATGTCACGATGGGTTGGATTTTGCACAGGATGGCAAATACTATTTTCTACCACTCACCAGAGCGTCAGCCACGAGTCGGAATCAAATCTGTAAATTTCTTCCTCCTGGATGGATGCTTTACTAATAAAAAACAACCAACATTTATTAAGAACATGGATTTCTTGAGCGAAGTCCATTTTTTTGCATTGCTATTTCGTCAGCGGTTGCCCTGCGATGACCTTGAACTCCGGGCCCATTGGTAGGGTATTTCCCAAACAAACAGAAGACCACTGATTCTCTGATCCGGCTTCCGGTGTTGAATACGGGCTGCATACCGCGTAAACAGAATTTTCACTCAACATAAATCGAATTGTTATCTTCCGGAAGAGCATAGTTCGCATGAAAAGATTTGACGATTGACCTTATTTGCATGTCCATTCAGCACCCGAGCTAGTTGAGATGCAAGCAATCTCTCCCTGTGGGTCCCGGGTTCGAGTCCAGCCACTGCTAATCCACTTGGCGGTGTTCGCCGGATTTGAGCCTCTTCTCCCAAATCGTGTAAAGTGCTAAGCCATTAATAAATAAAGGCTACTAATTATACCAGTTAAATTATCACATTGTTTGGAAAAAAACTGCGACTTAGTAAGCCACATGGAATTCAGCGCACTGGTCACAATTTCTAGAAGCAACTAAGATGAAACAGTTTTTGTTTTCTAAACATAATCTGTGTAAATGATTGTTTACGGACTAGTTGTAGGCAACGCCCTTTTTCATCCCTCTCGTCAGAGTTATGGACATTGATAGTAAATTAGTCTATATCGCTTTTTCCATTTCACGACTGATACCGGAGTCTTATGTGGTTTTATCTCCATATTCCACTGACTATTTAGTTCTTGATAATCATCTGACGTGAACACTTGTTTCATCGGCCTCATTAACGAGATATAAGTCCTTTAAATTGGTCAGAAATGATCAGATTAGATTTCGTCTGCACTGAACTGAAATAAAACTGAAAGATGCGCCTAATTTCCGGTTCATAAGGAACTTTTGCGTCCGAATCAACTGCAGGTTCCATCATCATATCGTCCCAGACGTTCACGAAACGAAACTGACTGAGCTTATTTGCCTTTGAAATCAGATTTAATTTGCAAAAGAATGAAAGTACCGCTGACATTTTGGCATTAACCAGGCTGGACTGAATCCTGTCTTTTCTTTTTGCATCTATCGGCCATGCTTAGATCAATGCAGATATTAGTCCTGACTGATTTGAAATTTATCATTACGTAACTTCAACACAACCCCGCAACCCACAACCAAACGGAGAATGTAACGATTTTCGTTTGTGTTTTCATTCCGTATATCTTGCAAACTTTTTATTCGGTGAACTCGATCGTACAGAAGACATTGACTGTCACAAGTACGTGTGCACGGCAAACACGAAGATTAATCGAGCGAGGAATAGAAAAAAAGATGTCAGCTACCAGAGTTTTTAAGATTTCTCCTTTTATTGACTGCTTCTTAGGAGCACATTTTAGCATACCTGGTATTACCAGATAAATGTGGTACAGCTTTTAATTAGGGTGACTCAGCACGAATTGGCTTCATTCCGAAGAAGGTGAATAGTAGGGAGCCATCGGAGATTGCATAGTCGACGTTTCCTCATTTTTTATCCTATGGTATCCAGAGTAGTCCATTTTTTCAGTAATAAAGCAACCTGATTGGAAGTTTCACGCACACAAGTCGAATATTTTGGGCCCAGAACAAAACGACAACCGTATGTTCCAATAGCACTCGTTAAATGTTTTTTCACCATCACGATTCTCGGGAGTGAATTTCACAGGTGAACTTCGAGTCGCACGCTGTTCCATTGCTGCAAACCACCGAATTCTGTAGTTTCCGTTGAGTTGTAACCTCTTCAGTCATTTCACCAGCTTGTAGAGCAGAAATTATTTGATCCACTGAAGAGCATGCATGGATGACGAATCCCCGTAAGAATCATGCGGTGACCGGTGGCATCTATTTTGTCAATTAAGCAACGTTAACCTCCATGTCCTTATACGAATTCGTCAATCACGCACACTCCAAACGATTCAGGTAAGACTCAAATGCTAACTTATCACAGGAGTTTGAAGGTATGAGGAAGACTCAGCTGCCCAGTAACAGGTACGGAAAATCGGTTTTGTGCTACGGGCAGATGTTTTCATCCATCCGCATGCTGCTGACGGCAAATCTGCTTACTATTTTGCATGTTTTGGTTTATTCCTTCTTATTTATTACGAAACAGATGTGTCCAATTTTCAGCCAGGGGAAACGAACACATCTAACTGGTCGGAGGAAGAAACAAACGGTCGTACAGGATTCCAGCGTGAAACTTCACATTCGTATTCCTGGGTTGTCTATTGCCTGATCATTACCATTCGGCACAATTCTCATTTGATGAGACGGTTTTACAGGGATCAGACATCAACACAAGGGGATACAAAATAATCTTACCCTTGTGCAGCCCCTATGATTATTCCTAATATTAGATGGAGGCAATTTTGAGTCGGTGGAATGCATATGGCAGGCCGTTGTATGAAGGAAACAACAAAGTCTGACTTTTATGACAATATTGAAAAGACAGCTGAAGAAATCTAGCGAAACTACCCGTAACAGGTACACAGTTTCACGCCAAGTTATTCACAGACTGAGCTTTCAAGTCAATTATTATCAAACCTTAAGGATGAAGATATCGAGACTGGTTGAACATATCTTTGAAGAAATTCAGATGTTTAAACAATGACCGAGGTGAGCTAATTAGTCGTGAACATCAATTACACTGGGGAAAAAGAGTGCTGTTGTACGTCGTTTGTCAGTTTCCCACAACTTTTCTTCCTACATGTCACTGGTTCTTCTGCAGAACTTTCCCATTTTATCCACACACATTTCGAAAGTAATTGTAAAAAATCCTTACTGATGGCAAGCAGTCTACCATCCAGCTTCGACGTTACTAGACAGTATTGTCTATTGTTCTTATGATGCGTACGGATATTCGTTAGTTCAGTCTTTATTTTCGAAACCTTTCCCACACTATCATTTTTGGCAGCTTGCTCGGTATGGTCTTTTTGACGAGCAAGCTCTTCCATCGGCTTGGATTGCTCCTTATCCCCTGCCCACCTCGATTGCCGCTCGACGTCCAGTACGTACATTTCCGGCCTCCGTCAACGGAGGCGTCCAACCGACCGAAATTGCAACCGTGCCGAGGGATTATTCTGTTAGCCCCCATGGGGTTCGTACATCGGGGCAACCAGTTCCATCAAGTTCCCTGATCGGTCAGCAACCAACAACACATCGCCCAAGGGAACTGGTCGGGCGAGGAGGCGAAATGGATAGTTTCATGGGAATCCGCGATAGAGGCCGTGATGTGACGGATCATACGATCGCCCCGTTGGCATACAGTCTGTCTGCCGAATTGGCCAGCGTTGGAAAGCACCGATTTCGATTGACTTACGTCACAGATCGACTCCTGGGTAGGTGTTCTTACTTTCCTGGAGCTATGAGCTTCAGTGAATTTCCTACGCACCATATTCGATAAACGTTCATGTGAGACAAATTATCAAATATTTACAAACTGAGGGTATGACAGCCAAGGTGAATGATAATGAAACTCGTAAACCTTCAGATACGCTGTTAGCAAAAGGGTTTCAGGACCCAAATCTTTGCACTGAATCTGTGTATCAGCAAAATTTTCAATTTGCTGATCAGTTCAATAAAAGAAAAAATCAAGTATCTTTGTTGTCGTCCCCAATGCTTATCTGTTTAATTAATTCTTAGACGAGCTTGAAACAACACTGATTTTAAAATTGCACCGCTATTTTCGCCCCCTACTTGTGACATTATAACTGGGAATCACGTGTACATCGAAGCCAAATTATTAAGCATTCGTTTGTTGCTCGTCTCAAACCAGTGAACCTAATCCAAAAGACACCGTGGACAGATGGTAACAATAAGCAAGTGTGTTTTAGTCAAGCGGGATATTCACACTTATATCCATCAACAACGGGAACATGCCGATTAGTAGATAAGGCCCACTCTCATAGATTATGGGGAATTGTCATGTGTATGCGAACCCCTTAGAAACCGAGAATTCATCAGACTATATGAAGCTGGATTAGAAGCCACAAGTAGGCACAAATCCTATCAGCCCAAATAGCAGAAAGATCTCATTTGTGACGAGTAGTTTTACCACCGATGTCTTAGTCAAATTAAAAATTTCGTGTTAAAAAACGACGGAAATCAATTGTCTTATTTCATCCTTATTATTTTATTAGATAAATTGAGCAAGCTGTTAGAATCGTGTCTAACTATGCACTTGTGCAATTGTCACGAAGAATGATACTAGGACTTGGCCAAGTATGATCATTTACCTGACTATTTCAAACTACATTTTGAAAGGCAGCAAAAAACACCTTGCATGGTTAATCCGAAAAGATCGTCTGGTCACCCCTTCCAGCCCTTACTTTGTGGTAGTAAAGTAATGAAAAGCAAGTCCCAATAAAGAACGCTGAATCAAATCACACTTATATGATTGGATGGATAATAGTTTAGTTACAATGAATGAGCGCGAAAAACTGGTGCACGCGCGTAAAATAAGTTTTACCGGTTTTTTGGTCAGTCCGCGCGAGGCCACCTGAAAAACAACATGTCCAGAATTTTTGCCCCAGTGTGAGGTGCAACAGAGCACTTGTGTTTGTGCCTGAGCGCAGAAAAAGGCTCAGAGGTAATCTATTCACAAATGTGTTCCCTCGTAGGATTAAACATTCCGCGCCATGTACACTGATTGTTTATGTTTGTTGTTGATTTGGGTCGCCAGTCCACTTACATCGTCTGTCCGTGATGGGAATGTGGTGTACGCTGGGCTTATATTCTCACAGTCCTAGACGGTTGCAAAGTATAGCAGGCCATCTATTCTCTCCGTCAGATTTAAAAGCGAATTAAGCATAACGATCGCGCCCGCCAAAGGAAACGTTCCGAGAAAACAGCAAAAATTTGCCCTAAACTGTTTTACACCTACAGACTTTGCCACTGTATAGTAACGTCTAGTCACTGGTTAGTCGTCTCGGCCGTGTTTAGCTATCATGAATTGGATTGAATTAGGCAAAGACAGCAAACAATTTACAATCTAGCCACTGCCGATCCATTTGTGTTTGCCACTATTGTTATCTGTATATTCAGTGGAATAACTTTTGACAACTGAAGCAAATTCGAAATAATCAAAGGGCCCAGAAATTCCAGTGAAACTAACAGAAAGACACAGACCTTCAGTTGCCAAATTAACGCCGAATTGCAGACCCATTCGCACGGCTTGCACAGATAGAGAAGGTAAACAGAAACATCGGTGTTTCCGCATACTTTGCCGGCATTCGTCAAATGATCTGGGCCGGAAGCCCACTTTACGAAGGTCGAGAGTTCCAATCCTCCCATCACCGGTCAGCTTCCTCACTTTCCAGCCTCCGGACGGCTTAAATCGCTTTCTTAAAAATAGCCCCTTTTATCGTATCAGTGTCACTAGAAGTAAAAACTGGATGATAAAACAAGGAATTTTGCACTGTCTCAAATAACCTTAAATTAGCTTTCCGGAACTGGTCCAGTATTTCTGCCCAGTCAGATGCATTGTGACTTACTGCCGTACTGAATCAGATTAACCGGACAAAATAATAGTCGCAATAGAAACCAAAACATGGCGCCTCGATTTTTTGATGCACTCCTTACGCAGTTCGGTCCTAATAGTTACAAGATGTTTGATGATTTATAAATTCTCACTGGAATATTTTGTCTAAATACTAATTGCCGCAGTGAATTTTTAATGCCTTCCCGAATAGTTCATCATCCACGCGCTGACTGGTTGACAAAGGTGGATGCGTCGTCGACTGGACACTGTTGACTTCCTTGCATGGTGAAATTGATGACTGAGCTACCGTGTGGCAGCTAATCCTAACGACTCGATTCAAGGTCTTACCGATAAGCTTTCTAAATTTGTTATCCTCTAAAAGTAGTTTTATGAGAACGCCCAATTTCTGCACTCCTGGTGTTGTATAATAAGTTTATGTAAGTTGAAGATCCATTTTAGTCAACGAAAAACCACATAAAATCGTGAATTGGCAGAAACCGGTTCAACCATAGAGGTTTGAATGCAATACGCTCACGGTCCTGCCCTTCTTGATCAAACGTCGAATTGAACATAAAAGAAGAGAAATGTGACAAAAGGTTACCATGAAAAGGAATAAGTTTAAACGCCGAATGGGTGAATTAATGCAAACAGCAAGAAGACAAATAGTTCTGTTAAGATTGATTGATGTCTGTAACGATGTCAGTCAACTCTTTCTCATACGCTGTGATGTGCAGAACGCTCACCGTTCATCGGTGAATAAACCTGGAGCAGAGAAAATACGGCTGATTATGCAGGCATCTTTTGGTACGCTATTCAAAGTTCTTTTGAAGTAGAAACTGAAAGATTACTGAAGAGCCCGAGAATGATTGACAAAAGGGAAATTAGCAGTTTTTCTAGCTTCATGGTGTCCCAGAATACTAATCTGAAGAGCCTCATTGGGCTGTTGTTCAATTAAATCAAAAATCTTGTGAGAACTTTGTAAATTATTCACTGGAACACCTGAGTACCTGATGCCCTTGGTATTGGTAAAAGATACAGCACTGGCTATCGGTTGTTCAATTCGACATGTACACAACGTACTCGGATCTATTAATTTAAATGCTGCTGTTACAAAGATAGTTCTGAATAGTGCATTAGTTGCTTTAGAAGACAAAAAAAATTCAGCGAAGTGGAAAGTAACTGCTAGAGCTAGGCATCTTTAGCATATCAGGATTGCTGTACCCGCAGTTTACGGAATGAACCACCAAGATAAATCGTGCAAAGGTAGAAAGAAAGAAAGAAAGGCCTCTTGAATAACGCCAAATTCGATGATTAAGCTTACTATAAATGGTAACCGAATATAGTTATTTGGGTTCTGTCTGAAGATTACTCCTCCAGCCACGACGGTGCAGAAATGAGGTAGCCAAGAGATACGAATTTAAGAGGGGAAAAAGCTTGGAACCGACTCAGAAACTGTGACAACCTAAAAGATAGATCGAAGTGATTTCACAGTAATTCCTAAGCCATCCGAAAAACCCACGTTACAGTTAATTTCAGAGCACACATGCTAGAACTAAATACGAACTGAAGTGGGTCACAGGGGAGTCATGGAGGAACGCAAATCACCGAGGTTGGTTTTATATTGGAAGAACTGATGGCGATAGAATGAAAGCATTTCAGTAAAATGTTCAGTATCTAGCGTTTGTTGACGAGTCCAACCGTTATGAGTTTCTCCGGGGGCGGATTAACACCGGCAACGATGGATTTGTTAACGATAACAGTCATAAACAATCTTTCTCCTAATTTGAGAAGAATAGAGGATAGCCCATATGGCCCTATATTGTGGGGATCTTTCTGGTACACTAAATTCTTGGTGATCATACCCCGGAAAAAATCGTTTCGAATTCTAAGTGGATGGGAAGTGTGCGGTATGCCAAGATCTCTGTTTTTATAAATATGTCCAGTGGACAGGGGAAGTATTGAAAAGAAACTCAAGAGGGTACATTTGCTAAGTATTCTTCAGACATAGTACGGCAATTGCTCGATCAGAAATACGAGATTGCACGTAAGAATCAAACTGGTTAATGGTTACTCTATCTAGAACTACATCTCTCTTGGTTTGGATGAGATAGCGGTCAGCAAATCCGTAAGTCTGTGAGGGTCGAATAAGGTCGTGGCTAAAATTGCCAGCAACAAGGCATGAACAGTCAGACGGTAATGAAACCTGGACAGATGAAAATGCGTCTTAAAACAGAATGAAATAAACCAGAAAACATAGCAGAGTTATTTACGTTACTAATTATCGCATTAGGATACTGCTGCAATTCGAATTGAAATATAGCCATCACAAATAAATATGATTAATTGTAAAGGTGAATACAGCGCTAGAATTTTAGTCCATCTTCCTTATGAGTCAAGTCCCACGATGACGAAGACAACAAAG
This sequence comes from Fasciolopsis buskii, assembly GCA_008360955.1. Lineage (NCBI taxonomy): Eukaryota > Metazoa > Platyhelminthes > Trematoda > Plagiorchiida > Fasciolidae > Fasciolopsis > Fasciolopsis buskii. The sequence continues at coordinate 136,411 of LUCM01011575.1, forward strand.
ATTTCTAAAGCAAACAAGCCCACCATCGATTTTTTTTCAATAAGTCGGGAGTTCCGAATATGAACCGCGAATGCGTTAGTTCTTGGTAAATAGTAAAAAACTTTGGTCAAGTAGGGTATTTGTATCAATTGGAAACCCGATTTCAGTGTTGACCATGTTGTTGTGCGACTAAGGATCAACCGCTGACAGCAGGCCTGCGTTCCTAGACCAGCATAACTTCGATGGACGTAATGCCGCCGTGTGGAACAGCTTTAAAATAAGACCAGTCCCATAACTCACTCAAATACTATCACCTCCACTTATTCTTCTTATAGACAGATCCCACATTCGATAAGTCCGATCATCACTATATGTGAATTTTAAGCAAACCATCCACAAATAAACCCAGATATGTGCTGAGAGCTTGCATGAATCAATAATTTGGCCTATTTATCAAATGAACGGTCGGTCTCTTCCTGTTCGGTGCCACTTTTGTTGAATACCTCTTTATTCACTTCAGTCGAGCCTCAATTTTTGGTCGCTTCTAGTCCACTAATAAAACGAAATGCACTTATAAGGTTAGAGCGGGCTGTTTTCGAAGCATTAGGCACTCCCATTCGTCTTACATCTTGCTTTCAACTCATGATACAAAAACACTGGGCACTCAATCAGCGGTCAGTTTACGAACGGCCAACCTATTTCGCCCTAAAATCAATTTCCGTAGGTAAACCTAGGCACAGAACAAATCGAAAAGCTTTGACTCAGAGGACGAAAAAACTGTTACCTATCGACCATCTAATGGTTAGCATTCCATTGGTCATGGGTTTGGGCGATTGCGGTTTAACCGCTACCCTTTGAATGAACTGTTGTTTTTGCTTGATCTGCGAAAACGAGAGGAACAATTTCTCGATCATACGGTCTGTCTTCTGACCGAATATCAACACACCAAACAATCAGTATCACGGATGCGGATTATTGATCTCCATTCAAAAATGGAAAGCAAATAAGATCTGTAGACTGCTCTTTTTTAAGGACGAATAGATGAATAAAGCGATCAGTGCTGGTAAACTGACGAGATTTAGTATTTTTTCAAACCAGTACTAATCATTTTGTTACTTCAGAAGCCGGCAAATAGTTCCGTTAACCGGCAAACGTGAACTGTTCCTGGAAGCACTATCGGATTTCTTAGTTAGTTTCATTCGGTACTGGTGAATAACTACCGCTTAGGCACGGGTTTTTACACTTCGATCAATATCTTTCATGATGCACATCATCTGCACCATCTGTGACCCAGACGCTGTTTGTTTTGCCGAAGGGATTGAAGGGCAAACACAATCCTTACTCCCTTTATCATGCCGAAGTTTGTTCTAACGTTTAATGGCGTAGTTCTCTGTACGGACATGTAAGGAAGCATGATAAACTCTGTAAAATGTTTTTCAACATTGCACCGGAACGTTTCTACCGGTTGTTTTAATATCTGCTTCATTTTTTCTAGCACGCCGATCGTTTATTCTATGTATCAAGGTGAGCTTCACGGCAGAATTTCGGTATTAATATCGTTCCTTTTGTGAAGTAGCACTAAACCAGTTCCTTCTCTGGATTTGGCCAGTGTCGGAGAGGCTAAAATAGATAGACCTAGGTTTAGATACTTACAATTAAACGAATTCCTTAAAATTATCGACATGCTTCTGGTTGACGTACACCAAGAATCAGCCAAATCTTTTTTCGAATCCCACCGTCCTGAGATGATAACTTCTCACCGTTCTAACCCATTGTTTTAATCATCTATTACATTTGCTCCAGTCGTTAGCTATCCGCCAGATGCACAAGAAGCGGACCACAACGAAGGTGCACGTTGGCTTTGTCACGCTTTCGAACGACGGTACGGGAGTAATTATAGGGTACGTGATTCCAACTGGACAACGTTTTGATTGATTGTGATATTTGGGATCAAAGGAAGCACTTCACTCAAATTTAATATTTGATTTAAAACCACAATTATTAACCACTGGTGTGGTCTAGGAGATTCCCCGTTTCACAAATATGGCAATAAAGTAGATATTTGAATTAGTTGGCAAGTTTCGTTTTCGTCAAAACATTGCCTCTAAATCAACTGAGACGCGTGGACTAATGACAAAATATTTTTTCGCCAGCCTCGTAGTGCTACTTGGCATTTTTATTCATTCCCAAACTATTTTAAATGCAAAATTCAGAACAATTTGATCAGCACACGTTTGTCAAATTGTTGCCTAAAAGCTCTTTTCAGTTCAGATTTGTCGCTGCTTTCTGGACTTCAAAAGATGATTGGCCTACTGTAAAAAGCATTTGGATTTAATTCTTACTGCGCAGAACTGAGCATATTTACTGTTGATCACGGAGAGAAAAGGAAAACGCTTAAGGTATAAGTAGTATGTATGTGGAATGTACAACAACCCGCGTGATTCAAAAAAGATTATACGGTCAAACTAAGATATGCTAGGATGTGGGTAACAGAATGCAAACATCTGGGTCAGATTTTTAAAACCCTAAAGGGTTTTTCTTCAGTTTGCTTACTGGAGAGTACGAAAGTAGTCTGGTTTAAAATGGCGTTTCAAAGAATCTGGAAACATCCCAAATTTTTCACGACATAAGAAACACAATGTAAATCGATTGAAATGATTCTTTCTGAAATTAGCATGCATGCAGGCCTGAAGAGTGGCAATCACCTAGAAACCGGTCTAACGTCTCTGACATTACTTTATACCAACATCCAGACGCACACGAAACGGAATAAAACGATACGATTTGCGGTGTCTCCCAGTTCCAAAGGTGGGTATTAAACGAAGGATGAATAACTGTCGACGAATTTCCCGATGACACATAAATGAATTTATAGTCCATACTTACCCATCATGGAACAAAATGTTTCCCCGAATCGGATATGGCATATTCGATCAGTGCTTCCCAAAGGGAGCTTGATTTCATAATCATCATTTTCAGAAAATTCTATGCGTACGAAATCATTGGTCAGTTTGTCTGCATAATGGTATAAGGAAGGATCAAATGCAGCATAGATTTGTCGTTTTTATTTATAGAATTCTTTCTGTTTAAAAGCAGACAATACTTGCCCGGTAGCGTAAGGGCTAAGGCGTTCTGCTCAAACACGTTCACCTCGGGTTTGCGTCCCAGTTCGAGCGCAGTGAATATGCACTGGTGATCATTCCTAACTAGGATGAAATGGCTGCATAGTGCTTCCATGGTTTCTTAATGGTAATTTGGGCGATGATATCACAAGATGAATTATTCCAGGGAACCTTTCAGGTCGCAAACCTGCACCTTTAATCACAGCATAATAATAGATCATCGTGGTCCACATAGTTAGTCAACTCGGTTTTTCGTTTCTCTCCTCTACCTGATCGAAACCGAAAATGCGGCCCACAATAAATTTTAGTTAACTGAATAAGAAATACGACTGGTCATATTTATTCATAGTTGATCAGTGAATAGTTGTTTGTTATTTATTGTGGCGGCGCTTACGTATCAGTCTGAAGGATAAACGCCGATACATAGGGTAACCTTACAAATTCTGTCCGGTATGCACAGCTCCACTCTTCGACACCTTTTTTCAAGTAGGATGATGTTCAATGGTAATTAGGAATTGGAAAAACACGGCCGCCACTTATCAAAGCTTGTTCGGAAGCGACAGGCAAGCTAAATCAAACACTTCTGGGCAATTGGAAAAACAAAAAGGGCACCAGTTCAGCCAGATTGCATTACAGCCTCTTGTCCGTGCAAGCTTTGATTCTACTATAATCAAAGGTTAGATCTGCTGACGGAAAGCAAACTTCCAGTCGCAAGATCAACATGATTGCTATCAGTACAAATGTGAATTCCATTCTGAAGTTGTTGAAAAACTCTTACTCACTCATGTTCACTGGTGTACGCACCACGCGAAAGTGTGCTTTTTATCCCCTGCCTATGCATTCCTAAGCATGTTCTGTCTGTTAATACGAGGACGAAAAAAAACAAGTTTTGCCTTTCGGGGATGGGCATACTATATCCGTTTAACATTAACAGCCTCAACATGACCTTTCAGAAGTCCAATAACAGGCTTGTTCGTCATAGTCAACATTTTATTGATCTACCAGTATTTTGTAATGAGTGGATCCGTATGTCGTACAACAGGCGAGCAGGGCCAGTATTCTTGACTTCTGAGAGCTTCCTGTTAAAATGGTTTTGTAATCTGTTGCTGTAAGTTTATGAATTCGAGATAAACACTCTCTAATGTCATTTGCGTTATGCTGGCAGAAGTCACAGTTTTCCATGCATTTATTCGAACGGATCGATCAACTCGATGATACCTACGCAATTCGTTCTCGTTACAGATTTTCAATCTTTCTGGTTTCACAAAAGAACTCCACCTATCCAGTCAGGTAAGAACCCTATTTGTCCAAACGAAAACGTCTATTCTACTCCCCAGTTCGGCAAGTATGGACAACTGGTGACAAATTGGAACAGAATATTATGATTTTGCCGATATTATTATCATCACTTTGTCGTTGATTAACAAGTCCAGACAAATTGTTCGCCGTCCGAGATCTCGATCTACCATTTGTGTGAGAAACAAAAACTCGGCATTTCGACTAAGCGAGGACAGGCTTAACGCTTTGCATCGGGTTCGGGCAAGACGGAACTGACTGGTTCGGCAAATTTTAGTCATTCAACTAGTCATCAACAGGGTGGTAGTCATAGTAATATCTGTACGCTCCCGACGGGAGGGGATATCACTCCCGGACGAAACGTAATAGGCCTGTTTACGGTAATTTTGTAGACTTTTGCAGAAAATGTATTATCCATAGACATTTATCATCATTACCCTAAAACCATACCGCCATGAAATGTCGAATCAGACATCACTCACACCAGACCTGGGAACAGGATTTAACAAATGGAGGCTTATATTTTTCCTCGACTGTTTTTTGAAGGACACTAACTGTATGCATTCAAAATAAAAATAACTTTTTACCATTTCATTGCGTACAATAAATAACTGTTAGATTATCCTCTAAACCAACTTGCTAAATCAAATTTAGCTCGGTAAGTAAGTGGCTTTTTTAGAACAAAATTAACCACCACTCACCCGACCAGGCTCAACTTTGAAATGTTCAACAACGAAAAATATGTGCGCTGGAATGCATTTTGAAATTCTACGATAATTAATGTTCCAATTTTTCATAACTTGTGACGAAGTAATTAGGAAACAATAATGTTAAAATCCTTTCTGCTCTCCTCAATGTCCAGGCGGATTAAATTTCACTGAACTTGACATTGAAGATAAATCTGGATTTTTCTCTGTCTTTGATTCGAGAGAGTCTGCAAAAAAGAAACGAAATTTTGTTGTCTAAATCGGTCCAACCACAGCACATTTTGATTTCTAACTCCCGACGAAGAGTAAAAACAACGCAGTGAAATTGGGAAATTTGATTTGACAGTTTTCCGGAAAATGTGGAACTGATCGAAATGTGAACAATCTCCGACCCAGGAGGGATTTGAATCCCGATGGGGACAAAATCCCCGTCACACACACACACACACACCGCCCTCATTTGTGTCGCGTGTACTCAAACTGGGTGAACTAGGAAGATGCGCCGAGAAGTGGGTGGATGTTTCCCTATTGACCAGTGATCATTTCCCCACCGTGGTGAACACTTATTTTGGAGAAATCGGCAGTCAGAGTCCGAAGGTCCTATCGAGGTCGAAGACTTTTCTAAATTAGCTAAGTGGATTGTTGACTTCGAGCATTGCTACCAACGGTCCAGCGAAGATTTTGGTGACCGATGGCGAAGAGAAACTTGTTCAAGCGGAAGTATGGAGTAAAAAGCATCTTTAGAAATTCCGAAAGTTCTTTCGAATCCTCCGAACGTGATTCCGGTAAAGGATGAGCTAATATTAATCTTAAGTGGTAACACTTTTTGGGGGAAACAGCTGTTGTTTGTGTACGTGTCTTGTTGCAGACATGGAATAAATCAGTGCTCAGATCAGGTCCGCGTTGTCCATTTTAGGCGGTAGGGAGCAGAAATATTGCTGATACCTAAGGTCCATCAAACTAGACAACAGATTTCTATTTCAAGTTGACGTTAGTTTGTGGTTACGGTCAAATCAAAAATTTCTTTGCCCAACTCAATTTGACGATTTTTACTTCGCATAGTCGGTTGATGCAAGATAGGCAGTCTTCGGCTGGCTAGCAGACAGTTTTGTTCAGTCATGATTAAATGGCCTGCTCCGTGAATAGCGGATGAACGCAGGGTGCACAACTACAAAGGCTCCAGCTACCGCGGCTTTTGGTCGTCGTCGTGGTATATTGAACTACAGGTTTGTTAGATTTTCTTCTTCCATAGTTCCTCGTAATAGTGAAGTATACACCAATATACGCTCGGAAAACCCTCTCGTCCAACCTAGATGCAATCCAGTTTTTGCCCGTTGCGGTCTTTTGATTTGTGCCGCTGGGTAAATCTAAGAAAACTATCGCATGGACTATTGTTATGAGAGTTGGGCCACAATATATGGATTAGCTCCAAAATTGCTGCAGATTCTATCAGATTTTTCCTATCTTTCCTACTCCAAAAACAGTCAATAAAGAATCGATGTTCTATTCCATTGTGAATGTCATTGTTGAAAATCGTCTATAAATATAATTCTGTGCAAACCTCTTGTATCTTTACCCTTGCTGTGAGCAAATCATCAGAATATCGAATAGTCTAATATGAGAACCATTAATAAGCTATGGCAAATGAACAAAATTTTACAGAATGTTTGGTTGAAGGGCGTTATACAGTCAGTCCACAACTGATAAATAGTACCGCAAAATACAATGATATAATAAGAAGCAATACATTAAATGCATTTCGCTACTGTCCCCAACAGTAAATCATTCTTCCTCCCAAGTTTGTTTTGCCTTGCATGCTAGCCTACGTGCCACCGTACGCATGTTTACTTTTAACAAATAACATGAATAGACAGACATAAGCCTTTCTCGTGATCTTCTAGAAATTGTTTGGATCAAACGGCAGTACTAGTCCCCGTTGGATGTCGTTTTACAGTTATGAATTCTTCTACCGTCAATATATATTCTGCCTTTACTATTAAAGTATTAACCATAGCACTCGGTATAAAAATATTTCGCTTTGTATCACTATTCCAAAAACGTAAAACAATAAAATGTACTCATATTTGGAAAATGAAGCTGGTCCGGGTCTTTCAGCTGTGATGTCACACTAATCACTTGGTGACTACGTGCAAAATACTTTCACAGTTGTTCTTTGCTGACTTTGCTTTGCTCTTGATTGGTCGATTCAAGTCACGTTAGCTGGCGCTCAGGACGAAATTGTACTAAACGTGGTCTATTGATCTAAACCGACTAGTAATTTTACGTCCAGTAACAAATGTCTTGGTAACTAAGAAGTTTAACTGAGACTGACTGCGGAAATCCCACCGACTTGTTTCGTAATCACACATAGTGCCTACATATTTAAGCGCTTCTTCATAATGTCTAGAGAAGTCAATTTTAGCGTGTTGCATTAAGTTTGCGCACTTAGTCAACAAGTAAAAAGCCAACTTTTATACTCTAACAAGAAGTTTGCCTGAAAATTGGTGCTAACAGTTTCAACGTTAGGATGTGAGGTCATCTCACGATCTCGTTTCAGAACTTTCAGAAATACCTTCAGGTATCAAAACTTCGAACACGGAGACCGCAAGTTCAGAAACATGGCACGGTGTAAACAATACCGCGTTTTGCAGTTCTAAACAAAGAGAACATATTTTGTTATGCCCATCCTGATTTTATATTTTGGCTCACTTTTCTTTCACCCAGGTCCCCGTTATTGATCTGTTCTGGCCTGCACCTCTGGCACCTGGTCTCGAGCAACTTGTCACGGCGATCGATCAATTGGATTTCTGGCTTCACAATCACGACAGTAACGGGTATCACTATGGAGTTGGGCAGGACAGACGAACACCCGAAATAGATCCGGCCACAAATCGCGTTGCTGTTCTCCATTGTACCGGACCCCGTAGTCTGTTGGCGACATATTTGGCAGTATACATTTGTCAATCAAAAGCCCGTTTTGGACCGCTGTGTGGTCAACGGCCAGGTTCACCGACGGCCCGTGGACTACAGTGGAATGAGCGCAGATTTAGAAGGCAAGTTTGAAATTACCAGTCGTTATACGTATTCCTCCAATCTAGCTTGCTTAGAATCCCCAGACGATTAGAGAAATGGACAGCCACATCAGTCAAGTGAAGTACACGGACACATTTATTTGTACGCTGTTAGCCATGTGGAAACAGTACACAGATATTCTACTCGGTTTCACAGATTAGGAATCGTGTAAAGTGGGCCCAGATAAAGCAGCAGGATACCATTAAAGTGTGACAGAAATTTCGTTTTGTCCCCCCGATCTGGGCACGATTTCACTAGGGAGGTTTTCAGAAACAAGACAAATACGTCAAGACTCAAAAACGGGTTGTCAAATTAAAGATGTGAAAGTTTTGTCTACCGAAATGTTAAGGGCGTGAAATACATTTCAGAAGGAGTATGCGTTTGTTCCAATAGGTCATTTGACTATTTCAATCACCGAGCCTACGGAGGAAGAAGAAATCTGGTGCAAACACCTGCCTGTAAAGTACGGGAAAAATTGCAGGTGGTCAAACCACCGGGAATGGAAAAACCAGTTTTGAGGACAATTTGGCTTGACTGTTCCAAACAGTGTGAGCTACCATGTGCGCTAACCGAAAAAACGCCACATTTTTTCAACGCGGTTACAGTGCTGATCCATGGTTAACCACAGATCCGGATTTTAAAACCCACAGAAATCCAACTTCTTGTTCCTAAGCAATAAGAATGACCAGTACACTAATTTTGTGCGATGTCATTTTGTTTCTAAACTGAATCGAATAGAAAAATGTCCCACTTAGAGTAAGTTTCCACTAAATTTGCTCAGATCGGATGGATCAAAAAAATTGCCAACAATGAACAACAAATTGATTTGATTTGAAATGATAATATTCTGGGCTTTTACTTAGTTTTGAACAAAATTGTTCGGCAAACTTACGTCCTGTCCTGATCTGCCACGTTGTACGAGAAAGTTAATCCACAAACCGGGATAAAAATTAAACCATATCATAAAAAGGTTTTCAGACTTCGATAAAAGAAGTAGCCGTATCTGGGGTGGAATGTTTTCGGGTGATCAGTCAAAGGCTGACTGGTGACTGTCACGAGGTAAGCATTGTGGCCTTCAAACATGAAATTCGTGGATTCGACTCCTCCCATAGTCCGTCATTTCCGCAACCCGACAGCAGTCAGATGGATGGGACGTTTTTCCTGAACTATCAAACATTTTTTATAATAAGTGAAGAAAGCAAACGATTGGCCTTATCATTAGTATTTTTATTGTCGAAGTCAAATAATGTGCATTGAACATTTGTCGCAAATATGTTTCGGGGATTTTGAGACAAGCGCATTATGATAACGGTTTTCCCAACCAAGAACCATTTAGGTCTACGAGAAGGCACAAGGGTCTTGTTTTTTTGGTGGACATTTTAATCTCATTTTTTTAAAGTGCACCCACTGAGGATCGAGCATGACCTGCTGTCCTATAATCACAGGCACACACATGCGTCACATCGACTCGTTTCATCAACCTCAAGGAATCCGTTGCTTATTGATTGCCGGATCAATAGTCATACCTGAGGAAAATCCTTTGCTCGCAAGCAGTTAACGCGGCGAGCTTAAATGACCTTGGGAGTGAGATCAACCATGGTTCAGATCAAGATCCTTCCTAAACGATTTTTTCTGTTCGTGGTCATCGGCCCCAGTTGGCATGAAATATCCCAATTGACAAGTAATTACGTTCACCCCATAAATACAGGCGTAATCGTGGGTAGAATACTCGGTAAATAAAGCTTTTGCTGGACAACCGAGTTTGTTATCGTCTATGGATTTAAACTGGGATAAATTCTAAGGCCCTTTCAAAATTTTTTTGTGAAATTTCCATATTCCATTAGGGTTTTATTTTTCATGTTCAGACGCGCTTACCTGAACAACCATGGTGGCGGATGTTTAACTGGCCTGGTAACCGTCGAAAAGCAAACAACAAAATAAACCTGTAGCTAAATTTATGGCATTTGCTGGTGTTTCTTTACACCTGCCACGTACTAGAGCATTAGGCATATTAACAGTGGAAATTTTCGAACACATCACAATCGGCGGCCCCCGTGAAGTGGCCCACAGTTTGAGCTTGCGGAGCTAAAGATTTCCTGAAAATTAGATGTCATCAAATCAAAGGCGACGATTCCCCTAACCTCCTTCTTCTCCCGGTCATTTTTCCCTCAGATTCTGTTATTAGATTAAGAAAGGCTGAACAGAATGGCGACAAATCGATGCAATTCAGAATTAGCGCACCTGTGAAATTTAGAGTTACTAGTTGCTGGTGAAGTGTTCATTTTATTTTGTTAATTATTTTGTTAATGATGCCGTGCACTTTATGGATTTCATGAAGACAGCCTCAGCTGATGAGAGGCCCTCAAATGAATTTGACAGGCTGTTAGCGGATTCGAACCCGGGACCAATGGACTAGAGTATCGCGGTGTTGATCGACCGACCACCGTCGTTCAGTTGAGGACGAGTTCACAATGACCAATTTAAATTTTAAGCAAGAAAATTGGAACCGAACAACTGTAGGAAAATACCAGTAGACTAGCAAATTTTGTGACAAGAAATGTTACAATAACATGGGATGAAGATCAATAATAACGATTATTTTCGAAGAAAAGATTACATGATCGCACCCAAAAAAATTAATTTGAAGCGACAGATTAAGATGAACATATAGTAATGAATAAAAGAAAAGCAACTACTGCTTGTTTAACGGTAACTTGTATTCGTCAGCGGATTCGAAATAATATTCAGTTTGCTTTTGAATGCAAAAGAATCAGTGGAAATTATCGATAAAATAATTTCCAAATCTTTCCTGTACTGGCTTTCTATACGGATAAGGCTTCTAGAAACGAAATGTTGACAAGATGCAACTGTGTATGCGGTGCACCTGTCCTGATAAGAATTCAAAGCATTGATAATTTCCTGAAACAGACCACCGTCATTGAAATGCATCCGAACAGCTGATTTTTATGTTCAATTCGGCAGTATGGTTCGGCCCGGTAGTTTTATCGATCCGCACAAGCTTTGAAGTTGGCTGGTAAACCAGTTCGCATAATTTTGGTTTGAGTTTAGCAATTCAGTGAATCGTTTTCTCAACCATTGGGATCAATCGAGACGGAGTTTTATATCATTTTACTTGCACTTTTTGGCATGCAGATTGGTAGGGATCACGGAAAACAAAGAAAAGCGGACGTGATTGACTGAAGACAGCCAGCTTGATCCGTTCCTCGACCGAGATGGTCATTGCAAGTAGCAAAAGAACTGCTCTACTTACAATGTGTCACCAGAATTTGGCAATTAGTCCGGTCAACCAAAAGGCGGCCGTACTAGATTCAAATGAGTTATAGAGCGAATTCACTAACCTATTCATCACGTGATGGTTCAGAAAGGAATACGCGTTTGTCAAAAGCACAGATTCGTCTATGTAGGTTCCTGGTTCCCTCTGTTGACAACGCGGTGTTCCGTGACATCTACTGATTCACTTAAACGAGTTCTAGGCTTTCCTGTCTGTAGTAAAATGAAGTGTTTGTGGTTGAATAATTTGCATCATTCGCCTATTGTCGATTCTGTACTTGAGAGACAGTCATTGGGGTCTGCAGCTGATAGGAAAGGTGTTAAAACCAGTGCGAAACCCAAATGGGCTGAAGTTAAACTAATTCGTTAATACCGATTTATGGGACAGAATAAGTTGAACCATGGAAATGTCTCCCGAAGAGGAACATCACAGCTGGCCTGATGCAGAGTGGATTGCAGCCTGTACAGACCTCAAACTTACTCATCAAACCAACACGGTTTCAAGCTCAGGTTCAACCAAACAGACAAACCATCAAAAATGAATCAGCATGCTGACTGAAACGAACCCCGTCCGTGCGTCATTTTTGTCTAGCTTCAATGTCCTTCTCCATCATCAAATCACATGCATCATTCGTATTCAACTCTCATTCAACTCAGTCTAAGTCTGAACTAACACTAGACGTATCCGTTTCTGGTGCCTTGATGGCTATGAGGGTGATGGTAAAGCCACAGATGATGTCGTTGATAGGTTCTTTAGTCCGGACCGCAAAAATTAGGCAGACATCATTTATTATTGCTAACGCGGCCTTGTGCCAGGGAAGGGAGAATCGCCTTCGCGTGAGGAATTTATCGCGTACCTATGCACCGGTCAACACGTACGCTCTCGTAGACAGAGAGCTAGAGATCGCTGATGAGTCACTGGAGCTAGGGTCCCCGAAAAGCAAGAACAATCTATCTGACGTCAGTCAGCCTGTGGCCTTCCCTTGTCTGCAATAAGTGTTTTCTATCGGCTGACCATAAACGGTTAGTGTTACCTGGTGATGTTACTGGTACCGTGTAAATCGGTTCACATCAAGTGTTCATTTCCTCAAGAACGATCGCTTTTCTAATTTACCGAAATTCAACTATCAAAGAAGTGTTTACACCGGGCCTATCAAATCGATTTTGCTTACCGCCAACCGCTCAGACGTGACCATCTTCATTAAGCAAACAGGGCACAACAGTCAATTATATGTATACATATATATTATTATTATTATTACTATTAGCCAATTATTGTGCTTCGCAAACTCATGCTGAACGGGGATAAGGACAGAAATCTCGGCTGTCAATTTCGGCTGGAAAATATACTTGCAGTCCAAACCACGGTGGTTGATCAAGTTACTAAAGACGCAAGTTTTTGTCTTGATGGGCAAGTTTCTTTTCCATAAGTCTACCAGAGGGCTCATTTGAAGGTGGGCAGACCCAACCACCATTAAAGAAGGCGTTCATCTTCCCCAGCTTTTGGTGGCAGAAGGCAACCCCACTTCGCTCAGCTCGTTACCAAACCTGACGTAACGAGATCTTTTTATGCTATTGTAAGTAGAATCACGCCAAGACAACTAGTGTTTTTATGTGCCCAGATGTGGATGAATTTGCAACTAGAGAAAACTAAATGCAGAACGGATACTTAGAGTGAATAAAAACATGTCGGTGTGTATTTCAAAAAATAATAAGCCGCTTGATGTAAACAATAATGGAGAATAGAAATCCAGAAAGCTGCATCTGGATGTGGGCTCTAAGATCACTGCCTACCCGTTTGCAATTCACGCGAAAACAAAAAACGGAAGGAATTTTCCCCATAAGTAGAGGGATACATGAAGGGAGAAACCTAAACGCGGAACGTGTTACAGAATGAAAAAGGGGTGAGCAGTGTTGCATGTATAGAGTGGTTAGTGTTGGATAGCACATTGCTTGGAAAATCCGCTGCAATTAATAATGTTTTGAACAAATGAATCAACAAATTTACCTCTCTCTTAAGTCCACTGCAAAGTGCGGGTAGTTTTAAGGGTCTGGCAATAAGAATAACTCTCTTCTCTTTTAGACGAGGAAGGAACAGTGACAGCAGTAAGGTTACAACTATTGAAGGTACTCTGAGATTTCTCAAACAATAGACCAAGAAGTAGAGTCAGCGCACCTTGCTTTGTCCAAAAAAGGTCGTAGATCAAGTCCACTCCTAAGCAGAGTGGAGAATTTTTCGGTTTTATTCAGTATCACGTGCCAGAAACGGGGAGCTATTGAAGGTAGATGAATTCCGAGAATCACCCTGTGAATTGAAAGGGGCACCAACACATTTAGGGACATTCGACGGTAGGTGGGTTTAATCAAATTTTATTGCAGATGGCTATGACTGTCGCAAAAATTGTAAAGACAAACAAATCAACGTTACCAGCCCATCTGCAACCATTGGGAATAGTAAAAACCAGCGGGCTTGTTGACGTAAAGAGGGAAAACGAGATAAAGACAGTACGGCCAACTGGAAAACGCCCGAAGTAAAAGGAAGGAGTGATGATTTGTTTGCATAGAAAGAATTAAACGGAGCACCGCCATAAAAGTGCTCACGTTAGGCATTAGAAGAATTTCCATGCGGGATGTGAAGCTGCCGTCAAGAGAAGGGGCAAACGAATGAAAAAATAGCTCAGAACACCAAGTGTAGACACCAAAGGCTTGCGCACAAACTGCATAGAACTAGAGATCAGTTAACATGCTACTAAAAAGTGAATTCTTGAACACTTTCCAAGAGTTGAGAAGCAAACAGTGAGTCGGTAGCGATCAGGTTCTTTCTTGGGAATCAACTTTATTCGAACAGATTTCCACTTATGAGGTAAGGCTGCGGTCGCAAGGCCTAATATTGAAGAGTTTGGATAATGGAGATGCCAGCTGAGATAAGTGCATTGGGAAACAAGGAAGAAAGTAAATCTGCTTGACAAGGCTTACTATTTCCAGCGGTAAGCAAGATTTTCAGGACTGAGTTTTCAGAAAATGGGATGTTCTCGGTAGGATCAACAATTGAGAACTGAAAGTGAGAGGTCGTTAGAGCATCTGCAGACCCGGTTCTTGGACGTCAGTTTTGAACCCTGGTTTTCAGCTGCCCAGTGGTTTCATCACTTTCCGAATACCCCGATTGTCTTTTTACCAACACGTGTGTTCGCATCCAGTCCGTTCAACCGCTTAATCGTGATTCTGGTCTGCAGTAGACCATTCTTTTGTGTACCCTCTTTGGTCCGATGAGGCCGTTTTGATTAGGCAGACGAGAATCTCTCGGGTCGAACGTGTTAAGTCTCGGTAAGGCTGACATCACAACCGAAGTTAAGCTAAGCAGCTAGATGCATACAGTACTATGATCCACCTTGGAAAGGAAAGACTGATAACTCGATGCAACCTAACGTACCACGCAACATATTAGGGTTTACTTGGGAACAAACATGCCCAGTTACAACGCGGATGGAAATATAAATGAGGTTACAGAATTACTTTCCGAAGCAAGAAGAAGTGCACAAGGAAAGCACGTTTATGAATACAGGACTAAGGCCAGGTCAAGAAAACTATCGTCACGTGCAGAAAACTGCAAAGGACTGAGAAAGCCAAGAGATGATAAATATCAAATTTGTTAACATTACCAGGAGTAAAGCATAAAGAACGGTCTACGTAAAGAATCAGATATTCGGATAGTTCATTTGTAATTTGTTTAAAATTGTGTACTTCGGTCTCAACATTTTTGTAAACATTACAAAAAATAATGCGCCAAAGTGAGTCAAGATAAAATGGTTTGTAACGATTAGAGGTGCAGTTAATTTTAAACCTGTTCAAATGAACGAGAAGGCTGAAATATGTACACCACCTGCAACAAATAAGCATTATGATACCAACTCCTCCAGTTCGAATAATGAAAGAACGTTCGCTCCAGAGAATATTGTATCCATCAAGATGAATTGTATTGTCATCAAGATTAACATGCAACCAACTTTCTTGAACTAGAATGGCCCAGCATGGTAGCCTTCTTTTCGGGGAGCCATCTGGTCAAACTTTCCGAACAATGATGGCATATCTGCAAAAGAATGAATGGTATGCACACTCTGTCCCATAAGTGAGGCTTGGGAACAGCCCCCCCCCAGCTGGATGTTGTCCTGGTACTCCGCGATTTCTCACCCAGTGTCAGCCGAGTGCGCAGAATTCAAAAAGTAGCCGGTGTAGGCGAGCATGTATCATTCAGGATACCTCTGTAAAACAACGTGACGGACAAACGGACAAATTTGGAGCAGCTCGGGCAATTTCCAAAACCGCTGCCCCCTCCTTCCTTCTTTTCTGTGGGCCCTAGAATTTATGGGTTATGCCCATTCGACTGCATCCATATTTCAAGCACAACGTAGAAAATAACTTGGCATAGCCCCCAACACTTGTTTGCTCGTGTTAATGTTGATATGTCAGCGAGCGAAACAGAAAACACGTTTTCCCGTGATATGAATAATGTACTTTAAATTCAATGTAATCTCATTAATGAGAAACAGCAGATGTGCTTGGGATCACCGTTAGGTAAACATCGGGTAAACAAAACCGTGCAATAAGTAGGTGTCGATTGGCTGGACCGGGGTACATTTTTGGGTGAATTCGGCGTACCCTGGATACAATGCCACTTATGCTATCCGATGAATTTGGGAGGTCTGTTGTGTACACGCAAGAACAAAGGAGATCACACCCTGATCATAGCCGCACAGTTCTCGGTTCCATTATATTGTATGCACGATCCTGACAGTCGTCTGTCTCTTTTCCGCAACACAGGTCCAATTCATTAGCGAAATTTCTTATCGATTAGCTGGTTTCTTTTTTCTTGTCTCTTAGATGAATATGAAGAACTATTGGGCACAAGACTAATACATTTAATAGGCATCGGAATGTTTCTGTTAGACCGTGGACAGAGTTCCATTCGTCATTAGATTTAGGAATAATATATATGACGAGCTTAGACTGACGAAGGATTAAACAAATCGCCTATCATCCTTCTGGTTACTACCTCATCCAAGCACCCACACTTTCAAAGGGTAATATTAAATGATCGACACGGAGCATTTTTGTCAGTTAATGTGTTGTGATGGATACCGCTTGCCTGCATCAATCAGGCAGCCGAATGACACAGAAAAAAGTCCTCATTGCCGTTTGAATCCGCCTAGTCCTAACATATTGGAATGATCTCTTTAAAAAATAATTAGAACTGGAAACACTGCGGTCAAAGATTTGAAGCGATTCACCTTCTTTGTCATACAAATTAGAAAACCATCGAATGTGTGATTCAGTGACTAGCCCACGCCTAACTGAGGCGTAGCAGTTGACTCGTGGTATAGATCTGCTCAGGTCAAACAATATAGGTTGCATAAGGAAATACAACAGGATGGTAACTGGTAAACGATTTGCGTATGAAGGTGATGGGTAATTACTTTTGCTAATTTAGTCGTACTGCAGCCAAATGATTTCTGCTTTGGGAATTTCAAGAGTAGACCAGATGGGTGCTGGCAAACAAATTAACTTGTTTTATTACAAATTTACGGCTTGAATGCCGTGGAAGCAAGTGAAGCGGTGAGCATAGCCCTAAAACTTAGTGCAGTACAAAACCATCAATGACTCCAAGGGATTTGTCGTAATAATGCGACCGGGAACAAAGTGCCTTGCTGTCTACCACCACAGTGACCGGCGATTCTGATGTCACATGAACCTCTGATGGATTGTTGCCATGGGGTTAACGGAAGTAAAACGAAAACTCCAATCAGATGATATTCATTGCTGCTTAACTCCTTCGTCGTTTGAACAGGCAATGTTTCGATGTGTTTATTCACGTAGCTGTCTTCAAAGAGGAGAAAACAGTTGTGTTTCTTACCTCAAAAATTTCCGATTGATTTGCTTGTTTCTTCATCTACGTTGACTTGTCAGAGAGCAACTTGTTTCAGCAAATTACACATTTCATGAGCTATGCACATTTTCATATTTCGTTTCGAAGTTGAGGCAAAATAAGTTAACTCCTTTCATCTCGGCCTATATGTTATTTAAAAGTTAACTAAATCTTTTCCCCAACTACTGGCCAACAATTTATGATTGCACCCACGATTCGAGAAGGCTACGCAATACAGACCAATACATGAGTCATAGACAAGCTGGAAACGTGCCATTATCATGAGCAACTCCTTAGAGGTATACGTATAGTGCGAGAAGTTTTTGGAGATAATTTTAGGTGAAAATTTTGGTAAATTCTTCCGTATTCTGTTATCCACTTACAAAAAATGCGGAACGCATGTTTTAGTAATCCAACTGAATACCAGCATATAACGGCTCATATACTTTACCCACAAGCGTAACCGTCGAGGTGAATACGGTCGATCCGTAGTGTATAATCTGTAGAATTCACTGACAAATAGTATTTCCTATTCTTCGCATTTACCACTGATCATGTTTCAAGCAATGCTTCCTTATCAACCCCCGGAAACCGATCGGCACCCGGACCAGATTTATAAGCACAGATAACGAGAACACCTGGTCTCGGCCACCTTGCACCTCGAGATCAGACAGTCAGCCCGATCTGCGGCATGAATACAACACGACTCCGATAGATCTGTGCGTATGCATTTTCAGACGTTCAGACAGACAGAGAAATAGACAAACAACTGGAGCCTTTATGTACAATGGAGTAGTCGGAACGGTTCATTAGAAGCACTTGAGTGTCAGCAAGGGATGTGACTCATTCATTTGCTAGTTCATCCACCTACGTATCCAAGGTGGCTACAAATCGGATTTGTCCGTGGACTGGATCAGTAAACGTGTTACCGTAGCAAACGGCCTCAGACAAACGTGCGTATACCAACCGGATTCCGGGTATTCAATGAACCTTGGAATTTTCGACAAAACCAGAATTAGCCTGCCTCCACGGCTTGCTTGAGAAGAAGGCTGTATGCAACGCCACACTGGGCTAATGTGAGTCAAAACTGACCTGGCAAGTGAGAGTTCATTGGATCAACACGTACATGGAACGCTACCGAAGGAATCAACAATAACAGACCTCTATCCACGAAACACAACTCTCGATAGAAGCTTTCGACATCTTCATAAATTCCCCAGTTTGGCATTTGAACTAGCTCCCAGAATCTCGTTAAATATATATGACATAGTGAGATAAGCTACTCTGACGAAACACACTGAACTACAATCAAAAATTTTACTTCACAAAAATAGGGAACTACGGTTCCATTAACTAAGTAATTCAGACCATTCTGAAGTCACGTGTCACAGACAACTGGCCTAGAGACCACTGAGGCAGCTTCCGGGTACATTTAATGGGCGAATGTGAATCACTTTTTACACAATGTGATCACGTGGCCGAAGCAAAAACTCTTCAACTTTGTGCGATTGGTAGGGCAGAATTTCCTAAAGGTTATCAAATGAGTTGATATCAAGCCTGGGCGTTGCTCATGGCATTAAATCGATACCACGAAACAATAGTCCGTGTTTGAGCTATTGTTACTTACTGACTGAGATGTGGCATCTGGTTGAGGTTATAAAACACCGAAGAGAAAATGACATTCCAGTTCTCGGAAGTATGGTCTAAAGTCATCGACATCATCTAGCATTGTTATTTTACCTATTTCATGGATGAGGAAAGCCCTCCTCCTACCGCCCTTCGAATCAACACTGAATTCTAATCTTTGATTCCTTAAGGTAAGAATTTCTGGGTTTTTCCAACTGTCATCAGTAGTAACCCCCTGTTACTTTTTAACAACAAACTCCACTTTTACCCATCACTGAAATGGACAAGATTTAATTACTCGATGTGCTACAGATTTCAGTCAAAACTAAATTGCTTTCTGTGTGCATCGGAGTGCGGTTACTGCAGTCTCATATTGACTGCATTCGATCGACGAAATAGAATTGCAGGCCCGTTATGAAATAAATAATAAAACATTTTCCCCGATGGGGTGCTTCCGTTTCTTGCTTGAAAGTCAAATTTTGCTTCACTTTTTATTGTTCAATTAGTCTTCAGGATTGTAGCGAAACAAATGATAAGGCAAAAGGCCTCGTGTACTGGGGTATCACTAATGGGGCACCCCTAAATGCAGTTCATGATTCACAGTAGGCCTTCCTGGGGATTGTGTGGTGCACCACTGTAGTCATCTCAACGACGATTCCAACGTGTCTGATTTTGTAAGGGAGGCATCAATAGTCTGATGCATCCAGACAAACAAATTACATTTCCAGGTCTGGAAACACACTGGTTATGACAGAAAACTTCAAGATGATTCGGCCAGATCACACAATAGGAGGTCGGTAGTCCTTGCGTCAATGGAACTGCTTTCTTTCGCTGCAGTTTGGCCGAATTTACTTCTTTCAAGTACTTTAAAATTGGTCACTCTATATTCTGGTACGACACAAGATTCTCGGAGGAACTGCGGAACACGTATGCCTTGGGTACTTGGTTTATTATGTTGAAAAAAAATCACACTAACATAGACATGTTGATTGGTTCGAGTCATGCAAAGAATTTTGCGGTAAGAAATATTTTTCGATATAATGCCAATTTCCCCAACTCCGGCTCACAAACAGACCACTATCTAGGCATATAATGTTGTCATATAAACAAACACGTCGGAGAATATTATCGTCAGCCCATGACTGAATACCCTAATGATCTTTCACTTTCTACAGATTTCGGAATGAACTGGTCCTGGAACACATGATTCTCAAACGGTTTTACGAAGACAATTTGGCACGGGAACTGAGTCCATCACAGAAACGGTTAGTTGAATCAATTCTAAGCTCCTTTTGCTCGTTGTCTATTTTACCAATTCACTCATCATTTTCTCTCTCTCTAAAAATTACTCGTTCGCGAGAAAAAGGGATTTTCGAAGTTAAGTGAGTCTGATTTTATGATTTTCGCATGAACTAAAACCTTTGAGATGGCAGAATAGAATTTCGCGAGTAGATGTCATGTTAGCAACGGCAGCACCTTCAGACTAAACTTGCATGGAATTTTTGTCACGTGGTCAACGTGCCACTGTTTCACTTGTTTCTCCACAGGTACGTTGGCTATTTTTCTGGTCTTGTGACGGGAGCATTGATTTTGCAAGATCGCTTAGTTTATTTACATGCTGTGGTCTATCGAAATCCAAGCCAAAGTCGTTTGTTGAGTACAACGGCGACGGTAGGAGCAAGCTTGGAGCCCATTGCCGAAGCAAACAGCTCAGAGAACAATAATAACCACGAAGATCAAAACCACGTGGCTATGGATACTTCGATCTACGCCCGTCCCGAAGATATTCAACCGCCTCCGCGAGACATTACCACATCCGCAGTGTTACGTCCGTCAGAATGGAGTCCGACAGAGCCACGACCGATGGGTAGTATGTGGGACTGGGGTCGACTGGCCAGTGTTGACTATGAAACTCATGGCATCAGTGAACATCCAGAGCGGTCGGGTTCTGCAAATCGTGTGAATGGGATATTTCCCACCGAACAGGAACGCCTGTACGATGTGACAAGCACAATCGAGCGTGAGATGCTTCCTAGCCGAACAGCTAGGAACAACGACGACGATGATGGAGTCAATTCAATGAGAGTTACGGACTGGTCTCGGGGACTGCAATCTTTACGCTCGTTTGTTGAACGAGATGGTGGAATACTGCTGAAAATTTACCAGAATTTAAAACTTATGCACACCACAAGATTGCTGTGAGTTCTCCCGTTTTGAAATGTCTAGTGGAATTGGGAAAGGATGCAAGCATTGTCTTCCCAGTGACTGGTTATCTGCGTTAAAAATGTTCGGATAGTGGATTATCCTAAACTGTTCGTTTTTTTCGTCCAAATCATGTACTACTTCGCATATCCGATGTTGTTTTAGTTTCCATGATTGATGTTCTCTTGAATCAATCACCGAATACTGCCACTATTCTATCGAGCACAGTAATGTTACCCACCCCCGTTTAAAGTTTACTTTAAGAAAATTCGTACAATGTGTTAGGAAACAAGTTATAGTCAGGTTTAGCTCACTGAACAAGGTTGATAGGAGCGATTTTTCAGGATTCGAACCCAAAACTGTCAACTCCAACTGTGGTGGTGTTGATCACTGATAACTATTGGATCCGGGAGAGAAGGTATACAGTATCAAAGAAGACCTTGTGCGTCCGCATACAAAGCGATCTGGATTCGAACTCCGAACTCAAATCAAATATATTCGAGGAAAGGATATTTTGCAGACATATACTGGATTTAGTAACCAGTGCCATCAAAATGAAGAAAGTAGTCAATTTAGAGGAATATCAACCGTACGTTTACTAATTACAGAACATCTGAAGATTACCTTGTTGTAACACGCAAGTTTTTTACATGTGCCAAGTCCACTGACTTTTGGTATAATAATGTGGGATTTCTCTCTGCAACTTTTTCACTAAGCAAGCGCAGGGAGCTGCAGATTCCCATTCTCAAATCAATCATCGTTCGCCCCCATAGACTTTCCGGGCAAAAAATCCATATTTGATTGGCATCATGGATTAAAAATATCCGAGTAGGCCAAAGTTAAATTAAAGCTCTCCTCCATTAGTCAAAGTAAGACCGAGTAAGAATACCCGTATGAAAGCCCCAAATCGATTGTGGACCAAGTGTTATGCTGCCATTCGGCTGGAAGTACGCTGTCAGTGGAGTCCAGAATCTTGATAATTGACGACATTCTTGATGAATTACTTACCATGATCGGGCTTCTGGATTATTTTGATTACAGTTTTCCAAGGGTTATTAACAACAAAGTTCTTCTGTCAAATTATCGCTGCAGGGATGCGGTGGAAGAGGCATGCCCCATAGCTACTAGACCCCATTAGGTGAAGAAGGATGAGAATAAACATGGCCATGAGAGTTTGAATATGGCAGCGAATCGGCCAACAACTAATTGGCTTCCACCACAAAGTTCGGTTGAAGTTGTTGATATAATTAATGCTTAATACGAAAGCCTAAAACGAAAATTTCTGACAGCCCAACTTCGCGACTTTATCAAGATTAGCTCCGGGATTCATTTGCGCTTCCATCGGCATTGCTTTTGTCGATGTTCCATTTGCACCTTGTCACTTGTACCTACTCATGAATAGTCTATTGTTCCCATTGATAGGTGTCCGAACATCAACATTTGCGTGGATAATTACGTTTTCCCTATTGAACCGGTGCTTCCACTACACGGAGATATTCTGATCGCCTGCTACCTCCGGCCGGATATTTCAACTAACTGGCAAGAGATCATTTTTCGGTAAATCGAATCGTTTATTTTTTAATTGCTTGTACATTCCTACTGGGTACATTGAGAGAACATATTTGGCGAACAAGCTCATTTTCAGTATTCGTACTCATGCCGTTACACTACAATATATTGGGAAGAATTTTATGAAAAACTGAATTATTCAGATGAAAATATGGGTGGGAAAGGGATTTGTGGTGTTTCATGCATAATCCGAATACAGGTGAGTGTGTTTATTGTTTTGTGGTCTCTGATTCGCATTGGAGCGGAGGGTGAGCCAGGCTAGTGGGAGGGCAACCAAAAATTGTTCTGAGCACACGGTGGAGAATTGTGAAAATGGATCGTTGCAACCTCTCTTTTGCTCAAGACACGACGCTTTGCTAACCTGGACTGCTGACCCCTGGTCCTACGCGGGGCCCAGAAAAGCTTGTGTCGCCTTCGAGGTGTGGTTTGTTTGTGCTAGGTGTGAAACGACTGCACTAATGAATGCTCAGCCATGCACGGTGATTCTCATGGATGCATTCAGACAAGCGCCTGGTGGTATTGCCGATGTACATCGTCCCACATGAACATGGGAATCAATAAAAACAAGACGAGGCTGCAGAATCAGGAACTGTGTCTTTCAACCGTAATGACACCGCGGGGTGGGAATTTAGCAGAATTCGAAGCCTGATTGCGTAAAATGTCTTACTGATAGCACTAGACGATCTTCTTCGTGCTAACTCTGCTAGCTTGTAACCTATGAATGGCAGAGGGATGCATAATAGCTTTCTCTCCATCGCTATCCTCATGTCTCGAACACCTAATCAGTTAATCGAATTGGGAAACCATTTCGATGAATACTGTTCACACCCTTTGAAGTTCTGCCTCAAAAGTATCTCCCTTGTATGGAACAGATTAAATCCCTCCCCCATCTTTGATTTTATCTAACCAATCCAATTCCTCTTAAAATTCTTTGTAGCATATTGTGGTGCAGTGGTTTGAATGCGAATCACTAAAAACAAGTTTGTTCGTTTCTTATTTTATTCATTCGAGTTTTGAACGAAGTTTAGCAATGAGCACGTTTATTCATGTTTCACACTGTTTGATATTATGTGCGATAGAGCACGTTCTGAGCTATCATAATCAAGCTGGCTGATTGAACTCTGGTGTTTACATTCCACAAAGAAACGTGTTCAGTTATGAAACTGTTACTTTTTCGTTTGCATTAATGGCTAGTTGAACATGATCACTTGTCTATTGTGATTTCTAATCCAGAAATACGAAGAATTTAGGAAGGTTCAGAATCATCGTTTTCAGTCCAACACCACTTTTGACTTTCCGTGTACGACTTTGAAGAAAACGCAAAGCGTACTGGCATGCAAAGTCGTGTTGGTTAAATTAGATCACATCAATCGGCTATTGGTCCTACGCATATTTCTTCAGTTTTGCATTGATAGTAGTCGGATTCAAGATTGCAGTTATAAGCCTAGAATGAATTTTCAAACACCGATTCCTGGGTTAGGTAAACCCTTTGGGATAAATCTTTCGAGATCAAACCTTCCTTGCGAAAAATTAGCCCAGCGCAGGGCCAGTTTAAACTACGTGTACCTACGTAGACGTACAAGAGTGCATGCGAAGTAGAACTGTACACTACAAAACATCCGAATAATTGTTTGCTTTGTTTATCCACGAACTCATTCATTATATGGTGTCAGCCCCCAACTCACCGATAAGAAACTATGCGATGGTCTCATCCATTCTATGAGCCAGATCACATTTATCAATTTACCCTATCAGGCTTCCATAGTTTCATATATTTATTTGTTTGTCTGTTATCACCTGACAGATAATGAAAACAGCAGTATCAAGAGGAACACAGAAAAATGTTATGGAAGCAACGGCGGTCACTTATGGACATTTGAAATAGTCAAACAGAGTGAACCCACCAAACACTGGTCAATCATTTGTTACAAAGTTAAGAGAATCACTTAGTGCCAGCAAACGTGAACCAATTAATAACTCAGATAGTTGCATTGCTTCATAGCTTAACGTGAACTCAGCGATGGTTTGATAAGTTGGTTACTTCACTTTAGATACGAATTTTGTAACAACAATCTCAACTGAATCGACAGGACTCACCACTAAATTTCTGATTGAGGGCACGGTTCCAAGTCACCATCTTAATGATGATATTATGTCGTGTTCAAGGACGAAAGGATAGAATTTTTGTTAAAACGCATGACTGATTTTGCGGCTACATGCACTCGTCAGGCTCGTATACCCGACACTGTTTTCCTCAAACATCCTTATGGCCGGAAATGCCGTATTCATGAAAAACCGACGAACATTTATCAAATCATTACTGCTGCCCTTTAAGCAATCTTGCCACCAGTACTTTGTTCTGTCGACTCCAATAAGAATATCGTGCCCGAAAAATTTCGAGATTTGCGTGTATAAGAAAGACTGAACATTAGAGTATCCAGTACGCATTTGATGAACTGCAATAACCCCAAGTCGACCATGTGCTTCTGTGGAAATTCTCTCCTTTCATTCATAAACAAAATCTACTAACTACAATATTTCAACCTTCAGTGCTGCATCCAAAATCCAGCAGACTACAAAAGGACTGACGACTTTGTGTTTCAATGAGGTAACGAGGATTGGCGTGTGACTAGGTCCATCACTTCTCATGTACCCTCAGGAGACTCAGTTCCAATAGATTAACCATGAATTCCATTCCAAGATTACAAGTTTCTGAAGTTAAGATAATCGTCGCAGCTAGCCTAAGCTTTATGATTATTGCTACTGCAGTCAGAAAATTGTCATGTAATGAATGCTGGTGTACCTATTGTGGGTTGTTTGATATTAGTGGGATCGGGGATGGCTACTCATGAGTAGTTAGCTTATACCACAAAGTTTTGGCAGCTTGATGCGATTCACGACCTGCCAGCCCGAGTGATGCTCATTAGCCACGTGGACTTCACTCAAACAAGCTAAATGACAAATAATTCGAGGGTAACGTACTCTTTCAACTCTCATAATTAGTGTACACAAGGGAAATTTCAGCAGTTTTGGTACTAGTTGGAAAACCTTCCAGGCGCCCAACTTGTCGCATAGCATGGGCAAACGGGGACCTCGAACTATCTTGGTCAGTTGCCTGTTTACTAGAACATAGGCCATCTCATAAAATTTACAGTTACCAAAAATTTTGGATTTAAATATGAAAAACTTTTCTACGGTGCATGTAAATGCTTCTCCATTAACTAGTAATTTGATGTGATGGTTCCTGAGTTTTAGTGAAAGGCAAACTTTTGCTCCTATTCGAAGCACAGTTGCTTTCCGTGTCTAGGCGATTTGCATTTGGCTTTGCGAAAATGAATTCGATTTCCTATCCAATGGACCTGCGAAGACAATGTGCTAAGGCGGCACACAAAGGGCTGCATAATTTTCCCTGGGGGAACCTGACCGCGTTTATCATCATTTCGAGTTACCGGATGTGCCTCCTAAGTACTATTCTGCCATATACCCCTCATCTTTTCGCATACAACCGATTTTGGCATGTTGACGGTCATTGTCTGTTCCATCAGGGGTGTGAATGCGCACTGTTCATCGAAGAAGAACATAGTATACATAAGAAACCACAAGCGAATTTCGTGGGCTGCATGATTAGGGTAAACTACAGGCAGCGTTTGCGTGAAACCAACTGTCAACACCATAGTGAGTGACCATCAACTGACCATTCTTAAAGTCGTTGGTGACTGGTCTATAAAGGCCGATCAATAAGGTGTTGCTCTTATTACTCCTGAGGTTTTAACAACACGGGTCATTCATCTTACGCTCCCCAGGTACAACTCAGGTTTCTGCGATGAAATTCATTCATGCAGACATTATCTTCAATCGAATGATTGAAAGTCATTATTAACTGACCTGCCCCTTCTACAATAGCGGAACCTCAGCTCTGTTCGTGATAAGTGCTTTGAGGACACAATAAAAGCAGTCCATACCTAAGCAATAGGCTGTTTATTTGTTTGTACGTTACTTACACTGATACAAATGGGCGTTTTTGTCATTGATTTGAAAACTACCGTAAACACGAACCCGTGTGCCCCAGAAAGCAGGTGCGATGTCTATAGGTATAGCAGATGACCACATGTAGATCCGAACATCTGCCACTGTAAATCCAAACCACCTTCTCACTTCTTTTTCCCTCTACTCCTCAACTGCATCGATTTCGCAGACTACAGTTTCACACATGTGCGACCAGTACGGAGAAACTTAGCTTCTTCAAGCCCGATCTCGATGAGGCCTGTTCTGGTGAGTAGCACGGGTACCCAAAAAACATCTTGTTCACCTATCAATTCAGCGTTACATATCCCAGTGATTCATCTAGCTCGAAATAAGAAAAAGTTACTGATCCATCTTTTAACAACCTGTATATGATCATGTTCCAATTCCTTATAGAATTCCTTCCATATCATTCGATATTGCACCAATGCTATTTTGAACTAGGCTAGAGTGGGCATTAACCCAGCACAATTTAGTCAATTTTTCTGCTCACAAATTTTCGATCGCCACACAAACAAGTAGCACCCTTACTGCACGAGTGGCCGAATACGAGCATGCAACCTAAGTAGCTTTTTGTACCAAATTACGCATTTCATGGATTACCCCGAATGATAGTTCCCAATAATTTTAGCAACACGGAGACAAATCCGAAAAACGTCGTACGAATTAATCCATCATGGCCTCGATTCTATGACGTGAATATCACATTGTGGATCCCACTGAAATTCCGATCTCGACGCGGCAAATCATAAGCAAGACGAGAAACCAGACAAACACCGCGAACGATAACGCACAGGTCACGCAGTCTGATAATCCCTGTATTCGTGTGTGAAATCAATCGAGGATAGTCTGCCTGGTGGAGATTGTTCACTCGGAGCCAATTTTGATTAGCTACATCATCAGAACGAGAAGAGATAGTGAATGAAATAAGAAAATATTGTGTCCCCCAATTTTATTGTTTCCTGCTTCAACGGTTATGTGAACATCGAGAGTAGACGTTGGACAAACATTTGGGTGACTTGATTAACGCCAGGGCTGACCACTGTTGGTAGATTGTGATGCTTCTCAGGTCGTCATAATATCTGTACTCTGTCTGATTCATGAAGTCACATTTGTGGATTGCTGCACGCATCAGTCGGTCTTTAGGATCAACCTTATTTTGAACTGGACTGCGTTCAGACGTACGTACTGTTGTGTTTTCAGATCGACTTCCGAAATTCCGGCTACGTCATCGATTCACGTTTTCGGACTGCTTTTGTAGAATGTACGCAAACACATACACACATACACACGAATACAAACACACAATGTGCATCTGACTTTGGCCACTGACTTCTCGGTGCATACGGGACAACTTTGTTCGCTCGGACCGGAATAAGTCCAAAGCTTACGTCTAAGGTTCTCTGTATTTCAGTATCTCCGTACTTACACGTGTATCGACACACACTTATCCGAGAACTCACCGTTAGTTGCTAGTAATTGCATACGAGACAGGCCGATGTCTTGTGAACTAGATTGCTTCTTTTCGCTCCGCCGAAACGTGGTTATTGATCATCGCTGTTTAGGTTATCAGCAAATTAGGCAAGCACGTCGAAATTTAAGCAAAGTTTTCCAATTATAGTATATTAGTTGTCAAATTCGAAGCAGCAATTACGGTTTGATTATCCATCCGGTGGAATCAATGTCCAAATTATCATGAGAGGCCACATGATCACTGCACGAATGTTTCAGCAACGTTAGGAATGAATACCTTTGCAAGTCTACCCGTACCCCACTTGGGATTCGAATCCAGCGTGAACTCCTGTGAATCAAACAGTTTAGCCTTGACTTGTTGAAGTCTACGAACAGTTTCAGAACCAGCCCAGTTTAGGAGCGTGGATACCACCAAGAGAGTGTAAAGTGGATACAAGGACGATGCGGACGATGACCATCAAAGACGCAACGGACGCACACAGTACTGTTGCACTTTTTAGCCATAATTTGTATGTGCTGAGTCCAAGCAGAACCATTTCGCAGTCAAAAATCCTATATCTCGCTAGCAAATAAGAATAGCAATTAGGAATTGCGAATTGTACTCAGCTGATCCTGAACGACTCAGTTGAGTAGCCTAATACAGCCCAAGTGACAAGTTGAATATTCACTTGCATTCTTCACAGAAGCGTATAGTCTATATGGAACAGTTGTCTAGTTCCGATTCGTTCACACACTGTGGTTACCATATATATCTCAGGATAATGCATTACCGAAATACCTGAAAAAATGCATCCTCTTTTCTGTTTTCCTTGTCGACTACACAGACACACGATTTCCGTCAGCTGGATGTGTAGAATTACACTTCTCGGCAAATCCGGACCTGGTTCGAGGTAAGTGACTAGTCTCTTTGTCGTTCGTTTTTATTCTTTTCGCTGAATACTTTTAAAAAGCATGACAAAAAATCGATTGGGACGACGTAGTTTACTTCTACTCCAATTCCCAACAAGTGAACCAGGTTGAGGAGGTATTCTTATATCTAAAGAGCACAATGATTTTGGCTCACGTCTGTGTCATGTGGAATAAAGGTCACATGCATAAAAAGGCTTACTCGCCGGCTAACTGTAGCCAACCACTTTCATTGTCTCTCGAGCGCCTGGTGCAACTTATATCAAAATGAGTCTGCCAGAATTCACGATGAATCAATGAATTGCAACTGGTTGCCTCGGTATCCAAAATTCGATTTTTTATCCTTTTGTTGGTATCCCATCCAATTCGTGTTCTTAATCCAACGATCATCAATAACTAATTCCAGAGAGTATTTTATTGTCCATCTTTACTTCTGATGATGCTAAACATCCACCAATTTAATTTATATTATTAGAAAAATAGAACATGCAGAGACAGGACTGACTTGAAATTCATAATCGGTCTACCCCCGGAACGATTTTCAACCGTTCCTCAGGCAAATAGCCTCAGGGTCACCGCAGTCTTTTTTACAATGCCATTCGGTCTTTTGGGAAAACAGGTGTTGAGATTCGCAAAACCTCGCTTGAATCGACCGGAAAACATTATTGTTCACCCAACAACAACAACAAAACAAAGTTTCCTCGTTTTTCGATAAGCACGAGGTCAAAACAGCCAAAGCTGATAGTATTTTCGATTGGTTACATTGTAACTAGGGGAACGGACAATTTAATTTTACATTTTGTCACTTGTCTCTTCGGGTAGTCAGTAAGAAATTCAAAATGTGTTTTCGTTCCCATCTTTACGGCTAGAAAAAGAAGTTATATTGATCAATTTTATTCTTTTGCCCAACAAACTTTCGGTTGCATTTGAATCAATTGGTTTCAGTTTAAAGATTATAAATCTCCTCTGTTACATACTTCATCAAGTAGTAGCGAAGTTCCAACTCCAAAAGAATTCATGTCAACATTGCGCAATGGTCTTTTTCAATTCAGTTGTTAGCCACAGCATTTCCACTGAGATGAAAGTTTACAAACAGGATAGCTTGATTACTAATTTTTCGGATGTGATGGCTGGACTGTATAGGAAAAGCATTGTTGAAAGTAGTGTTGATAACAAACCAAGAAATTTATCGACCAATTTGTTTACCTCAGAAGTATTCACCTGAGATTCTAGTCTCAAGCATTTTGCGATGCGGATTCACCGGAGTGACCGAAGGGATAAAAATAGAGCAAACAAGCACTTAGCTAGATTTACTGTCCACCACTTGCTCGTTGGTGCTGGATAATGTGACGGAAACTGAATGATAATTCTCATGCATGTTACCAGTAGGAGGTTGTATGTTTTCATGAAATAATTCACCAAGTGATATCATCGCTCAACTCACCATTAAGAAACCATGTACAGTGCTTTCACGGTTTCTTAATGACAGGTTGACCGATGATATCACTTGGTGAATTATTTCGTGAAAACATTGATTCTCCTACTACTTGCTATACATACCAAGTAGCCAAGTTCTGTGGGTCATGTCCAAAGACTTCGTCGTACTTAGGCTATCTGCAGAGAAATCATCTATCAGAAGAGGCCGATGGCTGAGCGATAGCGGCCCGCAGTCGTGCAAATCAGTGACGGATAGATGCAACATCATGTGGTGAATTTTAACAAATCTTTTAGAAACCGCCCGTTATCGTAATGGCTAAGGCGTTCGACTCACAATCGTTCGTCCCAGGTTCGCGTCAGTGTTCGGTTCGAGCACGGTGTATATGCATTGCTGATGATTCCCGACAAGGACGAAACAGGTTTACAGTGCTTCCATGGGGTCTTAATTGTGAACTGAGCGTTTTATCTATCCATATATATATATATGTATATATATATACATATATATATGCAAAGCAGCTTAAGTCATTATCTCTCGCTCTCAGCCAACCGAAAACTAAACAATGCTGTCACGAATAAATCCTCGACGCATCACATCTCAGAAATGAATATAGCAACGACTCAGAACGAAGTTCATTTTCTCAGGAACTTTGTGTAAAACACAGTTCAGGTGGACTGTTTACCGTGATTTACATAACAGGCTGGTGTTCCATGATTGCCTGATTTGTCTATTTTTATTTTCGGTTCTAAACAATCAGTTTTAATTATAAACCAAAATTGTTGCATCATTTCACTACCTAGAATGCACGCACAGTTCGGCCAGTAGTATTTGAATTCGGTTGATCTTCCGATTGAGAGAACCGTTACTCAGAAAGACTGAAATGAGTAACATTCACGTGAAAGGTGGACAATATTTCGCTCCTATGATTCTTAGACTATGACCGGTTTCATTCCTTCGTTTCTTTCAAAGCTGACACGAAATGCTAGATATAGTCGGTGTCGGAGTTTCGTTGTTTCACCCAGTGACTTTGTTATCTCTCTGCCCGTCTGTCTGTCTGTCTGTCGGTCTGTCAGTATCGAAAAACTTCCCGTTTTTGCATGCTACTTCAAGGGGGCGAAAAATACCATTGATCATATCATTTGTCATGCACTTGCTGTTCATGGTTTTTGCTAGTTGGAGAACGAGATAGCAACGTTCAATGAGCACTCGATTGTATTGAATCAGATTATCTAAAACCCTCTAGATAAAGCATGAGATCTTCCGAATAGTCAGTTCTCCGTCTATCTAACTCATCTTAAGATCCAAAGCTAATGAGCAGTCGATGAAAAAATATGAACCATGGAGAATCTCATAGAATCTTCTTTTACGCATTACTAAAACAGTAACTGTGCCTGGTTTACTCTCGCACGGTACTCTTGCGGGTCTCTCTCCTATTCGCCCACGGAATTCGTTCTGCTTTTCGATTAATCTCCTTTAGTACTGAACTTTATAAAAACAGCGGTTCATCGAAAGACCACGCGTCAGCTGA
The DNA here is from genome assembly GCA_008360955.1 of Fasciolopsis buskii. Lineage (NCBI taxonomy): Eukaryota > Metazoa > Platyhelminthes > Trematoda > Plagiorchiida > Fasciolidae > Fasciolopsis > Fasciolopsis buskii. Next base: position 168,563 of record LUCM01011575.1, read on the forward strand.
AATGAATACCTACAGTGTTATTCCACTTTGGCGTCCGTATACCGGAGTTGTTTCTTTTTTATATTTGTTCAATCTATTTTCTTTTATTGTCTGTGTCCATCAAACCGTCTTGGGTATAAAATTCAAGCTTGTATGTCCAGGAAAATTATTCGAAAACAAACATACCATTTTGTTTCTTTTTTCAACCGCCCCTCATTATAATTGTGAATGATATAATGCTAGTAACACAACGTTGCTGGTGTATGTAAGGTGTCAACGTTTTGACTACTTGGGTAGTCTTTCTCAAGGTCCATTTTAGCAGTCACAGATAACAGTCGACAAATAGAGAAATGTGAATTACTATTCACTTGAAATTATTAGCTTGCCATTCAAGGGTTCCACATGTGTAAGCACGAGAATATTGCTAACTGACTCAGAGTGAGAATAGGCATATTTGCTCACCAAAATCCATTGACCGCAGGGCTTGAAAAGTGGTGTGTACATGCACACACACACATACATGCACTCTTGCATGCACACACACACACACACACAAATCTATATGTATATGCAAACACACATCATAGAAACCTACATAAATAACCTTATTCCGAAATCCTAAACTTGCACAAGTGCCCAGTTAGTTATTGCTTGAAGTAGAAAGATTAAGATAGTGAGTACAACGTAATACCTGAAATGTGGAATGTTGATCAGACATTGACAAAATTCTGTGATTACAACACAAACTCTATCCACCATTAATTATCTCGGTAGGCGAACCCGAGAAGAGATGCTACATATGGCACTTTCGGATCAGACCGAGGACCTGCTATCGATAACAACGATAATCACATACAGAAAATCCTCCTATATTTAGCCGCCGGAATGCTCATTCGCGTGTTTGTTTGTGCGTGCATGCATGCGCAATTTTGTATATGTGTGTATGTGTGTGTGTAGCAGAGAAAGGGGCAGAGCGAGAGAGTAAGAATGGGAGGGCGAGGGAGGGTGAAAGTTGTCAGTGTTACGGGTTTCTGTAAAATACTTGCCGGAACAAAACTTTACACCAGTCCAGATTATTTTCAAAATATTTTACAGGTCTTCTTGCAATTTCACTTTCTCCAAAGGGGCATGTGAACTTTTGTTGCACACATAAAACGGTGCACCTATTGTGCAACAAATAATTTCGTCCTCCTGAACAGAACTGCACTCAACCCGATTTGCACGGTTGTTTAATCGTGAAATCACGTTTTGTCACTGAAATTTCGCGTGACACAATGGTGCCAAAATTGTTGTTTAACTCAAATGACTAGTCACCATGTGAAACACCTTGACGACAGCTAGGTCGCCGAGAATCATCTTACTCAGTCAACTTATCATACCCGGTATCGCAAATTTTCTTAAAGATGAATGTTAATGATGACGGCATTGTTATGCCATCCAAAAGTTCTCCAGTCAGGAGACTTAGAAATAGTGAATTCCGATTAGTATTCTTTTAATTAAAATATGTTATAAACACGTCTAGACTTCAATACCAATATAAATTTTGGGGAATTGGTAACTTCGATTTGAGAGCTGTTCTAACTTATAGTATTGAAACTTAGAATCCCCCGAGAATATGCAGCATATAGATGAAGTCGCTGGGAAAACATTATGCGCTCCGATATCCGCGAATAACTTACTCCTTACATAATTAAGGGAGTTAGGGCCCGTTTGCTGAGTTTCGTCGGATCGACTGTATACTGAACTCATTCACAGTTTAGTTGCAATAGAATTTGCCAAAGAAATCCTCCAGAAATTATGATATAGCTGTTTCAGCCTTGAACGACATGGTTAACTGTTTGAAACACAAGTCGGTATCATCAGCAGAACTGTGAATAAAGCACACTAGGTATCACAATATTAAGGACCAATAAGTTATCTAATGCTAGCCCATAAAGCCTGATGTCTATGATGTCCAACACATAACTGAGGATTCTTAACGAGAAAAATGCAGTTCTAAAATGCTTCTGTGGTTTATATAGCGAGGGTTTTTGCCAAACATTCACTTTGGTTTTATTCTAAGCGAGTACTTTTGAAAATCTAGCAGTTACCAAGTTCGTGTACTTAGCATTTACCAAATGGATGGCTAGATTCACCGGACAAACCCGCCAGCTTCTAACGCACTGAAATATCTCGGCAAATTCGCGGTCCTTAATCGCAAATGAGGATTACCAGCATAGACTCAAACACGTCATATAAGGACTCCTTACAAATGAGGAGAGGAAAACATTTTGTAACTGGATACCAAGATAACAAAGCGGTTAATTGGTTAGTTGTTTGAGATTTTTTATACAGTAAATCGATTTCCCTGGTGTGTTTTAACTCAAATTCTCCTTCCCTAGAAGGAGCACGACTTTACCAATAACAAAGGTGAACGAAGCATGCCATAGAATACAATTTACGATGATGTTTACTATAACAAACGATACAGGAGACCATTTCGTTTTACCTAATTTAGATTGACAAAAGGTGACGAGGGCTGGTCATGCAGTACAAGCCCAAAATATGAGAAACAACAGTGATAACCATTCAAAATATCACCTTTTTGCAAACATTAGATTCCCTGATCGTCATTTCTTGTGCTATCTCGTAAATGGTCTAAAAGATCGCATGACTGTCTAGAACGCAAAGAGGTGAAACGGAGCTCTGTCTATTGTCAGATTTTGGAGCTCTAATCGTCATATGTAAGACCAATGTAAAACTCAGTATGCTTTTCGCGGGCTACTTCTTTAAACGCATAGAGCCTTTGACAGATGTCAGTATCTGCAAACCTCATCTTCATAAGACTTATTTCCTGGGATTGGGAGGTTACAGCGGATGGACCGGTCCAGGCTTCCAAACTTCTCACGGCAGAACACGAACTTCTCTCGAAGTATTTTGTCTAGCTTCTTTTCAGTGACTCATTGCCAGGTTACTTAAAACAGATGATAATAAAGAAAGCTCTATTCGTTACAGAGACAGGCAATCAGGTTGCGAAATTCCTTAGAGGACAAAATACAAAAGCACCGTGAAGGCCTAGATGAGCTAACAGTCTTTTCTTTCTTCAAACTCAGAATGGGGCATATTCAGGAGTGTTTTAGTCTTTTTGGGTACTATTCTGAAGTGGGTCCACAAATTATTTTTTCAGTCAAATAGAAGTCATTCCCTCGGAAGGTGACGCGTAACAGCTGGCTGGGAGGCCTAAGAGCCATTATGATAAAAAGGAGTCATCCAATTGTGGAAGTAATTCTAATTTCCATAATCGTCCTGGAAATTTGTTCATCAATAGCCTAAAGTTCAAAATACCAACGCTGTCGAACGGGACTTCATTGGGCTAGTCGTGAAATGAAGCTGTTCTTTTTTGTCATCACCAACCCGTAATCCGCCGTTCCGTCTTTTAGTTCATATTCGATTTTCGTGAAAAATTTTACTGTTTACGCCTCAGAAATTTCGCACATCTATAGAAACACCTTCACGCTTCAATATCATCACTTCTAAGAACACTAGCTTGACATCCCACTGAGGCATTTCCGCCACTACAGTCATTGAAAAAGAAAAAAATAAGCAAAAAAAATAACTCTTAATATGGTCGGCTCATCTTACAAATTTGAGGTGGATGCTGAAGGTGTGGAACGCACGGGCTACCATTTTGCAGTAAGAAAATCAAAAGCAGAACAGTTTTGTTGCGGAAATTATGCGCTTTAATCATGTAAAATCTGTTATGATGGCAAATCGCTGTAATGGAAGAACCTGAGTTGTTCGCAGACTTGTTGACGGAGCCTGAGTTGCCAACTCACTTTTCGACGAGACATAGAAGTGTTCTGTCAGCGTATATTTGGAGCTCTGTGGAAAGATTGCGTCTGATCAGCACTTGAGCCTAAAGACTTAGATCGGGAAACGCTCGACATCAAGCCTGACCAAGTAAGGCCTTACGTGATTCCATGCCACTCCAAAGTTTAGGGTCGACGCTCCCAGTTCTCGGCCCACGTGTAGAGAGCCGTAGCAGCTACCGGGCACGTTCCATCCCACTACAAATGCATGGTGCCTGCAATAAAAAGAAAACTCATGCCATATTCCAGACAGTCCATCGGGGAATCGGTATTCCCCTCTTTTTCCGCTTATTTCAATACTGCAGAAATAAAGTGCAAAATGTAATCCTTACTGGTTAGGGAATCTTTCTGCAATGCTCCGCGGGACAGGAGAGTATTGGATACTCGTGCCTAAAGCGTAACAACAGCCGTGCAACTTGCCAGTAAGTGTGCTTCCGGGAAAATTTTGTCTTTCCTTTGGGATACAAACACTACTTGTAAATGCTTAGTATGTTTTTCAACCCAGTGCACCATAAGATGTCTGACTTTCAGTACTCTTCTTTCTCTCGTGTACGACGCTATTGTGCGTGTCTGAATATAGTCTATCACAAAGTTAGATATCTGCACGTCCACAGTTGACTGCTTTAGACAACAGACTAGGGGCATACATACCAGGTCTTCTCGAACGAAAGAACATTAAAAATTAGCCACCCTGTGGACAAGACCAGGTCGCACTTTGCCACAATCATGCAAGCTTTAGAACAAAGGATCTTACCTCTGCCATCATCACACAGTTAGTGGATATTGATCATTTCATTCCTATCACTATCGGTCAACATTTTTTGTCATGCCCTGGTGGTTCGAAGACAGGGCCCAATCGTACGCTAAAGTAACTCGTTACTGGCATAAACCAGCACCTTCCAAAGACGTACAAAGCCAGTAGGCAGCCGATGTGAAATATTACCTTCAAGATACAAGAGACCACAAAGTGAGCTAAGGAAAGAGCCAACAGATATAGTAAACAGTTGAATGTGAACCGCAAATATTTTACAAATGATTGTGTAAAATGACGATGGTTTAAACGGATCAAGCAACCTGACATTGTTATATGATCTGTGCTCAAATCATATTGTTGTGATACGCCGTGAGAACTACATCTGCTGAAATAATTAACCATCTGGAGTCTAATGTAAATATGTTACAAATGTTATCTACAAAAAATCGTGCCGAACATTGTGTGTTGCATGCACCGGAAAGCAAAAATACCATTCTGGACTTATTTATATGCTTATATTAAACCAAACACGCTCGGTTTGTATTTTTAAAGATATCAACGATTGTGTTGCAACAAAACCCAAATCTTATTAAGAATGCCGGGTATTTACAAAACTCCGAAATTTCCAACCTTGGAGTAAAGCCTGTGGAGGTAAAACATCAAGTGTTGTCAACAGTTTGCCGGAACAGGCAGACGAAATCCTTTGATAAGTTTACCTAAACAACTCAGGATAAAAAAATAAACTTCTTGAATCCAATAACACTTGTACCATGTTGAGATGCATAATTGATGGATTTATTTCAATCATTTTGAAAATTACCGAACTAATCGAAAGTTGGAACTTGAACTACGACCTCATTTTGATTCGGCAGACTTGTGTACGGACTGTGAGTTCATTTTGAGAACAGTAATGATGAGTTCTTAAGAGATGCTATTGATCAATCGAGGCTGACCATCATAAAGCTGATGAGTTTTCAAATTTGGTTTCCCCATGTGAACAGTGTTTTATCCATAAAGAAAGCTCTCGATATATCACGCTAGCAGTTTCTAAAGTTTTCGCATAATCCATATGCATCTTTAATGATTTAAATAAGGTAGTAATGCCGAACCATCTTTGGCGTGTTTATGTGTAGGGTCACGTGCGCAGAACAGTACCAGGTACGCATACCTGATGAATGATTACAACCAACTGAACGACTGTTAGCTTCCAGGAAAATTTCAACCTTTACCACTTTCACTAGGAAGGTTGAGTTCTGCGTACTCATGGTAATGGTAACTCCCACGGACGGCTTTGTGATTTAGGTTGCGAGTTGTTGGACTACTATCTTCAAAGGCTCGTGTTTCGACGTCACATAAATCGAAAAGCACATCGCCTTCCCGTTACCCAATAAAATCTTCCGGGGATGGAACACAGAGTACGATGTGCAACATTTCGTTGTATTATATGACGTAATTCCGTGGTGTCTGAGTTCGGTGAAATTAAATGGAACCTTATTGGGCATACTGCTCCCACATTTCACTATTCAGAGTTTACCTTGAAAACAGGTTTTGTTTTGAGAATCTGCTAACATTTTTTGTACTTAGTAAAACTGACTAAAAGATGCTATTGGGACATCATTCATTCAGAATTATCCGGAACTGAGTGCTCTCAGAGTAGCTAATCTGCCAGACTTGTTCAGTTTGCTCTGCTTCCTGGTGAGGGAGCTACAACTGGCGCTAAGGGGATAAACCGGAGCATCCAATGTCAAAGATAGTAGAATTACAGGTCTTACCAGCTGACCTAAGCACGTAGAGGAGGTACTTCCAATCCCTTGGAGGGGCCCATCAATTACACCAGTCCAACATCTTAATATATTTTAGAAATGCGATCACACTGTTGCAAACTGTGGTATTCCCTTATTGGCACCTAAAATCTACTTGGCATCAGTATAATTTACACTCAGATTCCCACCTTCGGTTTTGTGTGACCTCCAGTAGATGTGCCATCAAGAGGACTCGATACCGGGAAATTTTTAAATAATAGAAACGAACGTTATATCAACCGGATGCTATCTCTTTGATCCCATGCAGTCGAGGAATGTGTCAATCCTGATCCAGTAGTTCTACTGTAGATCTGCAGATAAAAGCTCGGTTGCTATATGCAAATAGCTTGCATTTCGCTTCGGACTTGACGCCTTAGGTAGCATTCTCGGCATAGATTTTTTCTATCGACAAACAAATATTTTTGTCACTCTGAGTAACAGCAAGTAAACTGACAGACAAATAGTCCGACCTGTGTCTTACCTGGTGTGAAAAGTTTGTACACAAAAGTAATGCGGAGCCTGCAATCTTCCGCTTCCTTCAAAACGTTTTTTAACCTCAACAAGATTTGTTTCTTCTGCATCCTTCAGAGAAAACATTTGTAAAAACTAGATTACTCCCTGTTTCTCCCAGAAGATATAGAAGTGGGATCGTCTCTTTGCAACGCACCACGGGAATTTTTATGAGTGGTTCCTCGTCTCGCGGTGCTTGTGTTTCACATTTTTGATGAGATGCTGGGCGTCGAAAAGAAGACATTAGTCCACGCAATAATAAGCGCAAATCCATTCATTGCTGATGATAACATGACACGAACTGGATAAAATTTCACCATTTTATATTCTCAGCGTGGACATGAAGATACTATGCGTAATGATAGGGTCCGTACTTCTCCATGGAGGATTTAGGAACTTATATGTCTGTTATTTGATCAACTGTCTCGATGGGAGTTTCCGAGTGCTCCTTTCCACCAAGACTGAAGTACAAAGGCCATGCAAGGCATCCATGAAAGGTTTTGGAAGTTCTTCAGATGTCAGATATGCGCGGTAATAACCATGGGGAAGGACTATAATGTGAAATACAAGAAAACCATAAGGCAACTGGTTTAACCTAGGCTTTTCACGTGGAAGGCACTGGGTCCGCAGTTTTGAAATGAGTTCGTGATCATTTCAGCACTCCGGGGAGGGAGGCACTCACTAACCCTCAGGAAACAACAGTCTACGAAGCTACCATTGATGTATTGTCTATTTCAGAGGACAATCAACCTATGGAATGAACTGCTGGTTGCATTGTTGTAAGATGATAATGCGTGCAGTTTCATGAGAAAATCGGATAACTTTATACCCAAGTGATGACAGAACCCATGTTCCCATTTTCTGCCTAACTTGTAGTGAGGAGGTTCAAGAGGGCGTGCTGCCCAGTGCTTGCCTTCTGGAGGACTAAGCATGGAGACATTGGATCTGCACGAATTATTGCTGGAAAGATATCTTCGTTTCGGTAAAATATTGGCATACCACCTCGTCAAAAAGTGGGAAAAAACGTCGTGGGAAAGTGACTAACTCTAAAAGTTTGCATCGGCACTTTGTAGAGGTTGTTCATTCCTTTTTTGAACGCCACATCATTGATCACGGACAGTTAGAATGATGTGAGCTCATAACCCGATCATAATTTTAAATAATGAGTTTAACATGGATTCAGCCTTTTAACGAATTATTTTACAATCGGTGATTGTAATCATTCGATTTGACCACATTACTGTTGATTAACAACTTTCTATCTAATCAAGTTCCTGAAGACAGCTTCTGCAATTCAGGAATCCAAAGCCGGCATTACTTCTACAACAACATGCGGTTTGTCTACACTATATCTCTCGAAAAATCTTATAATGGTGTATCTCACGAAGTTTGCTGAAAATGACTAAACAGTGGGATGTGTTGTAAGGAGTGTATCGAAAAATAGTTGCGCCATGTATTGGTTTTAATTGTGAATGATATAATGTGAATAACACAGCGTTGTTGGTAGATGTAATGCGCCAACGTTTTGACTACCGTGGGTAGTCTTTATCAAGGCAAGTTTTACAATCTACCAACAACGCCGTGTTATTAACATTATATCATTCACAATGTGATGTGTTGTTTCGCGTGAGCTGGGTAGGGTAACTTATCTTCCGGAAATCATTGTTCGACCAGTAGGGTTTGCTTGCAGACAGCTCGCTGACTGTGTTATTGATGGCTTTTCCCAATCGTTTTGATAAGAGTTCATGCGCTGAATCCCAATCGTGCCTTTTAGCTTCATTGTGCGTGACGGTGATCTACATGGTTCCTGTGACCGATATTTTCAAACGCCTCTCCCGACAAACATTTTCTATCAGCACTTGTCATATCATCTCTAACCATTTCGTGATTTTGTATCCCAGATCAATAATTTTATCTGTAGTATCTGTACAGTTGGCAACGAACACTCAAATCACCCGGCATAAGTAAAATCTTTAACTGAAAGACAAAATTACTCAAAACGTTTGCACACGCAAATTAAGGGAAATTAGATGAAATAGCGACGGGTTAGGCAGTGGAAAAATTCTCTTTCGTTATCAAATTGTTTGTTTAATGGCTCGATCACTTTGGTTATCCGTCGGATGCATTTTTAAATTCGGCCTTGAATGACATCGGAAATGCCTATTAGCAAAATACCACTGACCACTTATCGCATCGACTAGTGTTGAAAGTGATCAAGGCAAACAGAGAATAGAGGGTTCGTTTTTTTTGTTGAGAAGCGATCCGTCTATCCATTCTCTTGCACACTCAATCCCCATCCCGAACGAAAAGTCCTCCTAAGGAGACGGAATTTCTCTCCGAGAAAATCAAGTTCGTAGAGGACGTCGCCCAAGGATAGCCCCCCTTCCCACATATGGACAAATTTCATTCAGATACTTGGTTGATCCGTTATTTTTTTGGTAAATGTTTTGATGACCTCAAGTGAGTTTTCTAAAATTTTGATGAATCGAATACCAATGATAAATCAATGAAGGCACAAGTTCTTTCATTTATCAAACAAAAAAAAACGAAATGACGAGAAATAAGCGAAGCAGCCGAGTTTGTAGGTTGAAAGGGAAAATTTCATTCCCGTCAAATGGATGATTCATCTGATCCTGGTCGTGTATGACCTAATTCATGTCCCAGCTAATTAGAGACAGTTTTCTTGTGAGAAAAGTCAACCGGTTGACCGGATTCATCGCTGACCTATTGCGAATTTTTTTCAGAGCAATGCGTGGCAAGTACATTTAACAATTATTGATAGGAGTAAACGAATTGTGAACCCCATTCCAGTTACCAATTGGGGATATCCATTGGAACTTATACGTCCCTGACCGAAAAAACGTTCCAGAAAATGCCAAATAACAGTAGCATTTAGTTGTCATTTGTTTCATAACTCACACGGCAGAGAATAATTGCTAAAAACAAGCATGGTTTCCAGGCGAACATGAAAATGCTACAAATATCACGCTTCTAAACGAGAAATCTCAAACTGTAACTTATTAACCCAAGAGCTCCCATTTCAGTAACTAAAAATTAGATTTTTTCATTGTAAGACCCAATTTCCCAGTAGCGTCTCCTAAATCGCATAGATTACCTGACTAAACTTGTCAAATGCACTAGGGCAAAAAGAAGGGTTTCAGGACTGTGTACACATCAGCTAGCCCAGAAACGCCTAAGTGTGAATCATTCACGATGAGTGAGTGTACTGTCAAGAGTGCATACCCACACACTCAGATTGCCGCTATCTTTATCTTATTTTTGGGGTTCCAGAAAAATTGTCTAACTGATGAATAACAAAGATACTTCCGGCGAATTTTGCAATCCCCCGCTATCTGAAAATTTGGCTTTACTCACTCTAGTATCCATTGCACGTGCACATTTGTACTTGCAGGTTGCTTAGAAAGGCTCAGATGAGTCAATCACTGATAGCTTCCCCTTTCCCGTTAAATGGATCATTTTTGAAGCGAGTATTTTGAACACGATAACTCATATGCAGTCTCGAACCGTATCACGTTTGTTCGCAAACGAAAATTAGAAAACGTGTGACAAATCAAATCGCATGTAAGCTGCTAATGCAGGCGGACTTGCCGCTTTCCAATGAACACATCAAGAGAGAAAGAGAGAACAAGCGATAGAGATAAAGACAGCCAGAACCGACGAACTAGAGAGTAAAGTTCACCTGGACCAATTCACATTGCATTTCTAAGCCGATCGAACCGACCTGCAGGATTAGTCACAACAGTAACAAACCATTGCACTCCGCTAACTGATCGTTTGATCATGAATACACGCAAACACATATACAACCCGGTAGTTAACCAATCACGCCCGAGCAAAAGAAAACAAGTTCACGTGATTCAATATTCAGAGCTTTAGTGAAAATTGTCTTGATGCAAGTGGACCAGAGCACTCACGTGCACACACCTCAGTGCACGACAAAAAGCATGCAATCACATTCGAAATATTAGAAACCTCTACTGTGTGGCTCGATTTATAATGGGAGGAGAGTATATTCCAATTTCCACCACTGACGACATTTGAATCTTCAGTGCTATGAAGAACGAAAGAGTGAATAAGACACCATATCCCGGTATTTGCACATACAGCCGTCCACCTGGTTTTTTCGGTCTGGAAGAGGATGAAGAGCAGACCGGTCCCACTCCAAGCTCAAATCCGGTCACGATTACATGCATGGTAAACTCAGGCAAACAGAATCGAAAATCTATAGGTCATTCCAGTCGAATTTACTGTTCCAGTGAGATACTGATCACCAATACCAACAGCCCGTTCGGACAGAGGAAAGAGGTGGGAAAAAGTCATAATCTGCCTCACGGACACAATCACGATCCGGGACCGGAATTCACCAAACAGTCGGTTACAAATAAGTTGTTCATATCTAAAATGATTTTCGATCTGAATCGGCCACTCGATGTAAATCTTCATCAAATTCAATCTTGTTTATGTTCACGTCCACCTTTGTGCTCGTCAGTTAGACCGATGCGAGTACATTTCAATCAATCGCCGGAAATAAATCATCGTAGTTTACAATATCCGAAATCACCGATTCGCATTACGAAAGCGCCGCAGAGATTCCAAACCCCAGTGATCATTCAAATGGAAAATCAGAAAGAAGTACCGTAATTTTATTCAATTACAGTGTATACAATTGATCTGAATAATTTTGGTCTCGATATTCTCAACCGTTTGACGATGTCTGGCACCCGAACAGGAACACTGCACACTTTAATTTGGAGACATCCTCATGGAAAGAACACGATGAAGTGGTCAGTAAATGAGGAACATCCTACCATTTTGTCCCTACAGATGGGTTGGAGAACACATTTCAGTGCCACTTATGCGTCAATCGCTTTGAAGTTGTTCGAATACCTTCCACCGAATGTCTTCTTCAAGTTACTCATTCGTTACTATATGTACGTTTCTGCTCACTTGTTGAAGATATTTTCCAACGGACTAATTGCTAGTTATCTGCTTTCTACATACAGTGTAGATTTTTCGATCATAGTGATTTCGCACAATCGTTTCCCCGTTCACCGCAGATTACTCATGATCTGTTCTAGAAAATACTACGCTATTTTTGAAAGAATCACAATATTCTTTGACACGGCAGCTGAGATCTCTGACCATTGTAGTGCAGTTACTCATAGTGACCACTTTAATATGAAGCTCGTGAATACTTATCCGTTAGACTAATGTATCGTTGGCCTCCGTGGGAAATATCTCTGTCTGTGGTACCAAGATTGTAAAATGTTTTACACGAACAAGCAAAAGTTCCTCAGACCTGATCAGCGTTGCCTCCGTTAAATACTTTAAGTGTACTCGCTAGTCCGATTGGCTGTTCGAGACCGAATAATTGAGTTGAGTTTGATCAATAACCTGTTGAATAGGGCTGAATCTTGATGGATGATGTCTGACTGATTGTCCATTTTCAATAATTTGGCCAGTTCGTGAAGTGAAAAATATGTTTAAACATGTCTGATCATTCTTAAAGCTAAATATTCTTCTGTTATGGCATGCTAAGTACGGGTAAACCGGTAAGCATAAAAATCGGTATTCTCGTGATGTACCACACTTTCAAACAAAAGTCTCATTGCGGTTGGCGAAAAACGGGGCTTAAATTTCAACAGCAATGGTAATCTTTTGTGGACTAGACTCACCTGCCTTCCATGGTGAGCATATATTATAAACTGCGAAAGGGTTTATCTTGGATTTCAATGAGATTTTCGAAATAAACACAAAGCAGAAATCATTGCCGTGCCAAATCGGCGTTTCTGTTTAGCTGATTCAAAGCCACCTAGTTGCATAAAATGGTTTCCTCCGATGACCTCTCACTGAATGGACCTTCAAGTGATATGCCGTCCAACCCCAGTGTAATTTCTTCTCCCCTTAAACTTCAAAGGGGGGAAACCTGGCCTTTGAAAGGATGCTGAAAGGAAGAAGCTAACCGCGGTGAAAAGAAGTTTACATGTCATGTTCGTGTTGAGACAACTTGACGTTGAGCTGTTGTCCAATATAAGCCCAATTGTGACTGATTTTCGTGTACGGAAGGTACAGGGAGTTAAAAATTTAAAGAAAGTTTGATAATTTTTTCTCACTTATTCCTACTGGTTTTCAAGTTAAGTATACCAGGAAGCGTCAGAGAGAGGCTGTATCCCAAAAGTGATCAGATTCTTTTTTAACTTTCGCTAGCTCCATCTCTTGATTGCTGAACAAAATATTAGTTCGGTACACTGCACTGTTCAACAGTCCTCGTTGCCATCCCAATGCGCTAAGAAGTTGACGCGAACAAAACAGTTTAGTCTTTCTCGACAGTTTAGTGTATTTCGTGCTCTGTTGTGGACTACATTCATAGGAACCTCTGTGGAAATTTTTGCATTAAAACTCAGTCTTGGAAACATGTTCCAACTAATTTCACGTTTCAGTCGCTAGAATTCTTGACTCATCAAAGTCACAAATATCATTAGAATGGAATATCGATCGGTCTGTTCAGTCTGCCACATTTCAGTATGTCACATCACGTGATTCGAGTAAATGTCGTCATAGATTCTATTTTCTGACTATCCAGAATTAACATTCGAAACTTGTATTGCACAATCGAATGCACCTAGTACTGTTAGCCCTCCATTTATTTCATTCTCTCGCTCTCTCTGTGTGTCTATGGTGCTCAGACCAGCCGAAAACTCATCTGTCACCGAAAATGGATAGTTCTAGGCAGACAACTGGGTGATATTCGGGTCATGCATCCTTTATGAACGGAGGAAATGAAAAAAATCTGATGGCTCACGGTTCTGATAAACCATTCTTCTTCCACCATTAGGTTGATTGTATCGATAAAATGGACTTAAACGAAACTAGGACTAGGGTTAACAGTTACTGTCTCCAAGGCGTACACGACAAATGTTTACTCTTTTTGCACCCACTCATGCTCAAGTTCGCCGTGTGAAAAGAAGACGTTATGCCAACACGATTGATTTAGTGATATTGCGAGCATGTAAAATGTTATTTTTTCGTTACTTTGGGTTTCAAATTATTCGACGCAGGCTAAGTTAGTCATCAGTCCTGGTTGCCTTGTTAGATTGTGGAACTGAAATGCGCGAAAAGAAGTCGTGAGTGAAAGCATGCTGCACCGGGGGCAAAAAAGTATGATGGACAGCATAGTGACAACTAAGCAAAATTAGGCTTGTAAACTATGCTTGTCCTCTGGCCAGTATGGAATCAGACTAAAACAGACTGTTTTTATTTCATAAGACTTTCTTTAATCTCTTCAGGATGCATAATGTTTGAATCCCGTATATTGTTTGACAAGGTGCTTACTCAATAAACACCGTCCAGAGTGCGTGATGAAGTAGTTTGTATGCGTGTGTCGGATTAGAAAGCGAAGTTAAGCTGTTTGGATCAATGACTCCAAGCTCCATCCGATGGAATGCGACTGCAAGCACCGCTATTTTTCGATCCAGGAATAAGCTGAACGAACAGTTTACTTCACTTTTTGCACAGTTCAAGAGGGCAAGTAATCACTGCATGTCTGTGACGAAATGTTTGGGAGTGAACCTTGAGAACTGGCCTTATTGGATGAAGTTTTTACTAGTCCAATCTACATGGATTTCTAAATCAAACACCATCGACCATAAGACGACACCTAGTCTTTTTGGAAGGCAATATGTCAGTCCAATAACCAACTTCAGTGAACGGGTTTCAATTTACTGTGCACACTTAGTGGATTAAAGTATAGTGGGCCAGCCATATAACTTTAAAACCAACTGCGAAGACAAGTGCGAGTGATACTTACACGAGCCGGTTTATTTGTTGTGCTTTTAAAGAGCGAAAGATTGTAGATTGTTGCAAATGTGGAAGGTGGAAGGAGGTCTCAAAACCTGACATCCTGGAGAGGAAGATGCAGAATACCTATTGAAAGAAAGTAAAAAGAATAGGGGATCACTGCTTTACGGGATGGCCGGGAAATTGTGCTAGGAAGGGCAGCTGCCAAAGCAAGCTCCGAGGAACAGAGAAAAAAGACAAACGTCTGTCGAAAAGATTTTCACAAGAAATCATTGTTGCTCAGAGCTTGAGGGAGTCATATGAGTGCCTGTAATGTTTACTAAGTTGTGGCCGTTCGTAAGTTTAGATCAACTTAGGGTAACCTAAGTAATAAGGGTCCAAGATTATGCTGAGTACGTGAACAGAAATGAATTGATTCTCCATCACATCGGTAACAAACCCGGGTCCAAGTTCTTAGTGGAACAAGTGAATAATTTCACTGTCAATGGGGTTCTAATGCCAGAATTACTAAATCCATGGGATTTTAAGTTAGACTATATTCATAGCAAACAGTGGAATTCTTCAAATAAGAGGCACTGTTAATACGCTGATGGGTAATACAGCTCAGGACGATATATGTTTCGTGTTTATGATTGGTTCCGCTTGTGAAAGATGATTTTACACTTTTGCATAGATTACCTTTATCGTAATTGTGGTCGTGAATTCGACAGAAATTGATAATTGCGTAGACAAGTTGATGAGTTTCATAAGATTGTCTGACCACCTTGGCAGTAAGGTTATTAAGACAACAAAAGTAAAAGAAAACGAATGACTAATTAGCTGCCTTTGAGAAATGTAGTGTAAATCGTAAGGATGCTCGCATGTGCAGAAATGGTCAACTTTAAAAGCTCCGAGGTGTAAAAAGAAAGTCGAATCAGAGCCTGTTCATTTTGGTGAGACGTAAGCTTGAGACAATAGCCAACCGATCACCGGCAGAAACTAACTGTTGAAATACATTTTGATCATCGCCTAGCCATTCTTCGTGTTCAAAAAACGCACTTCTCTTAAGGCATGAATCCACAGTGGCTAGGGGCTCCTACACAAGGGAAGGGGGAGAGAACCCGCATTCTTGACCGTTAAACTTGGAATGACATTGATCACAAAGTTTCATCAGGGTAGATTTGCTGACAAGCCTGAAGATAGCTTATAACTGTCTACCACCAAAGGGACCGGCAGATGTTGGATGTGAACTTCTGACCTTTTAAGGTGTGGTCGATACCTAATCCTTTAGGCTACTGCTGGCAGGAGATAACACTTTTGAGAGTCTTCGAAATAACGGGCGGGACGGGACTCGCACGCCAATCGTTCTGAAAGTGGGCAGAAGTACGTCGTGTTCTTAGACATCCGGAACATCCAAAAAATTGACGAAAGGACAAAAGAGTCAAAAGGTACCTCAAATATTGAGAAAAGAAAGACTTGGATACGTTCATAGAACTCAGCCCTTACTTGGTCTGCCTAGTGCTAACGTGAAGCGCAAACGGGTTTTGGCAGAAGCTAAACAATCCGACGTATGGGTAGGAAGTAGATTTTACAAAGGACCACAAAGTTTAGCCGCCAGTGATAAACGCGATTAGGCGTTCAGTTTTGTCCATCCAAGCTTCTTCTATGGCCAAGGAGCACTTGTTCTCAGCCTGAACAACGAGAGATGGCAGAACAAGAAGTGACCGAGTGGTACAAGTGACGCAAAGCTCACAAGTTCCAACGCTTACCGGAACCACGTACATGAATGAACAACCCGAGGGATTGTGTGTGATTAACCGATTTTTGGGGCAGTGACCCAAAAATACTGCCTACCTCGAATAATATCATCGATCTAATTAGAAACCGTTACAAAAGTGACCGAAATGAAAATGCAATAACGCAACTAATGTAGAGACAAGCAGTAGCCGAAATAGTACAAGTTAGTCAAATTGTAGCATTACAGATTCCCTCGATATGAGTGCATCAGGAATTATTACGGTGATCCGTTGAGCTAGAAGAAGAGATGGTGTTATTGTCTGGAAACGGAAGAAGAACTGAACCGAGAATAAGATTAAATTTAACTGTACGGTCTTCAAATTGGTCGGTGATATATTTGGGAGAATTACTAATTGATGCAGTTTGTCACCTCCGCTTAAGGTATTAGACGGGCGCGTCAGTTATTCCCCAAAAGGGATAGTGGAATTATGAAAATCAACTTTGGACCTGAAAACCTTTGAAAAAACTTGCTCGGTATTCGAAAACAAGAAGTCGGATATGGATAAAATGTCTCAATTATTGAAACATAAGTAACGAAAAAGTATTGATCCAGAAAGAAAATCTAACATTCAGCGAAATCGGTTGACAATCAAGATGAGGAGATTAAAACTGTGAATTCTGGAGTTGGAAATCTTTTAATGGGGAAATAGTCAAACACCAACTTCGTGTAAGAAGGGGGATAGAATGTGCATTTTGAAAATCAAAGGTAATTAGCGCGTGATGACCGAAAGACTTGGATTTGTGCCAAACTTGAGCAACAGTGAAAAACGACAAAGGAAACTTGTGTGGCTACCCACTGGTGTAGTTCCATGCGCGGATGCTGTCGAGAGATATTTATCTATGAGTAGAAGGAGCGAGTCACCGTGAATGTGTCATTTGAGTCATCATAATTTGTAGTGAACAGGAGATCGGCAACCAAGTTACTGAGAGTGAAACGGATGAAGCATATAAAGACTCCATGGAGTATGCGTATAAGCAAGCCGGGAAAAAATGAACATTGCATAACACTATTATTCTGGATTATAACGCTTCGTAAATCTTCAATCTCTCAGGTTACTCTAATTCAATGCAAGTGAGAACCTATCAGATGACTTGGCGAAGGGGATGAAATACGGGAAGCCCTACTCGAGTAACACAGGTCTAAACCTAACTCAAAAAGAGGAATGAAGGTCAATACACCAAGACCGTTCCGTACAAATTTAATCCACAGGGATAGGACAGACTGTACAAGTAGTCGCCGGAGTAGCGAAGTACACTGACTAGCCTGTTGTAAAACTTCGATCGGATCAATATGCTATTTTGATATCACCGTGTTCCTCTGTTTAATCTTGTTTATATGCTTATCTGGTGTCATTATTTTATTAAACTTGTACCTTGTTTGTAGTTTGTCATGTAAGTCTACTCAATGGAATAAAACCAATTCGGGGAAACTTTATAACTACCAACCTAAGGATTCCAAGGTATTTGTCAGTTGTTCATCTTTCGCACTTCAATTAGTTGTCAATAGGACTACATTTTTAGGGGATATTTTTTTAAAAATTAATATATGATTACTTTCTGTTTTTTGGCACTAGCGGTTCAGAAAAGAATGAATTTTAAAGTCTAATGTTGGTTGGCCGAGAAAGGGAAGACCAACCTGTTAGGTAAATAAGTCATCAACGTATGATGAACACTGCAGTCTACGTCCGAAGTTTCTTGTAACCGGATTTCGTGTCTAGCGCCAAACATTTTACTGTTACCAAGGCTAACAGGCCAGGATTTATCAGCATCACATATTACTGGATTCGTCAAAGTTAACTTTTCGTAATAATACCCACCTTGGGAATTCCTGACGGCGGTTCTTCATATCACATATAGAAGAAAAGATGAAATCAGGCAAAATTGTTGCCAGATTTTGTGATTCCCACCTCGGTAGCAATTCAGGAAAACTTTGAAATTGTCCTGCCACTCAAGTATCATCGTGTGTAGAAAGCCGCAACTCGTCGTTCGGTTGAAGTCGACTTGTCAGCCATTTTCAACTCCCGAGTTAGCAAAAACGTACCGGAGCACTTTTTCCTGTCGTAAAAAGTCGTAAATTTGTATGCCCAGCAGATCACACGGTTAGGCTAGTTTTTACCACTGGTTGATGAGTTTTATTATTTCTTATTCACTGAGAGTAATAATCACCTGTTTTCTGCAAACGCTAAACATGTGTTAATTTGAAGTCTTCAACGAAATGACCATTTGATGAAACTGTAAGTTTGGAGCGATAGGAACACAAACTTCTAACGGCATAAGATCAGCTGAGATTAACAGGAGTGACAGAAAACGGTTTTTATTAAAAGTAAGTACTATAAAAGTAAGTGTACACATATGGTAGCCTCGAAATTGACGGTTCTAGGCTCAAATATGGAAGTAACACGCGATTGGATGGCGAAATGTACCGGACCGATTCTATCGAATGCTAACGAATCTAGTCGGTGCATTGCCCCGTATTTCGGATCACAGTAGAGAATCAAAGCGACACGTGATAATTTTCTGAAATGCTGCTTAAATGAAACGATTGCCTGCTCGCGGAGATGGGTAATGAGCCAACGCTTCGATTGTGTGATTGCTTCTTTTCAAGACAATTAGCAAGCTATTTGATTGTAAATGTGCATTGGAAAAGGTCATTCAAAATGATCGTAAAGTCGACTCTTGACAAATATTACTGATCAAGCAGCATGGTTATATTTCAAATAGATCCAAAAATGCATTCCGCATTATATTTATTCCCCATTGCGCCTGACTATTATCTACGCCTCATTATTCATACTTATCGCCAATCATATGAAACTTTCTGTCAGATTTTGAGAAAAACGGATGATGAAAACAATATGCCAAAATCAATAGCCTAACAGGTGCTTGATTTTCAATCGGTCGCCATGTCCGACTGTTGGTTTCCCTACACTAAATTTACCTCATATTTCGTCTGATTGGCAACTTCTTTATTTTATCTCTTGTGGAATCGAATAATTGTGTAGCCCATCGTTAACCAAATATGTACGTCGAAGTGCATTTTTAATCATATCCTGTAATTATCATTATACAGACGAGGGCCTGAAAGTGAATAAAAGTGATCTACCGGAACTGCGCTTTTGAAGTCTTCAAGATTGCCCTCTTCCCTGTGAACATTTCAACTATCGAACTGTAAATGTAGAAAACCAATCGTTTCGAAAAGTCCGCATTCACACAAACGAGCTCCGTCGGGCAAACTTTGGGCCAGTTCTTCCCATAAGCATCTCAGTGGGATTTATGCGCGTACATCCTGGCCCCAAGATTTTTTTACGGTCTCACCAAAACGGAGGTTAACGTAGCTTTTTTCGGGTCGAATTTTGAAAGTTTTTCATTAGCAATTAGGTTTTTAGCCGTTACCATTTACTTTCTGCTAATATTCCCCACTTTGTTTTTTCTTACCTGGAAGAAAAGGGGAAAACTCGCAAGAAAGTTCTGCAAACGGTAGTCTGTTTGTAACATTCTTGAAACATAAGAGAGCACAAATCCGATCTCAATACAACAAGTGAACCGTGTGCAAACGATCAATTTCCCATAGTCTGGTCCAGCTTTTTTCGAAGACTTATGTGAAATTTGATGTTTTGCCTCTTGATTGCTCCTTTTAATGATTGCGAGTTTTTGCGCAGTTAGTTATCCATTTTCGGAAGTAGTCTTGTTAAGAGAAGACCGGCGTAAGAGAAGTTATCCAATCGTCAGTGGCCTGGAAATCAGAAAAAAATTGTTTCCCAGTTCCGATTGATAATCACCAGCTAAAATGAATTATGACAAACGAAATTTGTTGGGTTTGCCGCTTTAATATCAAACAGGCACAAAAACTGAAGTCTTGAGTCATTTTATTTGGAAAAATGTCACATCTCATATCCATGGAAACAGTTTCTTAGAAAAAAACCAAAGTTTCTTGCTGTTTTTCCTTTTTGTTCATTTGCTTTTCCAAAGCAGTAATTGGCACAAAAATGGCTATTTGTTATGGCCAAATAAAACTGCGCTCTACGAATTTCACAAAAATATTGCATACAAAATTTGCAGATTTTTTTCAGTTTTGCTTCATTCTAGAAGCAACTTATGGCACTACTCCGGTAGGTAAAACAAATTTTGTCGTTGCACCATTGGAATTTTGTTTGTGCAGTCCGGTATGTTTGCTTACCCCATAACCTGGATGGATACGAACAAACGAACAACGTAAACCATCCGAGCGGTGCAAACTGATTGAATCCGCAGAGGAGGTTGCACTTCAAAGAAAGTTTTAACATTAAAATCTCAATCGAGACTTGGATGGTAGGTTCAATCAAAGACAAACTGAGTGCTTTACGTGAGTAGGTCCGAAGAAGAATACAGTATTTGCGAAAATTCATTCTTGAGTAAGTTTGAAAATATGTTACAATTGGGCTTTTGTAAGTCAATTCAGACTAACGAACAAGGTGGCCCCAAAACCCGCTTTTGTCACTGAATCAAACGCTTCTTTATCCAAAATCTGCAGTCCGCTCATTTGAGACGACTGAAAATGTCAACATTTGGTTCCGGACTGCTTCTTGGCGAATGTATTTGTCCAAACTCTCACTTCGGTCCCTTATTCTACCAATAAAAATCGCCCTCCATCTTGATCATAATTTATCAGTCAACCACGCAATATTTTTAATATTTCTGCTCTTACTACTACTACTATTTTGGTGAAACGTCCCAATACTACTCGTACCTGGAAGTAGTTTGTGGTCAAATAAAAGAAAGTGCAATTAGGAATACGAAAAGCGACACACAACGTAAGCATCAATTGAATATGGGGGAACAAAACTTGCATCCAGCAACCGCAATGAATTCAGTTCGGTTTGTCTGAGTAAATCTTAAATGCAACGAAACAATACCGGACCGGTTTCGCGGTCCATTTACTAGATTTCAGAAATATTAATAAAAGTATTGACAATCAGATGCCGAGTAAAGACATTAATATAAAAATTACTTGTTGCATAATGGTCCATGTAAGCACACTTATGCACATACATGTACCGAATGGACAAATTTGTTGACTAGCAAGCCGACAATCCCGGTGACTCAGCCTGTAAACTTTTGGGAAATTTGCACTCTACTTGAAGGGAGACTGCGGCGGAAATCCTCAGACGAAAATTTTCCTTCTGACTACCCTCACTACAAACCAATTCTCGGTCGTTTTTTTTCTATCCCCATACACGGCCAACCAAGTGGCATATAAAATGACAAACGTACTACTCGATTAATAAAAATACTATTTCCAGTCGTTTTAGCATCAAATTTTCGACGGATAAATTTAGAACCATAGTTTAGCACAATAGTTTGTCTATGGGACCATTCCACTTCCTTCGTATGTTTGCACTTAAAAGTTTCAATCGGCACGTAATCCTTCAACACACCAATGCGATATGTGTTCAATTGTTTTTTCACTCATACGTTAATTTTTCTCTTAAAGACTAAAGATAAATATTGATTTTATTTAATGATAATGATGTTGATTTACTCTGGCAACACTACGGCGACAGTTGGAACTTCTTTTTGTGGCAATGATCAAACAAGACCATGTTCCTAATCGCTGAGTAAACCATTCGCACTACCGATAACGTTATCTGGCTTATTGAACAAAGGTTGCTCCTAATACCGTTTTCGTAGGAGAAAAACAGATACACTTAACCAGATGTTTGAGAAGAAATGAAAAATAGTCTGTTAGGAAGCTCAAATTTATCGATGTCTAACAGTTCCCAATCTCCTGAATATCCCTCTCTCATTCTCTCTTTCTGTCCGTCTTTAACGATTGGTGTTACAATCCTGACGACTAACACGCAGTTGCATTTCTCATCCTGTCAGCCCACTTTCGATCTGTTCTGTTAAATTTTACACTTTTCTCGTTCGAACCGTGTACTGGTCAGTGAAAACCATTGTACCGTAATGTCAAACAGGGAAACTAAAGTTGGACTAACTAACGTGAAGAGTTTCTGCAAAAAATTATTTTGTTTTTACTTCTTCGCTCGAATCCCCTTTAATTCTATCGCTGGTGAACACAAATGTTGCTTTGATACGTTTCACTGGTATCATGTTGAACGGGTACGGTTTATCGACCTCTTACCCTGGGGCTTTAATATGAGTCTCCTTTGCGACATTCCGGGAATAGCCTTGTTTTCCAAAGGAATTATTTTCATCAATCTTTGAGTAATTTCTAGACAGTCGGTTCTTCTCCTTCACATACCTATTGTTGAATGGCGTACCATTCATTGCAGTCCTCTAATCGTATATCAGTTATGCTCTTAAAAATCCAAATCTACCACTCCCTCCTAGCGTAGGTGTGACAAGTGCGAAACTAAACCTTTGTACTAAATGCAAGTCAAATTACAAACAGACTAATCTATTGTGGTATTTTTTCCCACGGTTAACGTCAAACACAAACTCCAGAAAGTCCCAGTTAATTTGATGTGTTTATAAAACCTGACTAAACGATCAGTATGTAACGTTACAAGTCATTCAAGCACGTGTTAAGCAAAATCGACTCGTCACGAGTTGTGGTAGTAACACGTGATCCAGAGATTTATTTGAATCTTGTTCCAACTGGATGGATGGTGAAATAACCTAGACAACAAACACAAGAAGACTAGATTTTCCAAAAATTCCGACAAACACCCAATTCACATCCAGGGTACTTGTTCCCATAGAAGAGAGGTTGTGTTTAGTTTAAAAGTATACCACCCTGGATTGGGTAACCGTTATAAGTTTGTAGGTAACTAGTCAGCTAAAAATCTTCTGCTTTCGGATTTATCTTTCAAAATGTACGTAATGGACTGTGTGTAACGGAGAACAACAGCGACCATGTAACTCTGGCAACCGCCAGACATTACGAATTTATGTTCCATTTCTTACCTACAGGAATCAGTAAAAAAAAATAAGATTCCCGGTAGTAAAACTTTGCTCGCTTCCGCTTTCTGGAATTCTCTAATAACCGAGTGAAACAGAAAAACGGAAATGGCAACGTGGTGAAGTTTAATCAACTTGTCTCATTATTTCAGTTTCCTTTGGGTGGTCCTTTCAGTATCCCAAGCAGCATAATTCAATACTATACCCCATCAGTTTTTGTCCTCTAATTTGACAGTACAGTGTGCCAATCAACCTGAACAACAAAGTTTCTCATCCGAAAATGTTTTCAACCTCAGCGGCCTATTGATTCACGTTATCGTGTTGTGCAAAGCTGAACGGGCCAAGAGACGTTCTAGTTGTATGGTCGAAAGGATAATAGCCCTCGCGAAAGTAAAATATTCATCAACTTTTCCCGCGGCAGTTGATATAGCAACGTCGGGATGATGTGAACACGAGTACATAGTTCGCTTTTACAATCTTCAAGATTTCTTTGTAGGTAGTTATTGCCTTATTCATTTGCGGTGTTTGAAAACGAGAGGTTACAAGAAGTTGTTGAACAGGGGTCTACATACAAATTAATTCTTTTTTTTCATGTTCTCATTACCTGCAAGCTAGCCGAAAATGAATCACCGGACGCTATTAGATTGTTGACGGCTTTCCGCAATGCTTTGATATGCTTGGTTATGGCAAGAATTTGGGCCCGCCCCAGAATGACCGGGGGCTGATAGCCGGACTCCACAGCCACTGTAGATGATAACCCATGCGTACTCGATAGTCTTTTGCTTAGTCACCGTCAAACGCGTGCAATGCATGTTTTTTACCCACGCACTCCTGTTGCATGAAGTTGATAAGGAAGATGCGCCTCAAGGTCGCGTGGATGACTCCAAAACGAATCACAATTAGGATTTGAAACTTGTTATTTTTTGTTAGTTGCTAGTGTTAATTTCAAACACACAATCCGTACAAAAACAAAGGGTTCCAGCAATGGTTTTATAATTATAACTTTGTGGGATTTTGATCAAAACGACTGCAGTATAAAACAGGAGTCTTCAGGAGAAAACCATTCACTCTATTAGGGCAGGACAAGTGAAGGAGGCGTATAGAAATCTACGAGGCATCGTATAAGCGTCCACTAAAAGTTATGTTCAATCGTCACTCTTGTTGTTGAGGTATACTTCTTACAAGAATAGGGGGGCATTCGTTAACTGACACCTTGTCGTTTATTTTTCATCTTCTTTATTAACGAACTAACTGTATACCACTTCTCGGAACTGGACTACGTCCAACAGATGGTTACCAAGTGGGAAATTTGATGGTCCGTGGAAGGATTAGATCTCATGACCTTCAGGCTGACACGCCATTGCCTTATCCGGTTGAGCACCGTCGGCCAACCACCCAGCCTCGCTGAAGCGCAATTACTAGTTTAATCTGTGACTGCTAAGTCATAAAATCCTTGTACGTCTGACGAGAGTGCGTGTCGCAAAATATTTGACTATGCATTGCCGACTGGTCATTGTCCTCCCAGAGAGTGAAGAAATAAGTGCATATTAATCGATCTAGTTAACGGTAACACCTGGTCCATCGCGTTACTATAATTCATTCTGGTAGTCATTCATTACAAGGAGTGCACCAAACTTGTGTTCGCTATTGGGAAACTATCATTTTTGACAGCTTTGTGACAAAAATCATACCTACCTCATCTCAGTGGATGTCGAACCCAGGAAAAATTGTAACAAGTTGAACTTCCATACCACTGGCTTATTTAGAGTGGTCACTGACACTGTATAAGCTATAGTTTTGCAGTTTATTTTTGTTACGGTAAACGTCTCCGTTTCACTTGAATCCTCTGCTCGGAAGCTGGCCATCATAAGAGATGGTCGATGTGCGGCAGCGCCTATGGCTGTAAAAGAGCCTATGATAGTTAGGTACTAAATCACGTGGTGCAAGTTATTCACACACAGTTGGGAATTATCTCTCAACAGTTGTCCATCAAGAGTTCGGGTCCCATCTGAGATATGCGTGACACACATACACCGTTCTTTGGCAAGTCGGATGGAACAAATATACTTTATGGTTGTGCTTGCCAATGGTGAGTCAAACATTGACGCTAATATCTAAACTAGGAGATTTCGGGGTCAATTTATTGCATAGGCGCCAGGTTCTTATCAGTCTATAACAAAGCGACGCATCCCGATGAATCCGGTTGACGAGGTGCTCAGTTTTATCATTTGTACACATACAGGCTTCTTGATTTGAAATCTCTTGTGAATGCTATGTCTGCCCCGGATTCTAATTGGTTCTTATTTACCAATAGCCTTCAGATTGGTTGCTGTTTTCTATTAATACAAAGATTTTTTGAAAGACCGGCTATTTCTTTTATCAAAATGATAACGATAGGAAATAGACATAAATTATTACGAGCTAGAATTCTCTCCACTTACTTTCTTTCACAGCCAAAGTGGAACATTTCAACTGAACTAGTGCAACTCTGATGTTTGTCAGTGTGAGACGGTGCACACTTGGCGTCAGAATTCTTTGTGCCAGAACATGGGCTCACCAGGATAGCCATTAATATTTTCAGTGATTTACGATCATTGACGTATTCCCTGCATCTGTTCCCATCTCGTCCTATAGTCTTCATAATTTGGTCATCTATCTGATGTTAGTGTTGTCACGATTATTTGTGCCACTACCGCCCCTGTCACTGTTACTGCCGTTGTCGTCCAGGTAGCGTTGTCGGCAGCCGCGGTAGTAATTACTGCTAGACAGACTGGGTTATTGGGATATTCTAACAAATGGACGGTTTATATCAGAACCAAATGACGTAAGAAGTGTATCGAAAAATCGATGCGCCATGTATTGGTTCTAATTGTGAATGATATGCTGTTAATAACATAGCGTTGTTGGTGGATGTAATGTGCCAACGTTTCGACTACCTTGGGTGGTCTTTCTCGAGGCCAGTTTTACAAATTTGATTATAAGCCATTAAGCAGTCAAGAGTCAATCCATCGAGCCAGAATTTTAACCCTGACAATATGCCTACTGGGCCGACGGAATCACCAGTGGACTCCTACAGACAGGTCTTTCAATACTGGCTACCCCATAAGTGATCCGCCCTTGACAGACACGTGCACGATAGTTCATTGATGAGAGTACTTTTCTGTGAATGAAAGATCCCCGGTTCCACTCCGGTTGGTGGCGTCATTATCTGAATGTTCCACTTTGCATAACATCTAGCATATCACCCAAATAACTAGGATATATTTGTCAATTCAGTGTTTCATTTCTGTTCAGTTGTTTTGTTGGCTCCCATTGAAAATCAGTCGACACTTATTTAATCGAACAACTGAACTAGGTCAGTGAGTTGGCATCATCGGGATTTTTTCTAAGAAAATTAGTCGTAATCCACGAACCGGTAAATGAGATCGTACGACACGGTTCAGTCCCAGGTTCGACGTTAGAGCCAGATTTATTTGTGACCGTGTACTTCGTGATTATTTACTGTGAAAGTAGGTTCATTATATTAAATATAATTATTTATATGTTATACTAAATATCGTTTTTCAAACTTAGGGGGGAAATATATTCTTTTTCAGAATCCAAAGGTTAACTGTTGTGTTCTACAGACACTTGGGATCCCAAACCTGCTACAGGATGCACGCCCATCTTCAGTTTTCGCAACTAATGGTCGTAATTTATTTTTAATGAATGCAGGAAGGGGACGATTATGACCATAACCAGTCGAAGTTTGATGTAGAAAGACATTGATTCTCATCCCAATTTGTATACCTCCAATTTGCATACCCCGAAATTCACTTCACTTGCGATATCTCTGTCCTCGAGAAAGTCTGGAGGCATTGAGTAGGGTTTTGCAAACAATTAAACAGTTGGTGTTATTTACTTAAATGTGACAGATGTGTGGCTTATTCATTTTGGCCCATGTGTTCCGGGTTACAAGTTGCCTGGACTCTGATTCCCGATGTGAGCAGCTCACCGTCTGACTAACAGTCCCCAGTTAGCCTTTTTCTTCAATGAAGATTGTGACACACTCGCTGATCGATCCAGTCTGCACGGTGTTTATCATCAATTTGCCGACAGAAATTTCTTCTTGACTGGCAAAAATAACAAGCTTTGAGTGATGTAAAACAGACCGGGAACTAGTGGCCCGGGTGTGACAAACGAAATTGTTTTTTGAACTGCTATCCCAAATGACAATCAATGTGACTTCTGCTTGTAGCAGCAAATTTTTAAAGTAGAAATTCAGAGTGTATTTTTTTCATAAATCTGGCTACGCAACCTATATCATCTATTTGCTACGTCAAGACGTCACCGCATTCCGTTGTGATTGATTGACCCTCATTGTTCACGGTTGAAAAAATAACCTTGATCGGTACAGTACAATTGACCGAACCCACCCAAGAATGGTTATTCCAGTGTTCATTTAAAGTGATGCCTCCGGACCGTTGAGTTCAGCCAATTACGTTAATCTGCCGCGGAAACAGTATGACTGCCATCCCCATCCTCGACATCCGAAACCTGGAGCGCAGGGTAACGCAGCGATATGACGCTTGTTTGAGCCCGTGTGATGAACATGCAGCCGGAGTCATCATTTCGTCCTCCCTTACGGCGATTAAACAGGGATGGAGACTGCTGAGGTCGACCAGTAAGATGCTAACCCCGAGCATCGTAATAGTAGTAGGAGCACTGGCAGTATCACCAGCAGTAGTTGCGTAGGTCAGATGCATCCAATGCACTTCTTTTGTGACTTTTGATTCACCAATTCATGTCGTTGCACTTGCCTTCACTAGGTTATTGGCCTTGTTCCCCTACCTGCGGGCTTGTGTTTCCCATTTCTCTGTTTATCGTTCGCGGATTCTGAGAACGTGAAGGTCGGCCGAATCGTTTTCTATGCCGCACGAACTCGCTGGTCAGCAGGTGCTTCCATGCACAAATTTGTTCCCGTATGCGAGTGTATCCGTGCGCATAAGCATACGGCCGCGTGCACGCATCTATAGGCTGACATTTTCTCTCCCTCTCTAGCGCGCTCTCTCGCTGTTCCTATCGCTGCCTGTCTGTTTGTCGATCTGTTTGTTAACCCATCTCCCCTGTAAGCTCTGAACACCTGCCTCGTGTTGTAACCCGTACAACTCGATTGCATCCCGTTCAGCTCTGCACGCTTGCATCCAACACTCAATCCCTGATGCGCGCACACACACGAAGAGGGTGAATTCAGACATACATGTGTACATACGCAAACATTTTCTCGCACTTTGGATCTGGATTGCTCCTTGTCCAATCTCACTACCCTGACTACCGACCGACCGACCGATCCACCAACCAACTAACCAACCAACCCACCATCCCATCCACTCACGCAACTCAGAGGTTAGCCAATCGATACTGAGCTGTTGGACTAGCAAGCGTCGAAGCAATCAATCGATAGACGATGTTTGGACTAGTATTACTACGAGCAATAGTACTACTGCCACCAAAAATGCGGTCAAATCATTGATAACGGTTTTACATCAACCCACGAAATTACATTCTTTCGTCCATCTTTTCACTCATAATTATAAGTGATCGGAGTCGATTTCAGTTCTGGGCCGCCATTATCCGTAAGAGTGCACTTTCCAAGATAGCAACTACTACGCTACCCGAACGCGGCTACTGCCTTGTGCTTCTCTATTCGAGACCCATCGATCCCGGTTTTGTGTTCACCTGTTTTTCTGAAGCCTAGAGCACCCTGACTGGATAGTTATTAAATCTATCGATCACCGGATCTTTTGAAGACGGCGGCGGAGGTGGCAATTATTATCACTGTTATTATGATACGGCGTTGAGGTGTATGAATATCAGTCTGCTCGAGCAAGGGTCCAAAAATCCCAACTGGCGATCTTTATAATTTTGTTAATTTTTGAAACATCCTGTTATGGACATGTGTGAATGCTCATTCAGTGGAAAACCTGTGTATTTGTGATTATTGACCATCCACTAGTGATATTCAACCCACCTTCCCCGTAATCTACCCGTCTTCCAAGAACACAATGAAAATATCGATCGTGGTGCTTATACATGGACTAGCACGGATAAGGAGTCCAGCATACTCACTGGTATAGTCAATGGTCATACAGACTATCGCCGATTTCCCAGCCTGGTTGCTGGGAGACCACATGGAATTCGACGTCCAGTTGAGGTGCCCGGTGTGCCTGTTCCCTCCGTGGATGGCCGTCCATCGCGCGCCGAAGAACCGCTGAGTATTTTGATCACCACTCAGGAATTTATTATAACTGAGCCGAGTGCGGTACTCTCGGTAAACGGCCAAGCTCTAGTACCTGGCCCCATGTGGTCAGATTCTGGAGCGGGTCAAAGGCCAGGTGAGTCATTCGCACTTTTCTTATGAACTTCGTTATTACCGTCTAAATGACACTCCTAGTTGGTTAGAGATAAATGCCATTCTTCGAGGAGTCTTGCTCTCCCAGGTGACTCGTGTTGTCCATCCATCGGAGTTCAGAACAGTTTTCGCGGTCGTCTTTTAAACTAATCCATTGTTCAGGTCTAACGGTCACAGTCACAAACTGAATTATTGATCAAACAGAGAAACGGAACTACTTTCAACTGCACTGGCTGGTGGGTGAGTCCGTTGCTCGGAAAGTCGATAGGTTGGCCAATTAACTAAATTGCTATAACAAGAATTCAACCAACTATGGGATGTGTTAACTGAAACGCGAGGAAGTTGAACATGCAAACACCAGTCGCTGTAATCTGTCACTCAGCAATATCTGAAAATCAGGTTTGCATTACCTGATTCATCAGAATTGTAGAATGTGTTCTAAATCACCTCATTTTTCAGGTATTGTCCGGGTAGGCTTCACTGGATTTAGCATTCTAAAACCTGCTCGTTGGGTCCAGTTTTAAGTACAGGATGACTCCTAATGAGTAGTCATTCGCATTCCACGTTAAAGATATTGCATTTGTGATCTGCTTATCCACATATTCAAAATGTCCAGTTTCATTTGAAATTAAGCCTACAAAGGAATGTAACTGGATTCATTTTTGTGGACTAAATCAGTTAACAGTTCCAGTGTAAACTGAACACTTGAATGATTGTTTCAATGGGAAACTGTCGAAAATGTTTGCAGACTCAATGAAATTCACGTTCGAAACTCGAGTGCCCAGAAAGTTGAAGTTTCTAAATCTTTGAATTCTGGGACAGTTTTTTAACAGTACTTGAAGTGGGTTTGCAACGAAGCTGTGCGAATTGAACTGTCTCACTTTGTTAGTGTATAAGCTTCTTACAAGAAAATTGCCTATCAGTTAATATGCAGATTAATGGTTTGTGTACTTTTGGAAACCCATGAGAGAAGAGACTGCATCGTTTGATGTTGCGGAGGGCCAACACGGATTGTTTGACAACGGACGCATTTGATCTCACCCAATTAGCCAGGTTTCATTAAGCCACGATAGTTAGCGATCACTGGCGGTCCCAAAAATTGATGGGAAAGGAGAAAATATTGAGAATCCGTGTTAAAAGACGTGATAACAATGAGACACATGCTATACTCAGTGATGGATACAGAATTTGCCACAATGCTAAACTGACAAATGAGTAGTAGTCGATCAAAATTAATTAGGGGTAGAATTTTAAAGGTGGTTGATGATTTTGGGTGATGAAAATAACAACAATCGATCAACAAAGTGCATGTAAACAAGGCCTATTGAATGGTTATTATGAGACTTTAAAAGACGAATCACAGAATGGTCTCTACAGATGTTTGTGTAAAATTCTAAAAAGAAAATTCTTTCTTATTTCATACTAGTACAGATAACGAGGGTTATGCTCAATGGCGATTGGGGTTCAGCACACGGGGCTTGTGCAGAGTCGGACACTGACTGGACTAGCGTGGAACCATTTAAGGCCCTAACCGGTCACAAGCCGGTTGACGGAGTGTCTACCACCAACAAAGAGATAGGCGAATGTTACTAATCGAATCTTCTCTTTTCGAGATGAAAGATATTCACTACTCTTGCCGAATAGTTCTGATAAATGACCATCGTCAGCAAACGCAGGAACAGAAATTTCACGATCAGATAACTCGAATGAGCTCCGTGATTGATGACCCAGTGATCGTCCAGAAATTTTGTTTGCCCGACCTGATAAGCAATGCTTCAGGTGGGCTAAAAAAAGTTACGCACCGAGTAAACAGCTTAGATAAGCCCGAAAATAGGCAATATAACCTCTGACTTTCTGTGGTCGGT
The DNA here is from genome assembly GCA_008360955.1 of Fasciolopsis buskii. NCBI lineage: Eukaryota > Metazoa > Platyhelminthes > Trematoda > Plagiorchiida > Fasciolidae > Fasciolopsis > Fasciolopsis buskii. The sequence continues at coordinate 200,206 of LUCM01011575.1, forward strand.
TAGAGCACAAAGATGAACCGAACAGAAAAAGTGTGCAAAGCAGTGAACGGACACCAACTTAACTACTATTTTCATCTTCCTATGAATCATACTCCGTCCAATGATTGTGCTATATATTTGTTAACTAAAGCTAAACTTGGACCCACGTATCTGTTGGAAGTATTAAAAGACTTACTTGTCTGATAGCACGTAATTACAAATCACTTTAGTCTTGAAGTACTGTTTTTCATTGATCTAATATACTTAAATGACCTGAACTCCAGAAAACCCGTGCCTTATTGTTTTCATCAACCGTTTAAGAACGAGTTATTACACTGGACGATTTCTTCATTCGATGTCACCACCATTACATATAAATCGATACGCGGTTATACTCGTGCGTGCTCACATCCCTACTTCGGTAGACCGAAAGAGCTAAGGTGAATGTGGAAAAATGCCTTAGAAGAGTCGATACCAAATTTTATTGATTGGAAGATGGTTGGGGTTCCGAGGAACTGAAATCTTGCGACACTATTTTAGCCATAGACGTCAGGGAATTTCCTTAAATGATCGATCATTTTCAGTAAGGTTTCAGGAAACATATCTCTAGTGTCTGAAATATGGAGAAGGCATTTTTAGAGCAGTACTGAAATATTCTTACTAAGCCTGTCATGTACCCCATTGAAGTGAGGTTTGCTTAATTCGAAAGCTGACCATTCTTTGTTGACCTAAGTTGGATAGTTATGCATTAATTTCTATCACAAGTCTGTACATAGACATAATGATAGTGAAAGCGCGACGAAAGAAAATAACAACCAGAACGAAAAAAACCCATTTAATTCGTACGGTTCACCACGAATTTCTGATATCGCAGACTCAACCTCTACATCATCCGCTGTGCGGCATAATTCGAGATTCACTTACGGTAAAGGTATCCAGTTGCCAGGACCGAAACGGACGGTAGAGTTGTGCCCCTACTCCGAGCCCCATCAGAGATTCTAACGTTCAGCACGACATGACAGTATGAGAATCTCATAACTCTCTAACAGCCTGCGACTGATTTCACCCGAGCTTCAGAAGCAATTACACGTCCCAGATCTTACGTTCAACTCTCGGCCACAAATCCCGATAAATGTGGTGCTATGTCCTTTGTGTTCAGTCCGTGGTCAGATTGTCATCCGGTTTAACCAACTTCCTTAATGGCCAGTCAACTAAGTGAATTGAACTACTCATTAGTCTTCATCTAAACACTTTGACGGGAATACTTTCATCGCCAGAAGGCATTGGACAAAGTCTATCATTTCGGAGAATTCCCATGGGGGTTCAATACCAAGAGTCAGACTAAACTAAAATTTTTGAGTGATGAAATTTCGTGAATGATTAAATTTACTGGGTTGAAAATTAATGACCTTCAGTACTATGCACTCGTCCATTTTAATGGAATTCATAAAAGACAGCATTCCTCCGCCAATCTGACGAAGATGGTATTGTAAAAATAAGAAGATACTAAAAATGAAAACCTTCGATCGTAATACATCGTTACGTCGCCTCGTAGGTGATGCTCAACGGGCTTACATAATCCTCGAGTGATAAACTCGATGCAATCATTCACTGTAGAAATTATGCTTAAACTAACATCCACACTTCCGTGAATTAACCGTGTCTATCTGTGTACCAGACTAGTACAGGCGGGAATTTCGGTTTCATATTCTATCAGTCTTACTAACTATTCCTTGCTCCACACCGCTAAAATGAACTACTCAGGAATAACCAATAGCAAAATCATGTTTTTTTTGCGGTTACTTATTAATCTGACTCCACAAACTGTTTCGCTGGCTATTTTTTAGTTTTCAGGACTTCCCTGGTATTGCTTTCAATATGATCATTTTCACCGACAGGTAATAAGTTCAACCGTGAAAGACATTACGAACACTAGAAAAATGAAGACCTAAATTTGCCATGTTACATCACCAAACGGAGTAACTTGCTTTGTTTGCACTAATCCACAGCTTGCTTATAGCAAACCCTAATTTGTTAGCATCCTTACTGAATGTCCTTTGTTTATATTAATCACACGGTTACTCCACAATCAGAAGATCGAATTCAGATCATATCAACTGTAGAAGATAGTCGAGTCTACCGCCAGCTGACCATTCACTCAAGACCACATGTAAAACATGCTAGTTACGATTCAGTAGATTTTATTCCAAAGATTGAATTGATTTAATTTGGCGGGTTTCGAATTTACGCTAGAGAGCCACTTATGATGTTTCCCAACGCACAAAATTACTACTTAGCGGATTGAAAAGTTAGAGAGCTCTGCTTTTTCTGAGATGAACAAAGCGAGTCAGATCAAGAGCAATATTCACCGATTCCCCTTCCTTGTATAGTTTTAGTAATAAAACAATGCTGTGTTATTAACTTTATATCATTCACAATAAAAACTAATACATGGCTCATCGATTTTTCAACACACTCCGTACAACATTTGGTCTTGATGTTAAACTAAGAGCACTTGTGTTAACCTTCAGCAGAATCGCTTTCAGAGAGACAAATCCATACTTCGTATTTTTGGATATTTATCAGCTAGTTTGTCTAGGTTTGACAACGAGGCGCGCAAATTTTGCATCGCAATTTACCCACGGTCTTCTTCAATGATTGTAGTGTTTATCTACCAGTCCAAAAGTCATAAACAATCCGGACTAGTTATGCTATCGATAATGATGAGGTTGCTGATAGTAACGATGACAAAATGAACTACAACGGATTTGAGCCCATGCATATTTAAGACTGAGTCGAGTAGCCGACATTTGTCCCATGGCAGGTTCATCTGTGATAAGTACCGGAGAAGGCTTGTTGTTCTCGCTAAAGTTTGACGGTAATCTGGCTCAGCACATTTGGTCACATTGAAGTGAGCAACATTAAGTGGAACTGTTAAGCCTTCCCCTCTTGCCTTTTGTGGACCACCACATCCACACGAATCATGGCCCCATTTACGAAGGCTTGCCTACCGACCAAAGGCTGGAGTCAGGCTGGCGACACTTAACTTACTGAGTATATATTAGATCTCGATAGCCTATCATATAATGGCCAGTATTGGTGATTTATGCCGTTTTGTGCGACTACTGTGCCAGTGTCAAGTGGATTCACATTATAGAGGACGATTTCTAATGGGGCAAACAGCACAGTTGTGCAAAATCCAAAGGCGCCTGAGATATTTAGATAGCCTTTCGATGGAGGCTGAATGCTCGGCACTATGAAATTCTAATCACAAATCAAAGCGATGCATTGTACTGCATGGTAGAATTTACAGTCGACTGATTTCATTTGTATAAAGTTTCAATTAGATGAGACAGATATCAACTAGTCTACCATAACTTTTACATGATGGACTGTAGCTGAAAACTCTAATCGTCGAAAACGTGCTGGTCTTTGTTGTGTTGTTAAATTTGTGATTTGTTTGTATGGAACCCCAAGAACAGTGACGGCTATCAGGTCGTCCGATCTTTTAGCTGGGCGTTGCCACCACTCAATGAGCTTCCAAATTCCTGGTTCACGGAAAGGGAGTGTTCTGTATCCATACAGACAGGATGTTGATTGATAACCTCATCCGATTTGACAGTCTGGCTGAACAGGACATTTTTAAATAGAAAAACCGTGAAAAAATCTGACGGTGCGAATTTCGGCGACCAGAGAATGTTACAATCCTCATCCCAGACAGGCTCCAATATATCTCATGAAGAATCGAACTAGTGTTTGGTCTCGTTGTTGCATTGGTAAGTGTGCAGTCTGGATGATTGCCTTAGCCTGACTTTAATACGTTTTGACTGATTGTTCGCGCCTGGCTCAGGTAGCACAACGATGACCAGTCAGAACCCCAGTTTCGGTGCCCCCACCCTTGCCGACCACACTGACACCTGACATCGTCATCCTGGTCCAGCGGTAAACAGTAGGACAAACCCTACTGACCGCTGCCTTTCTGACCTTGTTGCAGGAAATATAGACACAAAATTTGGGCAGGGAGTGGGACCCAAAGGGGGGAAAAAGGAAATAATGCCTCACTAACCAGTACGCGGGTCGCAACCTAACTGCACAAACGCATACGCCTTCAATCTTTTTGATTCGACAGAATCCGGCAACACAATCACCACTTTTCACGACCTGCTGTCAGCCAACTGGTTGACGCGTGTTTCGGACATCAACCACGGAGACGTAAGCCACCAACGCTGCCCAGATTTGCTGGGCTTTTTCTTTTCCCACGCTTTCACGTCATCAGCTGACTTCCACGTGGCTTGTTTCACGCCGTAGGGGAAACGAAAAAGAAAGCACAATAAGGCAGACGGGTGTTCGCTATGCGCAACACGTGACCCAACTAAAGAACCCTACCGAGTCTGATGCGCTTTGATTGCATGTTCTTTAAACTGGTATCTAATATTAGATTCCTGACCTACATCCTGCTCACCTGGCCACTCCACCCACAACTTGTGATGCTACTCAAACGTCGATGATCGGAAACATCCGAATGACGAAGGCCTTCAGCACGCAAACCTCACATCTTACATCCAAGCAAGAAGACTGGTTTTACGACTTTCCAGCCTTAGTGAAAAACTGGGTCATCGCCACATGCGCTCTCGTCTAGCTTACACTGTTATGGTCTGAAATATACACAGCTTCGCCTCTAATGTTTCCAACATTGGGGACTACCGTTGCGGTCAAATTTAACTACACCAAGCATTCTATCACAACTATCTAGCAAACCATTTTCACTCCAAACTTTGTACAGACTTTTATTAGTACGACGTAGACGTTTCGATTCACTGAAGAGAGACAACAAAGTACGAAAAAAGGCGACTTTAATCCAACCTTCTTACTTTGTTGTGAAATCTACAACATGCTCCAACGGTTTTCCAGTATGAAGTTACTCAAAACCAAAGTTGCAATATCCGATTTGGTTCACCCTATCGCCACTTGTTATGAATGAGTATGGTGATTTTCTCGGCAGTATAGTCAATTTCCAGACGTAAAACCTACTGTATTTCCGTCGTTTCGAGGTCTGGCGATGACAGCAAACGCTGGCTGTGCGGGAAGTTCGAGCCCCGTGTTTGTTTTATGTCGTCTGGGAGCGAAATAACTACGGAAACCACCAAAAGTAAAGATCATGCAAGTCATTAAAAGCATCTCCAATCAGCATCTATGAAACAACAAAGTTTAATGATTCAAAATGGCATCCTGTCCAGTATTTCTTCGGTTGTTGTTATTAAATCATCCTTGTGGGATGAGATTGGGGCTGGCTGTAAGGCACATTAAAATGTTCTTTCTAAGTGTTTCAAATCTTCTAGCACGTATAATATCATATCCATCCAGTAATTATCACCAGCTTATCTATCATTCTCTGGCTAAATATGGCTGTAGATTTTTTCGAATTGCGTGTCTGACTGCTAAGGCAAACTCATGTGGTCGCGCTAAGTGAGAACGTGACAGAATGTATATCACACATAAACTGTCGGACATGTTTTTGAATTTCTCGGTTTTTTAACAGATGTTCTCTTATCAAACATATTACCTCTAATTATAACTGTAGAACAGGTAAACGTTAATTCGACAATCATTGAGAAACCCTACTTTAATTATCTTATAATATCAATTAACAAGGGTGGATTGCGAGATTTACAATTAACACGATTTCAGGCCTATCCGTTATCCGAGAAAGTGCAAATCAAATGGCTTGTTTTTTTAATCGCTCGTCACTTTCGGATGAATGTTTTGCGGATACATTTTTCATCCTGGGTATCATAAGTACGACAGTCAGCTCTACTCATCAGACACTTGTTGCAACCATTTCGACCGTGGAATAACAAAACCTCCCCGTGTGATGTGAATAATTTTCACAGAAAAGCGAACCAGTCACCTGCTGTTCCGTTAAGAATATACTCCGATCACGTGAGACGGGATGCGAAACAATGTAAACGCAGAAGGATGTAGTAGAAATTGATCACGATGCACATCCAACAGGCTGCTTGTCGAAGTCCTTGTTTAGGGGTTGCACAGACTACCAAATGATCAATCATGTGGGCAGTCCACAAAGTGATCCTTAAAGAATGAGTTAGGCTCGCAAGATGCACAATGACTCAAACAATCCGAAATAAGAGTTTACTTAATTTTGTCTCAGTGACTAGTTCCCGTAACAACCAGGGCAAGGGACAAGGCAGAGTTCCTTTGGTTAGCTTCGACTCGGGTTTCCATCCAGTAGACTATGACCTAGAGTAAATGAGTGAATCCTTCTCGGCTCACACATGTGGCATATTAACTTGCCGGCTTAGTTCCAAGACCTAAAAGCCAAATGTGAATTCCATGTATACTGGATAATTGGAACACAGTAGACCATGAAGTCATACACATCAGTGAGCAAGTTATGACCACACAAATTGTTTTCTACAAGTTCCAGTATGAGCGAAAATCTATCCACAGGAATGCAGCACCAAAAGCGGGACATTCCGCTTCACTGCTGGTCTGAGTAACGGACATGGACTTTTGTTCCTTGACTGCGAACGGCAAATAATTTTTAGTGGATAGCAAACGGCAAAAAAATTCATCACTTGTTACTTTTTGATCTTTAACCCAGAATCATTGGCGTTTTGCAACATTTATTCCGTTGGACTATGCTACCACAAGCTAGAAAGTTTAAAAAAACAACTCACATTTTTGTCACTGCGCGCTTGCAAGTAAAATAACGACAACAGTGCAGAAAGGCTAGAAAAGGTGTGGGCAGAACACGTCACAGTCATTGGTTAAATCTCCTATCAACAGACTCGGAGCACGGAAGCACTGTACAGCTGTTTCATCCTTGGTAGGATGAATAATTCACTATGGAATCATTCAGTCGGTCAGTGAATCGTTAATTCATCCATTTACTTATTCAGTTGGCTGATCGGCCTACCATTCAAGTAGTCGTTGTTGCAGTTCTTCCTAATTGTATACATAAGATTAGTGATCAACCATCAAAATAATCTTTTTCTAGTCCCTGTTCCAACCCGCACACAATGGTCATACTAACCGTTGACTGCGACAGTTGATAAATTCCTGTGCTAGGTTTGAGGAAGTCATCGCTAGTTGCTAAAAGACTATGATCACATAAGCTTTTCGGAACACTTACCTCGAGTATGATCAATCGATACAGCCAGCTTTTACTTCAATTTAATACGTCACTATTTGGGATTGCCTGTTTCAGTCCATCAGTGATAAGAATTATCTCAAAACGATTTTACATTGTTGTTTCTGCACCACTATATTAGAATCAAAATTTTTTTATTAATGATTGTTTCGCAACGGCATTCTTGGCTTGGAAAGTTTCCCAAAGATCTTTTTAATCTCGTTCTGTCACAGTACTTATTTTCACGAACGCTGTCTGTCGCCAGTTCAAGTATCTTTGTCGTGCCGGGTCTTTTTGCCGATTGTCACTTAGTCTTTTTTATGATCGATCGATTAATCGTTTTTGAAGCGATCCAGAGCAGATAGCCGTATGGTATTAACACTATCTGTCAAAGAAATAAAACACTAGGAGTTTGCGTGCGTCGTTTGCTCATCGGTTATTCAAATTGTCGATCCAACCTGCTAGAATAAAGATAGAAAAAATACTCAGCTTTATATAGGAACGAGATGGTGGCTAGTGGCGATTACCACACCGACTCGCCTGTCTCCACAATAGCGTGTTTATGCAAATCCAATGCCCGGATGGAATTCAGAAGAAATCTAGTCATGCTGTGGCAAGAGAACGAAAAAACGGATGAGGTTTAGGTTTATTGAGAAATGAAACGAATTAGTTTTTACTATCCTCCTTAGCTGTGTATATTGCTCTCTTTCGGATCTCAGTCACGCAAGATTTCCGTTCTTGTCCAACCGGACAATCTCAGTTTGCTTTGTCTTTCTGTTAAACGTCCTCATGTCTGTTTCTTTGGATCTTTTCCGGGATGCATTGATCCGGCTATCCCAGGTGACAAATTGAACCGTATAGCTCTTAGCCTCGGAACTCGTGCTATTCTCGTGAGGTCTTACAGTACGGTACTCAGTTGTCCATAAGAAAACCGTTGTCCTTTCTGAATGGCTTGCTACACAATTGCTATCACACTGTCAGGAAGTTGTTCCTGATTGATTTGCATCACAGAATTAATCGTCTCATCCATCCGTTGCAATGGCGGTCTGCCCTGAAATACATTTTGCAGACAATGACCAAACAGTTATTAAGGCATCGTTTGGCTAGACTAACTGGGTTTTAAACATGGACACTTCTAATCAATATCCGGCTCAGAAGACTTCTAAAAACTATTGCCCTGGTATTAGTATTACTAATAGTGATAATGCAGTAGTATTACTGACATTAATAGTAGTAATAATGGTAATATTAATAGTAGCGATAGTGTTAAAAGCGACAGATTCAGCTTTTCGATCAAACATTTTACTTTTCAAAGCCAAAATCTCACGACACTGGGTGCGGCCTCGGAATTTGTTCAGTTTTTTTAAATCAAACACGTCTGATCTTCTGTCACTTCTTAAGTTCCCTATCAACAGGCCTAGAACTCAGCAAAAACTGTTCGTGATGTTGGAAGGACAATGCTACACACGTGCACATGCGTATTGACAGCTAACGATTTGGCACTCGTCTTAATGTTACTCGGCCGATGGACTTCACAGGTAGATGTACATCGAACAGAGCCATACAATCCGTGTCTCACGACCACGAAACACCTCATTTGGAGCGGAGTCTCATGCGCAAACTGGTTAGTGACTTCTACGAGAAACCGGTAAACAGAAATGGAAAAAATTTTAAGTACCAATATTCCCAGGGATTGCGTACCTTTCGGATCAATACTGTGCACCGGATCAAGTGCCAGCTAGTGCCAAAAGCAAGTGTAACCGGACGGGGCGGGGAATGATTATCTTTCCTCTTGTTTTGATTAGTTTACCAATAAAGCACTACTAGCATCGTCAGTTATTTCTGCCTGACCGCTTCTTACGTGGACCCCGTTCCCAACCGTATCTGCCTCTCAATGAATGCGCAATTAATCGTCCTACTATATGAATCAAAAGAAAATGTTAAACACGCCGCGGAGTGAGTTCTTCCTTTGTTCGACAGAGCGGCCCGTGTGAATTTGCCTATTTTATCTGGTCACGATAATTACAATCTCTCGTGTGAATCACATGGCTTGTACAGATTTTGCAGATGCAAAATGCTTGAAGATTGGTTTAAGATTATTCATAACATAATTTGATAGGACGGTTTTGTTTTAATTTAATTCTCAAAACACCAACTTTACTACACAAGGCAGTTCATTTTAGTACTAACTGTCTGATTAATAGTGCAATATACAGGTGGTAAAGGAAGTCAGATAAATGACTTTCAAATCATTTACTGTGGACTTTCCGCCCGGGTTCACAAAGTGAGAAAGATTGTTTTTCATTAGAAATTTATCTCAACAAATTATTGCTTGACGTCATGATTTATGAACGCTTGAATTAGACAATTTCCCCGGGGTAGGTTAAAAAGAAGAACCATTTAAAATCGGCAACCGGTTCTTCTCGAAATCGCTTAATTTATTGCGTGAATGCCCTCATGAGAAGTGGCAGCTCCACCATTAACTTTACCGGTAGACACCGAGCTCTTAGCCATATCATTGCGTCTCTGCATTCCGACTCTGGTTGATAACGGAATTTTTAGTAGATCTCAAAATGAATCGACTAGAAGTATGGTGAATGGAAAAAACAGAAATTATTGCAATAAGTAAAGTTGCGAAAAGCGATTAAAGGGTTTGGGTGCAACAACAAAATGTACAATCAATCATCATTCGATTAGTTGGCCTGATGAATGTCGAACTTGAAGCCCGAGGAAATTTTAGTCGACCCAACAAATGTGATTGAATTTGTCCAGCGTTTTGTGAACTCACCACCCCGACCCATAGACAATGGTTTCGAGGTGATCAAGGACTGGCTGCCGATGGCCAGGAGGATAGGGTCGTGGGTTTCGGACGTGAAGGTCGCGGGTTCGAAGTCTCCCGTCGCCGGTCGACTTCTCCACTTAGCAACCCTTTGTTGGCCGCACCCCCTTCCTGAAAAATGATGCACATTGTTACCTTATTAATAAAGTAAAAGATAAAACAAAGATAATTTGACACAGTAAACGTAACAGTTAGTGACCACGAGTTTGTTTATTGTCTTCTCTAATGCAACCCCAGCTAGGCCATGCTGGCCGACTGAATGTGTTCAACTTTAGTTGTAAAGTTAAAGCCATCCGTGCATGGCAAGTTCGGGTAAGACACGATGTGCAGATAGCACGATTTTGGTGAGAAATGCCCTGGGGTTTATCCCAGGTCATTTTCAACTATACTAACTAGTGGATATGTTCAATGGAAGTCATTATTTTCCCAGTCACTACACTCACAGCTGAGCATCTGGGAGCAGATTACAGAAAACTCAATAAGCGATTACACATTAATTAAATCACTACAGTTTGAATCCAAAAGGATTCTGGATTCAAGGTCATTCTTGCATGCTGCGGCATTCGCTTCCTATCGTTTTCGAAACAATACAGTTATGAGTTTACCAAAGTGACGTTTCTGGGACAGGGAATGAACGAACTAACTGAATCGAATCTTAATTGCATGTAAACTAAAGTGTTTGATGCTAAACTCTGTACAGATCTGTTTACAAGAATTTAAGAAATAGGTCAACAAGAACGATGTATGGAGGCAAAGATCCACGGCATCGAAAGACAAAATATTTCTACCTGAATAACCAAACCGTTTCGGAGCATGATGCTATTCAAAGCTTGTTTGCTGTTTTGACGACAGAAGTCAATGAGTTGCCAATGGTTAATTACATGTTAAAAACTGGGATTCAATTTACAAGAAATCATGGTATAGAAGATATAGGGGTATTTCATAAGCGGTTTATTTGACTCCGTTTTTGTGGAATTTTCCAGATACCAGTATGGTAGAAGAAGCACTACACATAGCCATCAGGGCCTATTGCAATGGAGGAGAAACCGTCACCCATGACCTTGGAACTTGGGGTGGTGTTGAGTACTGATAAAGGTTCCCATCCCTTAGTCCACAAGGTTAAATTGCCATGGACATGCTTTCTGAATGTGTACACTCAACATCGATTTATTGTCCTTTAGGCAACTTCCGGTAGAAATAGTCGGACAATTGTGGAAAAGAGCATTCAGCTCCGAAAAAAGAACAGAATTCGTTCCGAAATTGACAGCTCCGTAACAACGATTACCACAGATTAATCTGTCATATGCATAGAAGGGAATTGTTTGTCTTTGTGGTCTTTTCAGAAAGCACGTTCGATTTATTTTCGAAAAAGCCTAAACAGCAAATAAGCCTGGTTTCGGTAACATACTATTTTCCAAATGGATTGAATACTGTATAGTAATACTTGGATTATCATTGAACTGGTCACAGTATCCATCGATAACGTTAGTGTGCAGCCAAAGCAGAGCTCAGAATAAAACAGAACCGCACTTACTGGGACTGATTTAGATAGAACTGATGACCATCCTTCACGTTTACGATCAACGTGCATTTATACTGACCGAATGAACCAGGTGTATAACATGAAGCGTAATAAAGTTAGCATAATGTATACCAACAGAATTAGTTCGAGACTTTACTCAGAATTCAACTCAGGAATCCGTAAGAAGGCCTCAAGTAACGGAGCAGCAATACGTGCAGAGTTAAAATGATAAAATGCTCATGATTAAATAGAACGCATTTGAATGAATCTAAGTAATCGGTAGGTGTTTGGGCAAAAAATGTCGTAGTAGTTCAGGTTGGTAAAATTCAGCAAGACAAATTTGTTGACCAACAATCATCGTCCAACAACTCTGAGCGAGATGAAACTGTCCCAGATGACAAATTTAGGGAAAAGGAACTTTCTAAAAGTAAAGTCAAAATGGAATAAAATATGACGTTGCCATAAAATCAACGTGGTGCTGTCCAAGGAGAGTAACGGTTAACCGCTAATAAATCCTATCTGTATAGCTGTGTACCAATAAGGTAAACATGACAAATTTTATAGGACGCTTAGTTTTAGCATCCAAGACGGTCCGTTTGTCTAAGATGCTGCAGGATGACCTTGATCTGATTATCGATATTTCCCAGTGGAACGTTCACTTGGTCAGATTTATTCAGGAAATTGTGATCTAGTCAACAGATAGCGAGGAGGTTTTCGTGTTGGAAACGAAGAAGATCATTCCGCTTGGGAAGTCTTCACAAAACTACTCAGATCAGCAGTGAACGGCACGTTCAGCCCCGAGAACTATAAAGAATAGTGACAAGTTGTCGATGCCGATCATACCAATGATAATCCATTCGTTCATGTGTATTTCTGACATGTTCTAAGTCAGAGAATTATTGATGGCCACTTATGAGAGGCCATGCAACTGCATAAGTCCAAGGAAAAAACTGCACACCTGTTTCAAACCTATTTGAACCTACCTACAGTTTAATCTATGTCGAATGCAAGGCTTAGCAAATGACCGTCAGTATGGGAGAACACCATTCACACTGGCTTGGTCATGGTGGAATTGATTCGATTTTAAAAGCCATCTTTGCACACCTCCTAGACATTTATCACTGTGTGGACCAGAGAGAAATTATTCAGAACTAGATCAATTACCGACGAATCGGTCTAAACACAGTCGCAGAAGCTGATTTCACATATCCATGCAAACTTATCTAATCTATTCCAGCACAGTCTTGAATAAGGCAAGTAGATAGTCAGATCCGCGGCTATATCCTTCATTTCAATCATTATTAGGACCTCACCTGGTCCAATTTCACCAAAATATATTTACACACAAGAGCTTATAAACAAGACTAACTGATTGCGTTGTAAAAGATCTTTCTAGACCTTGAATTCGTACGTTTCGAACTTTCGGAAAACGGTCGTTTGCGTTCTTCGTGGGATTATGGGCAACTCGCATCAGTGTAGTGTGCCTCTGTGGTATATTTTGTGCGATATCTTCAGTTTTCCACTTTATCGATCCAAATGCACGTGCAAAGTTAAGACTGTTTTTCCAAGGACAGAGATAAACTAAACTCTTATCTGTGAAGCTTGTCGGGCTAAAAGAGGATGAGACTCGTTAACGAACTAACCTGAGGACATTATAAATAGGGCGGGAAATGAGAGACTTGGACCAGCACTAACTGGGTTGCAGTACACTCATATTCCAACGGAAATTTATTTTTACCGCACGATTACTTATTTACGAGGTTACTCGTGCAAAACTGATGTCCGGCATACCACTAAAAAAAATACCGATTCCACAGGTGTCATAACATATTCCGGGGTTCGTCTATAGTAAATCGCTGCCCAATCTTTATTCAAGCACCTGTGAATCGAATTCTCAGTCAACACCGGGTTACTAGGGCTGAGTGTCAATGGGAAAATGAGATGACGAGATGAGAAGTGCAAATTTTAGCCCATCTCACTCCTGGATTCCATTAACCAGTTTGCTTCGGTTTCTACATCCCAATGGCCCCCAGGTTTGTTTTGGAACGTTTGATCAGTTGACATTTCGCATTTTAGTTTACTAATAGTAGCTTGAAATTGTCGGGGGCCGCCACAGATGTGATCTCAAAAATCCAAAAACCGGAGCATGAAAAATAAAATTGCCTTTATTAGTATTTGGGACTATTGTACTATTGCTCGAAAATGTGAACAGTTCTAGCTCCATTTAGCTCATTCTGAAGCGATATTTCAGTCTCTTAAATTACGGCTACTTGTTTTTGGTTGTATGCGATAGACCAGAAGATATTGAAACACGGTTTTCATACCAATTAGTCAGTTTGCTGACAAATAAGTCAACAGAATCGGCATATTTGCCCTTATTCACGACAGGCTTAATGGCAGAATCCTCAGTATTCTTATCTCGATCGATTTTTGCGCATCTTTCTTGCATCTCCGAAGCATTCAATATGCCTAGCGAAAACATATTCCCTCGAAAGGATCCTTGAACTACTGAACTACAAACGATTTCTTACAAAAGCACGTAGCAAAGGCAGAATGTTACATTTGTGACCCGTCCGAATCCGTGCATGATGTCGGAAATCCGCAGTGCAATGACCCTGTCCCCGGGAAAGTACGCCCTCTACGAATGAAGGGATCGTCCGAGCCCCGATTTCGGTCTCGCCGGTTAGGACGTCATCCGAAGACCGAATGCTTCGAAGGAAGAAATGAATACGTTTAGATCCCGATGGTGTTCGGTGTGTGAGTGGACTAACATGATGTTGTACTTGCTTCTATGTGGGCTGAATTTTGACCAGTTGAATGGCGTTTCCCCCTGCCCAAAATGTCATGTTGCAAAGCATAAAAACTGTCTAGCAACTGACAGTTTCTTGAACATTTTCCCACCACTTCGAAAGAATAGTTTGGCATTTATGGCGTTTTCTTAGTTGGGAGTCTAAACCAGTACTTTGGCAAAAACTCGGGCCTTTCGCAATCCCATGAGGTAATGTGAGAAAAACAATTAGTTGCCCTCGTTCTTCTTGATCTCTATTCCGACCTATCCACCATAATTTGACAGTCAAATCTCATAAACATGCAAATAGTGTTCTGTTAGTATTCTGGCTTCAAAAGCGAAAGTACGTGAAGGCTAATGAATCTTTTGTTCAAGCAAATACAGCATGTAATAATCGACCCCCAGTCACCTTATCAGCCGTAATTTTCGTTGCTACTGTTTTCCATTCGGAGATTAAATTAATGACTTAGCACACTATACGCTAGAGTTCATTCTTTCATCGTCTTATTTCATCCGGCTTTTTGTTCTCGTTACTTCAGCACGGTACTGGTTTTAGCAATAAATGGCCATATTTTCAAAACTAGAAAATGAAGGCACCATCGAAGTGGATTAGCTACGTACACAATTATCTCTGACAGATTTCTATTTTTCACTAGCATTAAAAGTTATCCAGAACTTCTCTTTTGAAGAATTCCGAGCTTTACTCGGGTCAAAAACGCTCGCAGCTGTAATTCCTTTTCAGACATTGAGTAATTTACGAGGACAGTTCTGTCTGCCGGCTCCCTGGTGCTACACGCCTTGGTCATTTCTCTTACAATCTAACAAGTGCTGATGGCTAACCAAAGGTGTGTTTAGCATTCCATCTCGACTAAACAACTCCCATGGCTGTTTTCGGTTTGACCATCAGCAAACGAACATCAGGACGAAAAGTGTTCGGTGCATTGTTGCACACATTTTGTTGGATGTTCACTCAATGAAGTTCACAGAGCAAATGGCAGACTTGATTCAACTTTAGAATGAGACGAAAACCTTTTCGAGCATTATGGCAGATTTTTTTCACGTCTGGTTCACACTGCATTTTAAATAGTTGTTTTATTCTAGCCGAACTCGAAGCGCGATTAGTGTCCTCGGTGAACCGAAAAAATAAGCGTACATTTTGCTCGCCGTGAAGTGTCCTAGTGAGCAAAACTTTCTGCTAACTTTGACAAAACAGAAGACAATAAACCAATCCAAGTTGCTGTCCAACCATCTGAGTCAGCTCAAGCGAACCAGCAACGCAAACTCTGTCACTTATGCCATTGATTAGCAACACTCAAGTCGTCAACATCGTGGTCCGTTAGCCTGAATATCGTAGTTAGAATACCCTCAGTGCCAATCAACTCCACTCCAGTCGATAGTCATCTCTTTCAATAAATCAAGTTGCAATAAAAGAAATGCAAAGTTGATCGAGGTAACCGAGTGAAGCAAGCCTCATTACCGATGCACAAAATATCTGAAAACTTCGATTTTATTAAACCACCTTATGGAAAATGACCTTATTACATTCTTCAAGCTATCGAAGAAATCTCAAAAGTCCGATGCCTCAATCAGAACAGCTGGTAACCACGGCTTTGAAAACTAGGGTGGCATCGAACCGCCCAAGATTTCAGAGGGTCAGGCCTGAGATAGTGAACCGGGCAACAACGGATTCCAGTACCGTTACTGAACCAATTCTATCAAGCAGAAACTTGTTTTACGAAGTTCAGAACATAGTTACTCTGTATCTGGATCATTTTAGGCAATTATTCAACCCCCCTGTGGCAACCGTTGAATTCGCTGTTCAATGAGAAGGCCTAAGAGGCCGTAGCTCGTTTGTTTTCTGCAAGTCCACCCTCCAGGTTTGATCACATCAAGTTCCAATAGCTCTACAGTCCAAAAATGGCATGATTTTTGCTGTTTTTTTCTGTAGACGCTGCTTCAAGATTCAGATTCGCAAGCTTATCAAACTTTAACGGACCAGAAAACCGTAGTTAGTGTCTTCACATCAAGTAATTTGCCGAACAAACATGGCATCATCTGGTAGACTTGGCCGGATGATTGGTGAGATAGCTTGATATAGCTGGCATGGATAAGCGTTGTGATCATTGATGTACCTGCACTAGAATTTTAATCCTGTGTGAGATTTTGTTGTCCAGAGCACCCTGCAAAAGGATAAAACTTTCCTCGGAAACTTACGGTCTAATTCGTGACTATTGCCGTTCAATAGTTCTATTTTGTTTCCACTATCTCTTGATTTACTCATCGATCTAACGCCCAGTTCATCCTCGAATAAACAATGCCAGCGGTTAACAGCAAACTAAACTGCACCGTACCTTTTTCAGGTAGATGGAAATACTCTCTACCCCGTTATTCATTCATTAAATACTGTTTTGTTGCCTCTACTAGATGATGTATATTTTGCCTACGATTCTGGTCAATCTTTCTTTAGTTGGAACGAAAAACAAACCTGTTCCTGGGGGTAAGCTGTCACCCGAATTAAACATTGGCAAAATCACATGTTGGTTGCATAGATGCCGCCTTTTTTCAATTACCGGCCATTTACTGTACAGGAAACAGTTGTAGATTAGACGCTATCCTAGTGAGTCCACTTACCACCCATCTTCGCATCATGTCCAAACGGTCAAACAAACAGTGATATGGCAAATCCCAGTCACCTTATTCCGCAGTTAGTAAAAACATGCTCGAATCATCCGTGATCATGTGATATCATCACTGTGGAGACGAAGCAACTGATTGTTGGACAGAAGAGGATTATAAAAATCGGACAACTAGTTTTGTCTTCGGTCCCCAAGACAATCAAGCTGACGCAGGATGAATTTCTCTTTTGTCCTCGTCCTTGTCCAAACTAATTGAAAAATGATGATAATAAAAACAATATTATTACTAAATACACTAAAACAATTCGACTCAATTCTATACTTGTCTGTTTGCACTGGAATTTCTTGTTGCCACTAACAACACGATGCTAATAAGGGATGTAAAACTAGGTATGGAAAACATAGATTGCTCAAATATGGAACTCATAAACATGCCGAATATCAAGAACAGAAGCGCTCAATGTCTCGTACTGCTGATGATTAGTGTAATCGAATATGATATCATATGCAGATGATAAAAATAACCAACACTAGTAGCTGTCAAATATAGAACCCGCTCAACCTCCGAATGTGCCAAGTTGCCAGTCTCACCGGGAGCAACAGTAATAAACTGATAATCAAGATTATCTTGGGTTCGAATTTCTTCAACCCCGGGTCACTTACTCGTTTTGGCATTCTTTCAGTAGCCCGAGACCCTTTTCTGGTGAACCTTTACGGTGTTGTTTTAATAATTGGGAAATGCCGGGAAAATGAGAAATGTTGTCACTTACTTCGGCAATAGATGGCGATTTAGTGTCTCCTGACTTAGTTCCAAATCTTATTCATTAATACGGCTAATTTGTTCTTAATACTAAATTTCAACTTGTCTCATACTCTAAACAATGCATTCAGCTCAGGGAGTTACGAATCGCATAACATTAACTGCGTTTGATTGAACCCCATTTTTTCAACAGGCGGTTCAGAAAACCATTGATTCAGTCATCACGGATAGCCCTTTTCGTCATGCTCATGTTAGCCAACGAATATAGTGGTTTCTGGCAATCAGAGGATGGTGGAAATGGTGTGATTACACTTCACCACTTTTCACCATTTATCGTTAAACAAAGTTCCTCTGTCCGTTACCGTGCCAACATAACTGTTAAACCTAAATTAACGCAATTTCGTTATCACTCGATCCTCATCGATTTTTTCCGTCTACCGTTCAACTGACTTTTCATCAGCTCGTTGAATCGACGTCTCAGCCAATTATTTGTTTTCACGCATGGTCAGCTTGTCACTAAGCCGATACTCAATACGTGGGTTGGCTAGGCTGATGGAGTTATCATGATGTTATGATGATACTAGCAACCAGAGGAGTATTTTTCAAATAGGCTGTTTCGTCCACCTGAGAATTACTATCATATATGATGTATGGGCATGTGTCCTTGTTTGTACATACGCTTATGGTTTTCGAAACAGGCACGTGCACGTCTACGTGTTCATGTACCTTGGGTTGGACGTTCGTGTACGCACACATACATATGTGTCCGCGCGAACTCTTGAGCTCGTTGACGCACACAAGTCGCATGCATATGCGTTCACAAACACGCGTATCCTTACGTTGCAGATATTTCAATCCCCGTGGTCAGTATTGAGTATCGTACAAGCCGGTGCCGCTGCCCGTCCGGTGTGTAACTTTCACTGATTTGCCTTCGGTCACATGTGTAATGCTCCTATTCATTCCACTGATTCTTTCATCTGCTCAGCTTTATTGATTAGTATGACGATGTGTCTGTCAGTAGAAGTAAAGCAGCTGTTTGCATGGGCATTGTTTGTTACACAACCCAAATGCAAAAGCGTTGTGGATATTTCTGGCACAATGCCAAGACTGACTAAGGCAGTGAAGCCGAAACTCACCGCTAACCGAGACAAGTGTCTCGCGTAGTTTCATGGGCCTTTTCTAATGGCACAAATTTGCACCCAACTAATCCGCATTTCGGCTAGATCCTGCCATTCTGGTTAGGAATTATCTACGCATAATTTGCAATGTATTCTTTAAAATATCGTAGGGTCTACTTACAGCAGCGTGTATGTATGTGTCCATCTGTATACACGTAATACAGACCTTATCGGCATTTCAGCGGCATAAACTGTTTTCAATTGGCAACCTGCAAAACGTGCGGAAATTGTTGGTGCATATCTTGATATATTGTCATTTTTAGCGGCAACTAGCGGTTCGCTAAAGTCATGCATTTCTCCAGTGATTATTTCTACGGGATTGGCCACAAAATTTCATTCGAAGTATTGTGTATGGACATTATGCTGTTACGTTAAACCTACAGTATTTCAGTTCTCACCAATTTGTCATCGCTAGGTTCAAGGAATCTTAATTCTCGCTTAAACATCTTAGATGCCAAACTTAAAACCAATTAAAAAGAACAATGAATTACGAGAAATTATGTTTGGGTAGTCAGTTTTTCAATTGCATCTTCGGAAAAATAGAAACTGAAACTTGCAATACAGTGAACTTGATTTCTTTTTAAATGCATTCGTATTTTCAGCCAAAATCAGAATTAAATGAAGATTCAACTCAGACAGAGAAACGCACAAAGGTAGTGCGGGAAATGCTGGAATACCCGTCGTCTGACACCAGGCGCTTCAGGATATAACTAAAATTGTGTTATGTTCATATATATATATATATATATATATATATATATATATATATATGTCATTATGGTGATAAAAACCGAGGTAACTTAAGGGTTCTCCATCATCTAAGCGCCTAAAATCAATGACTTTCCTCTAGTTTGGCTTTCACTAGACATCTACAATCGCAACGGACCAACTAATGCCTAGTCTCAAAATTGACAAGGTAAAGTCTCTTGTATCCACTTCAGACACACACGCGCATCGGACTCACATGTCGATCGTAGCTCCGTCAAACCACATAGAAAATACATGTCAACTTTGCAGGCCAAAATTAATGCACAATGAAAAGTGCACTTGTTCTACGGATACTATGCTGAGTCCATAAAGTGTATAAGAAATAAAAACCAAGACGACCAATGATAACATTCGGCTCGTGTCATAGTTCGGGACCGAATTTTGTCCTGATTTCAGGCCATATCTATGGGTTCTTCGGTAAGATGACAAAATACAGTCCGCAACTAACGTCGGTTTCCGATTATATAAAACCTGAACATTTTATTCGACATACTTCTCTGACACAGGACGGATAGTTGTTTCCATCAGAGGCAAAACGTAGGTCAGCAATGTGAAGTTGTTAAAGTTTGAAAATAATGCGTCGTCGCGAATGTTCATAATCAGACGACGTTGTGACTATTTTGGTTATCCTTTCTGAAGGCAGAGTTACAAGCCGTTGTACTTAGATACATTCATGAATTCACACGTACATGAAAACACTCATGCATACATATATACATGCATCCCACATTGATACACATGCTCAGTTACCTGAAAAAGTATCACCAATAGTCTCGCAGTTTGATAAAATTCATGGTAGTGTGTACGGTCTGACAATGCTTCTACAAATTGGCAGGAGAGTTATATGAGTAGATTTGTACGGGAAATGATTCAACGTAGATCAGAGATGACCAAGTTGTGATCGAGAAACGTGCAAGTCAATTAAACTAGTATATTTTGCACCTCAAAAGGCAGATACGCCGCTTCTACGTCTTCGTCTGTGGGCAGAGCCGTAACAAAGGACTTATTGCACAAGTACTTATTAGGGATGGGTTGATGTGGTTCAAAAGTCCTCTAAGTTGTTATATACAAAATCTTACCTCAGGAAGAGTGGTGGAATACCCTCATGCATAGATGTTTAAACGAAAAAGTTTGTGCTGGGATCTTGTGAAGGAGGGAAACTGAACTTGGCATTTGTAAATTGAATTAGCTTACCTGTGACTATCTTCAAGGAACGTTTTCGCCAGACCTTTCTGCATTGGAATACAAGGGAATGGTTCAACCGCAATATGATAAAGACTAGGGTAGTTTGTAAATTAGTTTCAGTTCATTGAGACAGAATTTTCCGTATACATAGCTGAGCGAAAAAGTTAACAATAATAGAATTCGTGGTGTATTTCAGATCACTTCGCAACACTTTCCCGAGCTTCTAGCACAGTCAAGACAATCGTTTTTACCAATCGAATCGAACAAGCCTGTGAGAATTGAGAATATCACTTGCACATATTTGAAAGAAGTACAGCGAAATCCTTTGGAATCGATCGAATAATCTGGTGTTTTTAACCCCTTTGTCTGAAAGTTTTTTGATATTAGGTTGGGAAAAATAACGGAAGATCAGTACAATAGGTAGGGTAGGACGTGTGTGCAGATTTTCTATCCTTGTTCGAAATCATCAGCAGCACACAGTCCTTATGGCTCACTTCGATGTCAGTCATAAGAACAAAGTTTTTTCTTGTACTTTGGCTTCCTTCCGAAAAGATCATGCATCACAGGAGTGCGCTGCAATTCGTCAGAAATCTGTAAAACAAGAAGAACAACCGGTAGCGGATGACTGCTACAGATAGCCGTTTGCACATAAACTCGCTTTACTTGTTGGCTTCCGGGATTCTGTTCACAAATTAGGCGCAATGAACATGCACTACAAAAAATTGTGACAAATATGAAAGGGGCAAAATAGTGCTTTCGACATTTTCAATAACCAAATCATATACATGCAGATTTGCAAATTTGTGTCGGTTATAGCTCAAATTGTTCATTTCAATGGGATTCTGATTGCTAGGTTTGGCATTTAGACCGCAAACATTTCAGCACCACGCTAAGTGACATCATCAGTGAACTGAAATTGGGACCAAAGTCGACTTTGAACTATGGGGATGAACGGAATTTCTCCAGACTTTCATTGCACGAGCCGAATATTATCATCGGTCGTCTTGGTTTTCATTTCCTATACACTATAGCCCCGGCATATTATCCGTAGAACAAGTGCATTTTTTAATGTGCATTAATTTTGGCCTGCAAAGTTGACATGTATTTTCTATGTGGTTTGACGGAGCTACGATCGACATTTGAGTCCGATGCGCGTGTGTCTGAAGTGGATTCAAGAGACTTTACCTTGTCAATTTCGAGGATGGGCATTAGTTGGTCCACTGTGATTGTTGATATCTCCTGAAAGCTATATATATATATATATATGCAGGAAGTAGTATCTGGATGCGTAAACAAAATTAGCCCGGGAGCACACGACCGGTTTCGCGGTTATTGTCGCTCGTCAGGTATGCGTACCCGATGCTCTCTTGTCTAAACATCCACATACTTGTACACTCCGAATTGATTGATATTTCTCACCAGAATCGAATCTGTAGCAACAGGAGTGTGCAAGGAAGCACTTCGTCGAAGAGTCCACAGGAGAATCACAACTGTGATTCGTTGATAATTCTTTGTCAGTTGGGCTGAGCCAACCTTAGGAACGAGGGCAGAATGCCCCAGGATATATATATAAGCAGGAAGTAGTATCTGGATGCGTATATATATATATATATATATATATATATATCCTCATTCAGCACGGGCTTCTGGAGAGCTGGTGTCTTTGGACGTCTGGTCGATTGTTTCTCCATCGCCTCTAATGTCACGCCGGAATCAGTCCAAACAGTTTATAGTGTCGATGTTATTGTACGTGACTTTGCAATTGATTTGAAACTCATATTTGCACTGAAGTATCCAGTTCGATTCTGCCCAAAATAGCTATGGGCCCAACTACCGTTTGCACAGCGTAACTTGTATTACTAACGGCCTAGTTCAATCCTACAATAAAAGCACTTACTTTTTACTTGGACTTTAGTGGACAAATGGACTGATATTTCGCCACGCCTTAGTCCAAACTTTCAAATCCCCTGATCCTTCGGGCATTTTGGTGGTAGGTGGTCACTTGTTGTCAATCAGCTCGTCATCCCAACCAATTTTTTTAGACCTATGGGCCTAACTGGTCATGAGGTATACCCGATTAGCAATACACTCGCATTGTTTAAGTAATTCTATCAATAAACTTATTGAACTAAATCATCCGCATAGCCTAATGATGAACAAACCATCTAACTAAACAGAGAAACCGACAAAACCCAATGGACTAGAAATTTTTTAACTCGCTGTTGCGAACTACCTGCTGCCCATAAAATTAAGACGGACGCGAACGTACCGGAACCAGGAGACTAAATTGCTTAAGTTAACAGTCAAGTCCAAGCTCACAGATTCGTACATCCATACTACCATCTCAGAGCCATCTTTGAAGTTAAAGCTAAACCTAGCCATCGGATACTGACGATGTCAAGTGGACTGATAATGAGAATTTTGCCACCTAAATATCAAGTTCAGTGATTAAGACCTTGTGGAAATTTGTCATCATTTTGGTACTGGCTGTAAACGATTTGATCATTAAACGACTGAAATCGCACAGTAGCGACACCTATTACTTTGTACTCTATCTGGTAGATATAAACAATCGACTGCTTGTGATAAACGCATGAGTTTGTAAATATCAGGGACGAACGCCGTAAAAATTAGAACATCTACTAACAATGCTTGTTGCTGACTTCATGTCATTCACAATGAAGGCATAATGTCTTTTAAGCGTGGCCTTGAATACCGTTTGTCTTCAAGTGCAGCTGCTATACGAACAGGACTGTTTCAAAATCTGGTGAAAATTGTGTTCAAGGCGCTTATTATTACAAAACTTGTATAATCAAATGATTTATTCATGGTTGTTATTTCCACATGTAAACGAATCGTCTTTCACGTAGTTAGGTTTTTTCGGTAGGCTGTATTTTCTAGATCGAGTCCCCACCCGAAGTCCTTAATTATATCATCAGAAAAACTGCATGCGTTTTACAGTAGCAGCCGGAACGGGAAACAGACGGTGAATCCTTAGGTAATATAATGCACACAGCACCGGACTCAAGGGTGCTACTCATGCGGCTGCAATATGCTGGGACTGTGTGTGTGTGTGTTCGTTTGCACTCTCGTAGGCACGATGTCAAGTAAATCCGTTCTATCGTTTGCCTCTGTTTCCGGTGCTGATCGGCCAGTCTAGCATTCGCTCGTTCGTTTGTCAGATCGACCTACCGACCGATCGCCTACCCACTCCCAAAACAAAGTTCGGTCGATAGGCTATCCATCATGATTGCGTCTCTTAGTCTTCGGCCTAGAGTGGAGTTAGCTGGCTAGTTATGGTCAGAAGTCTGAACAGGCAATGGCTTGCATCTCGTGTCTACGTATGTACATGAGCTTATGGCCTGCCTCATAAGTCCGATCACGCGCGTTTGTCCGAATCACGGAAACACACACACAAAAGCGCGGACAATCAATGACTATTATCCATTGTCCAATGGGTCGAGGGCACGATTCGCCGCAGACACACGAGTACACATATACAATTACACAGGACTATAACACGCTCGCATCGAGTTTACTCGTGCTTGGGTGATCTGAAATGTGTTCAGCATCAGCGTTGCGGATGTTGACACTCAAAGCACAAGCCGTTAGCACTCCAAAGTGTGGAAATTTGTACACCCATCGTATCAGCGACTAAATGCAAGTGCACGCATGCACGCAAGCACACACACACAACCGAAAACAGATAACTTTGACAGTTCTGGTTGGAACAGACCAATGACAAGGACACTTCGGAAGAGGTCGACTTGAGCACGTGTACTACTGAGAAACAAAAATGTCAACTTAATCTGACGATTGTTTGCCTAACCAAGTTTGTATCAATTGAAACCTCTACCCTCCCCCTTCTGAGTGGCAAAGATGGAGCCAACAGATCAGCGTATGAATGTCTAATGGATTCATCATAGCCACGGGCGAAATTGCTTTACTCTGGAAAATCGTAGCTGAATTGCTCCTGATCGGCTCCGTCGAGGTAATTTTGTAAACTGCGTGTTTATGAATATTGGGGTTGTGCGAGATGTGTTCGTGCTTGTCCGTAGTTGTAGACACAGTCGACAGTGGACCTGCTCTTGTACGTCTGGCAACCAAGTCATAGCGGTTAAAGGACTTATCCAGTTAGGAGAAGATCCCACTGTCGAGTTTCGCGGTGAGACACGCAAACAGACTTCCCATTGCTTATGAGGCTTGGCACGTCCTGGCAACTCTTAGCTTCATCAGGAATGTAAATTTGTTCGCAGTATTTCGGGAATATTTGTTCATTCGCCCTCTTATTATTTATATTTGTAGACAAACTCATGTATAGCATAAATATGAGAAAAGATCAAGTGTCATCGGAACGACGATAATACGGGAATATTATGAATGAAAAAATGTAAAGAAAATGAAACCTTGTATGGCTCATCACACGCATGGGCTACACCAGATTCCTCTTTTACGTCATCCTTTGTCCTGTTTGTTCTCCACGGCTGTTTCGTGAACACTGCACTGTATGCTTACGTAGAGAGTCTTAGGCAGCCGCTTTCAGAGCCTTTGGATCCAATATCTAAAAATCACACGTCAGCAACATGACAATGGGTACTCGCTAATCTTTGGGAGTCGGTGAATTGTGATGGAGTCCATAAGTTTATGGGCTTTTCAGGTGATAGGACCATGATTCTTCAGAGTTCCAGCAAAGTTGACGAATGATACATTCGGTTCGTACGCTTCTGATGGATTTAAAGTTTGGTTGACAGACTTTTGACAAATGTATAAATGATCCAACTCTGAAAGGTCTTCGATCTCCGCAGGATTGAATCCGTACCAACTTCCTAAGCAACTGTGCCCTTGAATTCTGACTAGCAGATGCTGGTTGATTTAAAAGGGAATCCTACTCTGGCAGTCAAAAGTTCACTGTGATGAATGCCATGTGTTTGCGTATTTTCAGTGCATAACCACTGATCCTTAAGTGATATGTCCAAACACAGTTCGGCTTGACCCCATAGCTCAGCTGGTAGAACACACGCGGTACAACTGCATGTGTTGCGTCCATGCGTAGACTCGATCCCGCCGAGGTTGAAGAACGTAATGACCGCAAAATAAGCACAAGGCTATGGCTTTTATTTAGGTGGACCATACTTGTTACCTCAGAATGTTGTCAGCAGACTCTTGTGGAACGACATTAAGGGGACAAAAATTCACTGCCTCCTCAACATTGCAACGCTTTGCCATGGCCATTTATTTGTGGAGAATAAGACTAATTTGGTCAGTTACTGTCAGTTATTAATATGAAGAAACGATATTAACAATCAACCAGTGTTAATGCAATCGAGTTCAATGCCAACTAGAATATAAATATACATTAATATATTTTTAGTCAGTGTTATGTGCACCAAAAAAGAAAGATTCCCGGAAGCATGTGAACTTCTTCGCGGTTCCTACCACTCATTGGGTATGCGTACCCGGGAACTCCTTTGTCACCTCACTCAAATACTTGAACATTCCAACCGTAAGTTGTCACTAAAATCTTGTTTGCGCGACAGGAGTGTCAATGGATCGAGAGTCCGTTTTGGGGGTCGCTGATTGTTCTTTGTGGGTTAGGCACTACTAACCTGTAGAACGATTATCCTAGAAGCACAAAAATAGCGTATTTCTAGTCAGCTGTACACGCATGAATGGGCTGAGAGTGCTCACCCACACAGAAGAACCGGCGATCATTGTTACGATCCAACAAGGGATTTCCGATCCATTGACATCCCTACCATACAAAAGCATTCTGGCGAATAAATATATATATATCCATTTAATCTTGTTCATCTGTGAAGTCTCACTAGAAAATAACCTACGAGACTAATCGTAGTGCTAAAACTAGACTAGCTGCACCCTATCATCCAAATATTTTCGTGCAAAATTGAAATTAAGTTTGCCTGCCCAGCCTCTGAGATTCTTGAATGCATTCCCCAGTGGTTACAGTCTCTGCACAGTAAGTGAAATATAATGAGTTGAATTCCACTGTTGGAACGATCCAAAAGCAAGTGAACTGTCTGTTAATTGTGAATAATATAATGATACATTTTTAGTAGTAGGAGATTGAATGTTTACATGAAATAATTCACCATGTGATATCATCACTCAACTCACCATAAACAAACCATGGAAGCACTGTACAGCTGTTTCATCCTTGTTAGGAATCATCAGCAGTGCATATCCACCGCGCCCCAACTGGGACGCGAACCCGGGACGAACGACTGTGAGTCGAACGCCTTAGCCATTACGCTACCGGGCAGGTTCTGAACGGTTTGTTCAACTTCACCACATGATGTTGCACCTATCCGTCACTGGTTTGCACGGTTACTGTCCGTTACCTCACAGCGATCGACCCCTACTGATAGATGACTTCTCTGCAGGTAGCCTAAGTACGACGAAGGCTTTGGGTATGACCTACAGAGCTTGATTACTCACAATCGTTCGTCCTTGTTCGGGTTCGCGTCCCAGTTGGGGCGCGGTGGATATGCACTGCTGATGATTCCGAACAAGCATCAAACAGCTGTACAGTGCTTCCATGGTTTCTTTATGGTGAGTTGAGTGATGATATCACATGGTGAATTATTTCAATAATATAATGCTAATAACACAGTGTTGTTGGCAGGCGTAATGTGCCAACTTTTCGACTACCGTGGGTAGTCTTTCTCAAGGCAACTTTTACAATCAAATGCATGGCGCATCGATTTTTTGATACAATCCTTACGTCATTTGGCCCTGAACTGTCTGTTATTCATAAAGCTTGGATCCTAGTGCCAAATTGGCATAGTGCATCCTACAATTTACTTTGAAATTTATCCTTAATTAGCATCAGGTATCAGCTGATTTCTATGATTTCATATTGTGTTATTGTTACGCCGTTACCCATGGTCGTGCAGGTATGGCTAGTTAATCGTTTGTTCCAGCTTAAAAACGTGCGCCGATGGGATGAGTCGGTCTATTATGGGAAAGACATAGCACAATAAAACGAATTTAGAGTACGATCAAACTTCGAAGTCTCTCGGTGGAAGGTCACTGAACAATGAACTGAGTGGAACAGGCTAGGGAACTTAGCACTACTCCGTCCAGACAGGTGCCGATATCGATCGGTTCGTTAACGCCAACGCGAAGTCATAGCCAATAATGAACTGAACTTTCGGTTAACCAAATAGCATTTTGTTGGTTTCTCTAGTTGGAAAGAGTGGAAACCGTAAATGTCATTCTGCAATATATTTTGCGCTCCATACTTCCTAACGGTGAGAAGAGAAAGCCAATCATTTTCAGGAAGATGATCGCGGTATGCTTAAGTGAGCCATGTAGGGAAACTGATTGGTGATAAGGGGATTTGAACCTGAAAGCTTCAAGATATATCACCGTGAATCCGGTGGCTCCTCTACCCTTGACGAATGCTCCTAAGTAAGACCATAGTAGAATTTTATAGATCAGAAAACGACTAGTGCTCTTTAGAGGATGCTCACATACTTCGTTTATTTTCCTCGGAAATGACATGCCTCAAAAACTAACGAGGACGAAACAAACGAGCCTCGTGCCACTTTGACGATGAAGGAGACAAACAAACTTGGTAGTAATACACTGAAAAATTTTATTTATAAAAGAATTTATAACGAACATAGCTTTGGAGAAATCTGTGCATGAGTGAATTTCACACAAGATCTTTTATAGATAAACAGCGTAGTTTTCCATGTTGCAGAAATTGTTTTACTTCCACTTTCGGTACTTTTACTTTCGATTTCTTTTCGCAACTTTGTCAGAAACGAATTTAGGAAATCATCGACATAGAGGAATGCCTCACAGGACAGTGATATTCCCGATCATGGAAAACCGGGCTCCGTTGGGTTTGAGTCAAGTGTCTGGGCGAAATGTTCCTAGCCACTGTTACACTATCATCTCCCTTGATTCCTACCGTTAATCTAAATGAGGTTTAATTTCTGCATTGGACGATAGTGTAGACATTTCAAACAACAATGACAAACCAAAAACTCCAGACAACTTTCAACATACGTTTCCACAGTGCTTAGGATGTAATTCGAATCACTAGATATTTATTCAGAAAAGGTGAAGTGAATGTAAACAAATTTGGCTGGCGTCCAAATTTTCACATTCCATTCCGATCGAACATCACCGCAACGCAGCGTATCACGCAGCAATCCAATCTGGTGGCAATGAGAACAGTTCAGAGGGAACTAATACTACCAGTCATATACATATGGGAAGAACTGTCACACAGTCTGAGTGTTGTCCAAATTACCTTGGTTACATACCGTGTAAATTAGTTCAAAACACACACAAACAATCAACAGTTCAACCCATTAACTTAGGAAAGAAAAGGTCATCGTAGTACAATGTGAATAGAACAATCAAATTTGCCAAATGAAATCCTCATGTTTCTTCAATATGGGAAAATGAATAACTTGGAACGGGATGCAAATGTCACGAAAGTTTTCGGTTAATTTCTTTTTGAAAAAGAAACGTTTAGGACACAAACTCAACTGTGCCGAAATTCCACATTCTGTTGAACTAAGCACAAAAAAATTAAACAAAGCGAATCTTCGACTTGTGACGCTCAGAAAAGTTCTGTCTTTAAAAGCCCAACACCAAACATATATTGTGCAGATCGCAACGTTCACCGCTTCTCGAAACAAAATCATCCTAAAACGATCAGCCTAAATGATATTAGGGAGTTCAAATGAAATCTAGTCAGCGGATCTATTTACCGATAGTTTCAGTCTAATTTCACCAAAAAAATGATCAGTGCACACATTAACTGTTGGGACGTCAGTCCACGGGATATCGTGCCAGTTGCATGTTCAAAAGCCGCACAGGATCAATTTCTAATGTACGGTTCAATACAATGACTTACTGGGAAGCAACCTTGGATAAAGATAAGGAATCAGACAGAGCCTCGAGTTCAGTCTTCCTTTAGTTTACACTCATCGTAACACCCAATTGCATGAATGTTTTTCCTGGACATTTGTTTTAACTAATGATCACGTGACAATAGGAGGGTTGCAGTGGTCACCTGGTCCGATTCTTTTACTGCATACTTGATGTATAACTGCAGTGGAGGAGGTACGGCCCATAGCCACTAGAACCCACTGCATTGAGGGAAGAAGCCGGCAACCGTGATTCTGAAACATAGGGTTGCGAAGACACCAGGTATGGTAACGAGCCCACAGACAGCGAATGGTCACCTGGTACTATTATGGTAACTAGCACATCTTCGATTCGAATTCTTGACCTTTTAGGGTGATAGATTCCTAATCCAGTTGGTCCCTCTGTTGTTCGAATGGAGAAAAAACGACTGCAGAGTGAATAGTGCTCACATTTTTTTTGAAAGTGATGCCCGATTTGAAAGAATTCGAGAACGACAAAAGGCAGCAGTTTTTACTGTTCACTGAATGAAATTGCAGTTGACGATCAATAGTTGCCAACATCAATGTGGAGTCAGATAGGGTTTCGTGTGTGAATTTTTCGATACACGCAGTTCAAATAATTTTTTGTAGATATTTCTGCAATAAGCGGAAAGGATGAGACACAAATGATAATTCACAGACTACTGGGAAAATGTTCGAAGTCTTATTACAAAAGATATGATCAGATTAGCAAAGGAGCACAAGGGAAACACGCTGATAGACCGAAATAGATATAATGCTGTCTTCTACCTCAAGCATTTCTCACCCTTCATGTTTCAGCAGAAAACCTATATAACTTTCTTTCACTGACGGATACTGGAGACATGCTTTGGATTTTCAACCGTAATAATCTACAAGTGTCTGTCTGTCCGTATTTTTACTTGCAGTTCTGTGTTCTCAATAGACGGCCAATTGAAAAAGATACGAGCAAGCCTTTAAAACAGGAGAATGAAATAGGTCTCAAACCAACACACAAAACAGATATCAGTAGTACTTGACGAACTCTAGAAAAATTTGTGAAATCTCCTCAGTAGTGGCCGGCGGTGGTCAAGCGGATAAGGTCGTGGCTTTCGGACTTGAAGGTCGCGGGTTCGAATCCTCCCACCGCCAGTCAACTTCCCCACTTGGCAGCCCTCTGCTGACCGCGGCCCCCTTCCTGAAAATCGATGCACATTGTTGTTTCATTAATAAAAGGAATTAAAAGATAGAAGATAAAAATGCCAAAAGATGAAAATCTAAAAGATAGACAGGGAAACAGTAACAGCAAGACCAATGGGGTAATGCTTTGATTACCTTAGGTAGCCTTTTTCAAGACGGGTTTACATTCAAAAGGTTCGAGGAGATAGTCTGGTGCAATTACGTTTTTTCACCGATGTTTGTGTGTCTGATTCAGAGCTAGTTCCATGTTCGATGTATTTCGATACGTGCATACGTTTGCTTAAATGTAAGTTCATAAGGGATTTTGAATGTGTCCTTGTGTATCATAGCCAAATGAATTGAGATTCTGTTTCTGTCGTCGGTGTCATGGTTGATGAATCACTCAAATTTAGCATGGTATTGCGATGGGTGGAACCCTCAATCACCAATGATACTAATGCCAACCATAAACCTGATACATTAGCAATATCTTTTCGACTGATGCTCCTAGAATAGACGCTGGTTATCAAAGCATCCGAACACAACCTCAATGTGCGCTGGGAAACCGCGTCGAAGATAGCTGGTATTATCATAGCAAGTATCACGGTCCTCAGCTACAGTGAACAGCGTGGTCGCTGAGTCAAACTCAAATATGGTTAAGGCTGATTTGTCTTTTGACCCCAGTCTGTTGGCAATAATGATCGTCAGCGGTCTGCATGTTTGTCCAATGTATTCAGCGTTACAATGGTTATACAAGATCTTATGAATACGTTTGCTTTCATCCTGTCTAGCCAGTCGGTCCGTGGCCGTTTTATGCTTGTGTTGTATTGTATTTTAGATTCTAACTACTATTTTTCGGATGGCTCCTGACATATCCGACCTGTATGGGATACCGACTGAGTTCGCCAATCTCATTGGGCCTTATGAAGTGTTATCGATTTTTTTCCTAGTTCACGAATTATAGATTCAGAGGGCCAGTTGGTGTCTTAAAGAATTCTGTTTTGAAGCCGTATTTCTTGTTCACGTTATCGCCGTTACGCACTTTGTCTATTCGCTTTACTAACAATGAAGCTAACACATTGTTTTTGCACTAAGGATGAACTTGTTTTAAGTGTAGATATCTGCCTGATTGAGTGGGTTTTCTGCACATGTTCACGGTAAAGTTTTGAGAGTTGTCCATTTTCAAACGACGATCCACGTTCCTATTGTGGACTCTATAAAATTTTGTAATTTGAAATTTAGGGCCATGTATTGAAAAGATGAGTTGATGGTCATTCCATGCCTATCCACATTTATAGCACAATGAGATGGCAACGTGTCAATAAAGTGCACAAATTCGGATTTTAAGGCATAAAACAGAAAATGGCCTTTACTGCAACCAGTTAGAACATATCAGTCCGTTTTCGGTAATAAACCAGTCAGAATCAACATGACGATCTACTAGTTTCCCAATCCTTGTGGGATTTCTATGCTGAATGGCAAGGATAACTACGTTAAAATTTCTTACAGTTCAGAAGTTGAGAATGAGAACTGTTTGAATTCGGAATACTTTTCCATTATCGGGAAGTTTAGAATTCATTTCAGTTGGTACTTACTATTAAATTGTATCCACTGCTTATTGATTTTATGACGAAAAGTTCGGACGTTAACCCTGGCCTCAAAACGGGCTTGAATTTGACTCAAATTTCCGTTTGCATGTGACGTGATAATGAACCGGAAGAATGGGTGCGCTGCTCTTGCGTCAACCTTTTGGCTTGTCAGTTTGAAGTCGTGGAAGTGTCACTGTGTGAACCTGTTCCATTGCCAAATCGGCATTCCTAAAAAGATCCACGCGAGAAGATGAATCGTGAGCGTTAACCTAGCTCGAAATCTGGATTCATCAAACTTTTTCCTGATTCGATCGACCGGCCAAGCTATGTAGGTTTGATAACACGTAATAGTTCACTCGGAAATAAACAAAACTGGAATGACTGGAAGCTGAATAAGATCGAGTAAGTAGTATTATTTTGATGATAGAAAAAGTTATGCGGTACGTCAAACATTTTCCCGTAGCTATTAGATCACGCAGATGGGGTTGTCTGCTTACCTAGAAATACCTGCCTCCCTTTTTTGTACATCAATTCACCAAATGTTCAAGTTTTGGTTAACTCCAGCCTAGTTTTCATTGTCTCTCGAACCGTTTGCTAGGTGTAACTGACGATGAATTCTCTTGCTTTATCCAATCACAGGCAAAAGCTGAACAAACAACGGAGGTTGAAAATATTAAACCTGTTCCAAAGGAGATAAAATTGGGCTATTACGTAAAAGTCGAATGGTCGTGTATCTAGCACTGTTTGGTCATTCATTTTCACCACCGACCGCGGAGAAACAACTGACGAATTAAGAACCCAACGCGATCTACTGATCAGAGTGGCGTCATTTGGATTGCAGAGTTTTATCTTGCTTCAATCATGTCCTCATGACGACGTCAGCTGGTATAGGATCAAGTGATGCTATAGCATGCACTGGGACAGTGATTTGAGAAGTGCTAAACCGACTGACCTGGAATGTATAAAAAACTAACGTGAGCGGAAGCCCGGCAAACATATCAGCCAGCATCATTTGCACAACCAAACAGATAAGGTGTCTACAAGATGCACGTTGCAGTGCCATACAATTGTGCTATTCCATCCTTTTGGTTATTGAGACTAGAGCCACGTACCGTCAGTACATAACAGGGCAAAAGGTTTGAGAAGTTTCGATGGGATAGGAAAACTGGTGTGTCTCGTCATGATACAGAAAGGCGTTTACGAATGCTGACTCAACATCAAACTAACCAACTAGTCTCTCGTATGAGTATTGTTCAACAAAGTCCACAAAATTAAAATGTCCAATCAAGCTTGATCATTGAAGCTATCACGTGCCAATTTGTAGTTAGATGAATCGCAGCTTGATAATGTAGAGTGTGAAAGGACTTCTGATTTGCGTCTGCAGCAAACTGCAGAAAATCGGCATATAATAAGTTGACGTTTTTTCCTTTGCAATCCAGTAATAAATCCAGTTAGTACATGGGCTTTTAACCCAAGTGTGCTTTGCTTCTATGTCATTTGTACAATATCAGAGACAGAGGTCACACTTCGGTCTGTGTTTGTCATCCAACATGCCCATCATCTTGTTCGCATGATCTACTCGATGCATGACCGATACTATGTGGCTTTTGTGCCGGATTTTCGCATCCACAGAACAGTGTTTCATCAGTTTTTTTTTGAGCTCTTAGCAACGCTCGTAGTTTGCAATGTTGTTTTGTCGAATATGGTTGGTAAGAAAGCTGCGGGTCACACCGACTAATCTAACTTTTTAAGTACTTTCAATTTCCCTTGTCTGAAAAGATTAGTTAATCGGCTTGTTCGTAGAAAAGCTGACAATTAGTAAAACACCACTAGGGCGGCTGCCGCTTACAGAAACACGTTCAAGCATTCCGCAGCCAAGAGCAATGTTGGCTGATGTTTTAATTGGTTTAATCGAAACTAGATCAGAGGTTGCAATCAAAGCATAACTTCGCATGGCGATCAGTATTTTGCTTCAGAAGGTACCCGGAGAAATAGCACTTTCAGGGTTTTAGGATGCACGCTCTACTCGAGCAGTCCTAGTCAGTCCGCCTACGTGCTTCCCTGATGCCAGATCGCAATCTTGTTCTCCCACAACAATTTTTCTGCTAACTGTATAAATTTCCGTCATTAGAATGCACACGGATAAACAAAGATTTCCACAAGCCCACGACCGCTTTCACTGTTCCCGTCGTCCATCAGAAATGCGTACCCGTCAATCTCTTGGTAATTCATCTGCGTACTTAAAAACGTCAACTGTCAGTCCCCACAAGATTATGATGAAAATCTGCTCTGTTGATAGTCCACGAGAAGCTTGCTCGAAGAACAATCGACGTACATCGAATTATTGGCATTAGTTGTATTGCTGATGTTATTTTAAATACCTAATCATTCTAGAACACAATCATTTTTCCATGCCTCTGATCCCCAGTAGCAACAAGCCATTTAACGATAAAAGAAATGCCAGTTTTGACAAACAATTTGATGATCATCAGAAACCTAAGTACAATGGCTAGAAGTTGCTAACGCCACTTTTATTTCCTTGCTCGAACAGGCGAAAGACCTGCACCTCGAATTCCACTAGTGCGTCAAGCCTCCGATCCTCTCAGTCATCCAACAGCTCAGCGTGGTCTCACTGTCCCCGGAGTAAGTGGTCAATGGCCCACCAGTTTTGTTGAACCAGGTTTGGCTGGTCTACAACCAGGTCAACTGCCCCTGTTTCAACAAGCATTGCTAAGCCCTCGGATTCAGACAGGACTGAAAGGAGCCGACGTGACAGGGCGAGGGGCTGCGTTACCCCCGTACCAACCAGGGGGAAATTTGGCGGCAATTCAGGCCCAAATTGGACGATTAAATTTGGGTCAGTTGCAACAGTTGCATCAACAGCTACTCCAACAGTATGACCAACTACTCAGGCAACAACAGCAACAGCAGCAGCAGCAACAACAACAACAACAACAGCCCGTTCTACCGGTGGATCAGACAACCGGTGAGCAACACCGATTCTAGTTGGGATCTTATTGATTTACTCCAAGACCACAAAACTATGGAAGTAGTTTTCATATTTGTTCATTCTTGCTTAGGTTATTTTGAAAAGCACTTCGACATTTCGTTTTTTACTTTTGATCTAGTTTGTAGCATACTACTCAGTTGGAAATTGACTTAATCGTTCGATTTTCTAGCTCGATGATGACATCTGATGGGACGCAATCAACGGCAGTGAATAAACCTTATTAAGAACCTATCACCGTCTGGCTTGAATAGGCGTGGTGAATAAAGCAAGTACGGAGGAGCAGCAATAGTATTAAAGCATCTCCGAATTCATGGTGATTTATCAATAAGTAGACTAAACCGAAGTTAATAGTAGACAGTAACGGGGGAATACACAATCTGACTAGTCACCCCGAATCTGCTCACCGCGATCGCCTCCAAGATTTCTTCACACAAAATTAATTCTATTTGTCCAATTGTAATCAAATAACAAATAAACTGAAAGGAAGGTTCTTACAGATCACCGAGGGAAAGGATTGATAACCGCGTTGTTTACTACTCCACCGGCGTGAAAATGGACACGGAATGGGTAATCAGACGACCCATTTATTCGACATAGTTTGCTAGGAACCATCCGTAGAACAAGAAACAACCGGAGACCAGACATGGTATGTCATTATTTGAAAGTTGTGTGCTAACTCCAAAGTTAGGCAGACTGACACCTTGTGTATTGTAGTTTCGAAGTGACAGACACGTTTAGTAGCACTATGGTCAGACAAATGACTAAGGCTGAAAATAATTTATGCAGTATTTCTTCAGCGAAGCACCCGTCCCTATTCCTAGTAATGAAGACAAGAAATTTCTGTTCAGTAAATTATCATCCGTTGGACAGTCTTCAAAATGAAGAATTTGTTGCTGACAAGAAACCATCTGTCACCGTTTGTGTGATTATTAGGATCTCATAACCTAACTATAATAATATTAATAATAATGCAGTCTGTTGATTTCTTGATAAATGACTGTTCTGAACGAGAATCACAACAAATACCATTTTGCATAAACAGTTCTACGCTTCAGTCTATTACGATTTCTTCGGACTCATTGTCGTTTGTTGTCCATTTTCAGGTCCGATTGACACAGGACTGTATGCAACAGTTCAGAGGCCAAATTTACTCACATTGTTGAACAATGTCCAACGTGCCATAGCACAACAGCAACAACAACAGCAGCAGCAACAACAACAAGCACAACGGCAACAAATTCTCGCTCCCACTGGTCCATCCTACCAGGTAACAGAATGCTACGTGTCCTCATTCTGTTGTCGCTTTATTAGGTCAAACGCATAAGTGACTCAGCGTGAAATGTTACATGTTACAAACATCCGTATAGACACACACACACACACGCAGACACGGACGTGGTCATCTCAGAACCGGTCGAGTATCTGGACAACTTGAGCAAAACTATCAAAGAGAAAGGAACCAGAGTGCTCACTCAGCCAATAAGTCATTATTTTGATCACTGATCACGCAAAAAACACCTCATCGCATATTTCAAGATACAATGAAAATTAGCCAACGTCGAGGTTAGACCGCAAAACTGCGCCTCATTTATAGAGTTCTTCAAGCTGAGGTTGTGTCCGGACTGTTCTTCTCCATAGCTCAAGTTTTTCGACTGTTCAGGCAACCAGGCTGAGGACCTTGGAATTAAGAAAACGAATAATGTAAAAATTTCTTTTCGTTAACATAAGAATAAATAAAATCACGACTGACTAACGTATGATAATTGTGAATGATATAATGTTAATAACACAGCGTTGTTGGTAGATCCTACAGTCATTTGATTGTGAAACTTGCCTTGAGAAGGAATACCCACGGCAGCCGAAACGTTGGTGCATTACATCTACCAACAACGCTGTGTTATTGACATTATATCATTCACAATTAAAGCCAATACATGGCGCATCGATTTTTCGATACACTCCTTACATCATTTGGTCCTGAACGTATGATGATTGTTCTAACCAAGTCAACCAAATGAAATCAATCAAGGCGGCTATTTGAGCCAGTGAATAAGACGCACGCTTGAGTCTGAATATCTTATCTCACGGACGGCTTTGCAAGTAAATATTTCTCAGAGGTGGTTGATAAACATTCGTGACAGTCAGAAATGCGTCGTACAAATACCGCAAACGATTTTATTTTGCTCACACGACTTTATCTCCAAAGCATACCGTTATTATCAGATTGGGAGGACGACTTTTAAAATTCTCTTTTAAACTTCGTCCACTCTCCACTTGTTTTCATCAGTTACTTGTAAAAATTAGTTTCTGATAACCCTATGAGTTCTCTTCCCGTACTTGAGACACAAGCGATAAGCGTTTCTGAACAAGTGTCGATCTACCAAAATGCTTTCTTGTCTTGGAGTACCGGGGTGACATTCTGGTCCCCTAAAAGGGGAACCGGTCGGCAAACAGTAGGATGCAAACCCAGAACCATCATATCTGAAGTTCACGAATATAACTACCCAACCATCGTCAGTCAATGATCACTGAACACAACTACCAGTGGTTCCAGGTACGACTTTTATTGATGAACTACTGAAGTATTCAACCTTACTCGTGTCCAATCTGTACATCAAGAAGCAAGGCGTATTTTTGCGCTGTTCCCGACGGAAAAGTAGAGATGAAAACGGAGTACATTCAAAATAGAATCGATCACTTGAACATCGGAACTGTCAGTAGTATCAGAAAATGCTTAGGTGAAACAGAATCAGAATATCGTCGGAACTCGCGATACCATCTTTTGGACTTAGATTTGTAGATCATTTGAGAAATGTAACCCGATAAGTATAGTTCTATTGAATGTTGACTACACATACGGACCCCTTTTTCATCTAACTGAGCGACACATGATGGTTAAATGAACTAAACGTCCGTTGCCCCAAAAGTCTCGGATTTTTGAATCTCAGATCCCCAGACACTGTGATAGTGACGGACCACCGTTTGTTATCGTCTGACTCGTTTCCACAGATAACCTGTTGGAAACTTGTGTTTTCTTGTCACTCTAAGCTTCAGATTTGATCACCGGTCTCCCTGCTCGCGTAGTGAATCCTTGAGGTAGTGAGCCATGCTCTTTCCTTCTGCACCGATGCTTGTTTAGAAGCGTTCAGCACTTACATCTTCATTAACATACACTTATTCTCTATATGTTTCAATTCCCCAGACATTAGTGAACGTATATTCACTGAGTTCTGTGGGTTGATTTCTTCACAACTTGCGTGTTGTATAGTTCAGTCTTGATAAACTTGTTATTACATCACCCAGCTGGTTATTCTATCTGCCAATCATATTGTTATCATGGATCAAATTTATCCCTCTTTGTTATGGTCGATCAATGCACGCGGATTCTGAAATCAGTTCATAGCAGTCCGATAGGATCTGTATTGTTTTCACCACTTCGACTGTTTATCCTTACCACATTTCGTTTTCTTCCACCTCTATTCTGGTTCACCATGCGAATATTTCGGAAAATTTAATGGATCCCAGTACGGCTTCGATCAATTTCTGTTTCATAAACAAATAAATGCAAATACCAAAGCCGGCATCATCAGGATTGCAAACGTAACATGCAATGTAGCTTCATATCCAGAGGCCAGTCGTTTAGGTGCAAAATGAGCTGATTAGATATGCCCAGATTAAAATCAGTCTGAGTCACAATTTTCACACCGAAGCTTCGTTTGAATCAATAGCAGAGTGCACGGATGATAATTTGTGCACAGCTGCACTCGATACTACTTACAATAAAACCTGAGTTGACGTGCTCATTATTTGGTATGGAACTCTGATTGTTAATAGCTGGACCGGGTGGAGAATTTTTGTGACACAATATCTTGATGCTATTGAAACCAATCTAAGTTCTGCAACCTATTCACTTTCACATACAAAGTTCAGGGAATTTTTCAACCGCTTTTGGCAACTCAGTTGTTATCGCTATGTACCGGGAAACATTTTGAAAAGACACATCTGTTGACAAACAG
Source organism: Fasciolopsis buskii (assembly GCA_008360955.1). Taxonomy (NCBI): domain Eukaryota; kingdom Metazoa; phylum Platyhelminthes; class Trematoda; order Plagiorchiida; family Fasciolidae; genus Fasciolopsis; species Fasciolopsis buskii. Next base: position 239,711 of record LUCM01011575.1, read on the forward strand.
TTACGCTTGAGGAAAGTCATTCACTGAAAGCAAGTAATTCGGCTTGGATTTTTTCAAATGGAATACCCCCTCCGCTCTCTTTCCACGAAGAAAAAAATAAAGGAGCAAAGCTATCTTGTTTCCTGGTGCATACTTGATGAACCTGTACCGTTGCTGAAAGCAAAAGATTAGCTGTTAGAGCTTTCTACCAAGACTTTCCTCTACCCCTACCTCTCACTCTTCCTCTCACTCTTTCTCTTTCTCTCTCCTCCTTTCACTTCTTAGTCGATGTTGCCGTGTTGTCGGAAGTCCGTAAATTGACAGTTAAAATATCTGATTAATAGACCTGTTGCGTGTATTTGTGTTTAACCGTTTTTTTCGCCACCGATGCGCACAATCACAAACTGAATGATATTCCGTTGACTGTATACCACTTCAATCAGCTGATTGACGGTACTTGCTTGTTTTATGTTCCGTCGTTTGATATTATCTTATCACTGGGATTAGGATTCACATTTTATCATTTTACCACAGATGGGTTTGTGAAACGCTTTGAAATGCTTTATAGGCGTTTCAGTCACTGACAAAAGGAATAATCAACAAAAAAACGCCTGGAGAATTCCACCCTTGGGAAATTCTGCATCTAGATTTACTGTTATCGAAATACAATCTGATCGCATTATTCGCCTCTATTTTTTTATGCCATAGTATCCGGCCGCTGGTGCTCCAGGTGCTGGACTTCTCTCGGGACTCAGTTCAGCCAACGCGCTGAGTAATCTGGCTCGTGCTCTACTCCCTTCTGGTCCCCTCGGTGTCCCTCCCGTGGACACGTCACTGACTAGTCCGGTTGGATTGCCTCGATTACCTGCCTATCCGGGGGGAACTGCAGCTGCTCAACAGCCACCACCAGCTCCGCCTGCTGGAACGACATTACAATTAACTCCACAAGGACTGGCCTATGTACCAACTCAGCCTCCAACTCGCCTCACCGTACCTACCAGTCTTGGTAAGCGAAGTGGTAGTATAAATTGGACTGGATGAGTGCACAGTTATCATAGTTCATCTTAAAATGTTTGTAATCTAATTTCATTTAGAAATTTCAGTAACATAGTTATTTACAAAGTCTAACGTGTTACTGTTTGCTTTAAATGAACTAACTATGGGTTCGCGTTGGGGATCTATCAGTTTTTCACTATTATTTATCATGCAATAACCCCAAAACGGTAAAGAAACCAAGTGACATGGAATTGGGGAGAAGAAATTAGATTGGCGGTCAAAATTACTTCGTCGGGAGCACCCCCTATTCCAGTTTGTGATATGATTCCCTTGCTCGGTTCCATTCAGGTTCATGATAAGATGGAAGAACGCAAACACGCAGACCTTCGACAAGCGCAAATCCTTTCTGGTTCATTTAATCTAACAGCATCCCCTGGTTGACACTAAAGAAACTAGGTCCTACAAACCTCTTTCTTTATACATGAAACACTTTCCTAGTCGCCAGTTTAGTGTCATCAAATAACGACCATCTGACCACTGCTCTCCCTTTTTCTCGCCCCTTTACTTTGGCTCGGTTGTTAAATAAATCACAAGCGATCTGTAATCTCCTTTGTCCATTCTCCGCGTGTTGTAAAGTCTCCGGTCAGTATGTGAGCATGACGGACACGTAGAACTACACACGCGTGAATAATCCGAATCAGGCTTCCGAAGTAATTAGTTTCCAACACGCCAATCCACAGTCTTGCGAGTGTTGTCCACACACTTGCCAATTTCGTAACTCAGACGCTTCTGGTGGCAGGGCACTTGGTTTTTGTTCTTTGTCTGCTTTCATGGTTATTTTATTTCCAAGTGCAATGTGGTCTGACTGGTATAGTTGACAATCTGTCGGACGCATAGATACATTTATTTAAGTTTTCTGCACTTTTCAGGCTTGGACAATTCCATTCGTCTACGCAGTATACGTTTTCACCCAGAGTAAACTGATCATTCTGCTTAGAAATAGTGAACATTTTAAATCTGCTCTGAGAAGTTTTGTAAATACATTTGGTAACTATTTAGGCGACGATCGGTTAGTACTTTATTCTCCTACCTGCTTGGGGGTCTCAAATCCAAGTAGTTTAAGGCTAACCGATCTCAGGCTGATAGCTAAGCAGATTTTTCAAGTCTGCTACCTCGGGAACCATGCAATCCATATTCCTCTAGGCTCGAGCGCATGTACATGCGTTGTCGAATTTATGTGATGACCCAATTGTACCCACCTGTTTCTTATCTGTTAGCGTGTGGATCCCCCAGCGACAACAATAGTTCGTCTTCTCGCCTACTTATTACTGGGCGAATCAGAGCCATGGTGAAGTGTAGGTAACATCCCAATGGTCCAAACACTTCAAGTCAAGTCAAGAAAGAATACTGCTTTATTCATCCCGGAGGGTGCATTTTCCACTTGGCACAATGTGCATGTTGACCATAGATGATAGTTATACAAAAAGTTTTAGAAAAACACTTGAAAATTTGTTCATCAGCACTAGCAAATATGTTCTAGTTGTCGGACAGGCTAAGCACATTATTCCCGTTCAGCAATAGTCACAGATATATTATTAAGGAATTTTGCAAGTTCAGATAGGACGGGTGGACAACAAATTGTATTCGAGCGTAAACAACTTTGAGTTTCACATCCCTTATAGCGTCCGGACGCTATTTCAGTGTTCCGGCAGTGCGAAATGAAATATTTGTACATAGTTTAGTCTACGAAGGAAAATAGTTATTATCAGCATTAGGGTCTTGTTTAACAAATGAGATCGGATTTCGATAGTCTGCTGTATTTCGTTATGATACCTATAGCGCATTCTAACAAAAATTACCTGGTGTAGATACCTGACTTTAGTGTAATAGAGAATGATAAAGGTTTGATTTCATTAGGTGAGACCGTATTCATTTGGTACGTATGAAAGCACCATGAGGTTTTTGCTAATCTACCCAACCTTCAACAGTGAATGGAATAGGCCTCCAAGGTGTTCACTGGTTTGTGATTGACTTTTACGAATGAAAACCCCAGATTGTTTTCCGTAGGTTGGAATGCTTCCTGTATATACAAATTACTCTTGCTTCAACAATCTGACATGCACAAAACCGTGTAGCCTCTATAAGTGTAAGTGATTATTAGCTGTAGCATATTCTACCCGTCTTTACTCCGACCTTACACAGCATGGAATCTGGTGTGTCGTCTCGGCAGAAAAAGATGCTTAGTGACAGTAGTAAGAGGCTATGTGGTCTACGAAATCATTCACCATTTCGACATCATCGCTTAATTCGCCATTAGGAAACTGCCAAAGCACAATACAGATATATCATCCTTGTCAGGAATCATCAGCAGTGCATGTGCACCATCCCGGATCGGGTCGCGAACCCGTGGTTTCTTAATATTAACTTGAGGGTTAATATGGGAAAATGAATAACTTCTTGAAGATCAGCTACATTCATGTTAGGTTAAGTAAATGCTTTATGCACCCCGAAGGGCAGGTATTCAACTTTTACATAACACAAAGACTTTTTCAAGGAAGAAGGAAACTTTAAACTGAACGTATGTGATAAGGGGTTGTGATAAGTTTGTTTTCCCATGGTAAATCTCCTATCCAAAATCGTTGTTTTTCCCATAGACCGTTGATTTTGTGTTGCCTCATAGTGAGTGTGTCAAACAACCGGAGCTTTCAGCCATTTCATTTCGAATCAAAGGTTTAGTTGTGTTCCAGTTTGACGAAAGAGATGCCATTCGGCTTCTGTTATCACCATAATCATGTTGTCAACATAAATAACTCACGGTCGAACACCACATGTACGGTATTCTCTACTTCTACGTTTTTCTTACTGATGCGTTAGCCAAGGTGTCCGAAAGCACTCTCGACTGTAAACTGAGTGTCATTCCAAGTAATTCGGTGTTCCGCGTCTTTGATTAGTTGTTACCTTAGCAACTATCCATCGTGCATTAGAGTACATTTGAACAAACCGATCACTGACCATTTTCACCAACATACTGTAACGACCTTCAGCTCACCCAATGGTCAGAGTGTGCTATACTATTCACCACATTATTTTGGAATCATGCAAAATCCGATCGTAAGGTTTACTCTCAGATTTTGCTTTCATGGATGTCAGAATTGGTCAATCTTACACGAGTACACTTCGACACGAGGATCTTAAAGTGCACCAATCGTTGGAATAATAAGTCGCTTTGTCAACGGTGGTAGTTAACTGGTGACGGAAAAAGTTGACAACTTACAAGATGATATTCGAACCGATGTCCTCATTTTTGCTTTTATAAGACAATTAACAACAAAAAATTGTATATACAACGTTGACTCTGTTTCGCGGCACATGCAAACGTACACGCTGACTCAGCTACTCAGTTTCAAGTCAAGGCTTGCCTGTACTGTGGATCTTGAAGCCAGCACAACTTTGTACGACAAGTGGACCAAATTTGGACACAGAAATCAGCTATCCATGCAGTCCTGATTTGTCTCAGTAGACTATGCCTTTTACTTCTCTTTTTCTTGCTATATGTGACGATAGGTTTCCTTTCATGTGCCCGAATTCGGAACTGTCGGTGTACTCTTCGATATCCTAATCCATTCACTGATTTCGGACCTTCCGAATGTGGTACTTACTTTCTACTCATTAACCAAGCAAAGAGGAGAAGTGAAAACAAACAAAAAAAAAACAAAATATCATACCCAGCCATAATGTTTCCGAGCTCATTGGACAAATCCTTGTTTATTAAAAAGCAATTATGTATCTTTTCACGTCAATTGAGCATGCAATTTCCGGTGTGTTTTCCCGATTTCGTCGGATATTGTTTGAATCACACGTTCACTGAAGTGGTATTCCACTGGTTAGGAAACTGGTTTATGAAAGACACCATAAACTAGAACACTGCATCGGACACGTATTCGAAAGACTTCACGTAGATTTGCAATGCATGAAACCCGCGTGTATTTGCTTGATCAGCCAAAATTGTACTTGAATTTGTGCCGGGCCAACATGATGATGCATACTAATCTCAATTGAGTCTTATTTTGCATCAGAATTGCTCGTCGCCGGATGAATTTCGTCCAAGTCACTTTTTTTACAAAACCAGCCTTGGGCAAAACTTATCCAATCAACAATAAATCCTAGGCTGTAAGACACTCAGTTATGAGGAGGGAACCGTGCTAAAAACGGTATTTATTTGACCTATGTCCCCAGGAAGCATTCGGATTTCTCTGGTTGCCGATGCAGTTATTCAAACTTGATATGTATGATATTATTATCTCGGCGGGTTACTGCTGAGATTTAAAAAAACGTACTTCGCGATGCCGGTGTAAATTTTCGTGACTCATCAACCTTATAATCCTTTTATCTCCAACCCCAGGCTCTTTACCTGCCATGGCTCCATCCATTGATCCCGATCTGGAACGTCTCTACCTCCAGCTCCTAACATCACGCACTTCGACATCATTACAGGCCCCAAGTACTGCACACCTCCAAAGTCTGTTAAGACCGGGTGATCTGGGTGCGGGAGAACCATTGGCCGAGACGTTCCCCTTGTCAGATGCACAACTGCTTGCAGAACAAAGACGACGAGCCACACTACAACGTACCCGAGCCACTTTGAGCGAACAAGAACGTCGGCTGTTTGAAGAGCTACGCAGTTTGAGGCAGCGTCGTGCGGCTGGTGTAGGTGGTGGATTCCCCAGACTGGGTACACTCGGATCAAGTTCATTGGGTGCGCCCACACCCCTGGAAAGCTATCGTCGAGTGACTGGCCGTATTCCAGCAACTGATTATGCCCGAAGCCGTGGTCGAACGCGAATGCTCCAAGCTATCGGTCGATCTGGGTCTGGTATGTCGGAATCTGACATCTTCATTCAGTCTGAAATCTATCGAATGATCTAGGAGTTGGGCAGCCATTTCATTTGTTTTTGATATTTACTATGGTATTTACTACTGTTCAGCTTTCCGGGTAGCTCATTGTATACACCATGAGCCAAAACATTTGGTATGCAGTTGCTGGAGAACAAAACAACTTGAACTTGCATCTACTAGATCAAAAAGGCGGTCCCGGAGTAGGAACAGCAATGTAGGGGATGAGTTTTGTGTGGGCTAAGATATCAGAATAATGCCTGTCACGAGAGATGAGAAGCTTGCCAACTGCGAAACTGTTCAGTGTCGAGTGAGGTGGATTGCCAGATCTTGGCATTACTTAGATACACCTACACAGAATAGTAAAACCGTTTGTTCTGAGACCTCCAAAAGACACAATAAAGACCAAGAGGTGTCAAATAAAAATGCGCTGATTATTTCAGTAAACGTAGAGGAAATTTCAGCGACCTCTAACAAGAAATATGAACTGATCGGGTATACTTTCGAACTAGGTAAAATTTTGTGATATATTTACTCAAATACACCACGCCCATGCCACTTCAAGCACTGCTTGATTACCAACCTGTAAGGCCAAGTAATTATATTACATGGAAGCTGAACGACCGGATTTAGCTGGTGAAAAAAGAATTTCATTGCATTGGGAAACACTAAGTGGCAGATTGAGGGAAGTCCAGTGAACGATGGAACATAAAGAATTTGTGATTGACGAACTATTAGCCATTATTTGATATGATCTTATTCACAATGAACTGGCGTACCTTTACGTGCGTGAGTCTACACGAATGCATGTTTTCCCGTGACCAACAAATAAATATTCGAAGTGAACTATGACAATAAATGAAGGACAAGAAGGTATGACATGTTACCCACAATTAGAGTTCGAGTTTCATCTGGTCCTACAACGCTGAATCAGTCACTGTTCCGTCGGAATGGTGCGATTGTACAGCAATGAACTTTCACTTAGATAATCCGGTTTGCCAACTGCACCACGATAGGTCACTTGTTTAAAAGTATCCATGTGACAAACGCAAAGTTATCGCGTTGACCACGACTCGTGGGATTTTCCATAACCAACCACTATTGTTGGCTTTTTGAAAAGACAGCCGCAAAAGCGCAACATCAGGTTGTTTTTTGTCTACATTTTTGACGAGGGATCTACCAATTTTCTCAAGTAAAATTCAATTACCGTGTCAGTTTAGTTGCACCAACGAATGTTAACAAACCTACCTTCCTTGAGAGAGAAGACAAACGAATATTTTCGGCGACACACCTGGATGGAAGTAAAGTGTACAACACCAGTGGATTCCCATCACTCCTTGAGAGGCCGAGGTTAGGAGAAAGTCTTGAAATTTGAATCATGAAGTAGATCTTGGTATTCCCGTCCATTAAAAATTTGACCACAGATCAAGTGCTATCGGAACTTTGGCGAAAGAGGATAGCGATACTTCCAGCAAAACACAACAGAAACAAAAATCACAACGTGGACTCATCACCTTCCAAACTGTTCCACGTAGCTGATCACTTACCACAATCCACGGCTCCTCCATGGACAATCCACCTTCCGGCTGCTTAACCTGAAATGTATCGTTCCTAAGGAACCTTACATCGAGCTTTTCTTGAAAGACCTGATCTGCTAGGCACTAGATCAAAACAACTCACTGACAACACCAGACTGGGAGCCTGATAAGCCTTGGGACCTGGTAACCATTACTGTATTTCATGAGCTCGTTAACCATTACCGTATTCTAGTCCAAATATCCCTCGCGTTCTCAACAAGGCTGACGACTTAGAGGTCTTCTCCTTAAGCTTCTGCTACAGTCCAAGTTCCCGAAAAGAGGCGAATATCTAAGACCTTAAGGAATGGGGAAACACACTAACCACACCAGCTTGTCACCAACAGACTCCTGTGGGAATTCATAGGAGAAAGTTTGCCTGCCGGAAACCTATAAGCCCGTGGAAAAGTAAGTGCATGTCCGCTGCCGCGTAATTAAAGAGTGAGCCTACTTTATTCAAAGCTAATCAACAGGCAGTTAACAGTTTCGGTACCCGCAATGTTTTAGGTGACATGCAGTTGTGTTCCCTCTACGGTGCGCATAACTTGACAATACCAACTCTCTCTACTACGGTCAGATGAATCCAAAATACCGTAAATAATTCCGGAACTTAGACAGTCATTTTAATCATAAGGTTACTGAAGCATTCAACAAGAAGACACTGGCATAAAGTCACTGTTGTGAATATCTAAAGGGTCTGACTTTGGTGGAAGGTGGATGCTTATCACAACGTACTCACGATTAGATATAAAGCCCCTCGGTTTTCTCTTTCGCCCGCCTCCCGGTTCTGTCACTTTTACCGGAGAACCATTTAATTCAGCTTCGAGATTCAGATAAAGTCCACTAATGTAAATCAAAATTACCTAAACGGTTTAAATGTATGTTTACATAGGTGCACATATTTGTATAGACTTCTGAGTGATATCAAGCATTTTGCAGCTGACTTATGGGTTTGAGTAGTAAGTCGAACTTTGGGTTACGTCAGCTTGAGACACTCCGTCACTGATCGACCTACCAACTACGGCGCAATCCAACCATCAACTGCCATCTTATTCGGTCATTCTATTAAACTAGCTTCCGCGTGTAATGAACTATACTCACAAGCCTAGTGTTTAGTTTTCTCAGACTGTTGTCTATGGAAGTGTAGGATCAAAGCGGTTGACGGTGAATAGGAACAAAGTTGAAAATCATCAGTACTAACTTATGGTTGATCCCTGAGTGATTCCACTTTCAACTGTTCGATTCCATTGATATTCCAGATTGTGGTAAACCGCTAAAAACTGAAAAGACTACTTGACGAGTGCAGCAGATCTTGGTGGTTGGGTCATACTGAGTAACATGTTAGTTTGTACGTAGTCCGCTTGATGCAGTTTGTCGTTCCACATACTCAAGGTTACCTCTACTAATAAGTAATTCACCACGAAAGATAAATGGATTGCCCCAGGTCTACGTTAACGCTCAACTGGCTCAATTAGATTGTGCCAATTAATCTCGTTACGCCTCAGGGATCACCGTATCATCCACCACGCCAGGTTGTCAATATCTTGTTACCCTCTTGTTCATCTAGCGTTTCTAACCGAAATTAGGGTTTGTGCAGGAGAAGCTGATTGATTCCAGTTTGTAAACAATCGCTTATCTGTTCTAGTTCAGATGAACCCACCTGACCTGCCCACGTCGTGCTTGTATCGCTAGGTATTGTTGATCTTACCCATTTCCCAAATATATATATATATATATCGAGAATATAATCTCATGGTTCTTTTCTCTGAAAATGCCTTACTTTCCTACCTCTTCTTGAATTCTCAATTCCTAATTTTCTCCCTAGGATAGAATCTTTCACATTCTGACTCAGTCACTACGGAATAACAAACTGAGAAATCCAAAACAGTCAACAAGACGATAGCAGTTACTCGAAATAAATCGATCTATGGTTCTTGAAAAGGTTAAAACGTCACCCTTCTTCAGGTATTTCCCGTGTACCGGTGTAGTTATTTATCCAAGAAATTTGCAGTTTGAAACACGTGCCAACCAACTTAATAAAGAACTAGATCCAAAAGAGAAATTGGCTTAACTTATACAGAATTTGATTATGAAATAAAACCCTCACCGGGTACCCAGTCTTCTTATGGCCACAACAAATATAGGGTATAACAACAGTAATTTTGGAAACTTTGATGCATTGCTCAAAGGCTTGACGATATCCACTTTTCAACCCGTCTATTACTCAGTAACGACCTTTTTGTTTAGTCATTAGTAAGAAAAGATTTAAATTTCTTATGCACTGAGCATTTTTGTGAAAGTGGTAGGTTCCATTGCGACCAGGACCCGCTGCACGAGGAGACGAAACCGGCAACCATGACCCTGAGACTTGCAGTGCCACAGAACCACATAAAACCTGAACACATGCGGTGCGGTGACCAACTCTGCGAACATCGAGTTGATATCTACCGCCAAAGTGACCAGTGGGTCTAGGATTCAAAACCCTGATCGCCATGACGTGACAGGTTTTTAAATCACATGACTATCGCTGACTAGGATTTCCAGTGTGTTTTCTGCTAGTCTAATGTAAAAGATTGGTGGAATGACAGATTGAATACAATGAGATGGGACCACACAAAAAATTTAAGCGAGCAAATTTTGGCTTACCTACCTGGAAGCATAACGAAGATGACATTCATCCAATCCAAAAAGATAAACGCCTACAGCCCGAGAAAGTATTTGACTCTTTTCCCGGATCCTACATAACATTCAGAGTTCTATACAACTTGCTTTGATTTTTAACGAACCCGATCAGTATGTGTGCTGGGTGCTATAAGTTCGGAATTTCGGGTAAAAACGGAGATGTAAAGCAAAATGCACGGGTAAAAACGGTCATTTCGAAAGCATTTTGAACACCGTACAGTAAATCTGTAACCGGTAATTCTGTTTGCAAGAGATTAATGTGTACTCGGATAGCTCCAACTGTTATGGTACTAAATGTCTCACATTCACCGCTACAAACAAACAGGTTTGCAAATCTGTGATGTTGTGTTACGTCCACATGGAGACCTTATGTGATTCTATGTCACTCCACGGCTCAGGGTCATGGGTGATGGTCCTCTTCTGTGCTGCTCCCTCCATCCTCGGAGTAGTGAGTCCTATTAGCTGTGGATCACATCCTTTCCACCGTACACATGCTTCAAACATGTCGTAAAAACTATGAAAATCCGGTTTTATGGTAAACTAATTTTCTAACCCAATCGTCAAACGTAGGATGGCCTAGAGAAATGTCAGGTACAGGCCAGGCCAACAGACCTCGCTCTGCCGGGATAAACTATAATACAAAATTTTTCATGCGTTGCCTAAAATGTTACTCGACTGTAGTGCCAACCGAAAGATACTTCACAAAAGCACTGTCTGTTGTTGGTTAATTTAAATAATGGCCGCACAGCTCTCCTGTTTTGTCACTAGTATTTCGAAATCTGCAGTGCGATATCCTTACGAAGTTACATGCTTCTAAAGTGATGATAGACCAAAATATAAGCTTGCGGCACAGTGAATACATAGAGCCGGATTGCGGAATACCCAGGGTAACATGTAGGTTAATAAGTCACATGTTTTCGCCTCAGGGTTACTCAGTTAGTGACCTAAAAGCAAGGTGAGGTTACTCATCATCGTCTTATGATGACCTCATCACTAGGTATCATAGTCATATGAGAAATTGATCATGTAGATTAGAAGTGAAATCACAGGAAAAGGAGTTTACGCAAAGCTTTATTTCCAACAACCGAAAAATTGCTTTTGCATACGCAGCAGACAGAATGGATAATTGTGTGAGTCATACGGCTTGGGAAACTCAGCACGATGCTTGGTCATATTAAATCGTCTTGATTTGTTTCTCTCTGTGTCTACCATTCGGTGATTTAGGCAAATTCAGAAAGTGGCTTTAAGCTACGAAGGTTGAATGTCTGCGCGGTATTCCAATCGGTTGCCCCATGGTAAACAACGGTATAGCTATGGGCAATTATCAGCATTGCCATCTAATCCAACAGAGGACTGAGACTGAATGAAGTGGATAGTATTCAAAAGGGAATGAACGAGGTTTTCAGGGAACTTACTGGACGTAGGATGGTGTAGTGTAGTAGGTAAGTAATGACAAACAGGCTAGTCTGCATCATCAATAAATTCAGTAGAAAGTAGGCACACCAACAAATGCAAGATTCGATCCTTTCCCATTAAATGCTTTACCTAAAACAGTTTTGTATATTCATCTATGGTCGAAGATGCCCGATGCATTCCATCCACCATTTCCAGCCCTTAGTATGTTCGAATAAGGGATCACAGTAATGGAATGCAGTTCATGATTGTTGGTGGGTAAAATTAACTCTGAATTGTACCTCCCGGGTCCTCGTTCCAGTTCGGGCGCGGTGGATACGCACTGCTGGTGACTCTTAACAAGGATGAAACAACTGTACAACGCTTTCGTGGTTTCTTCCATGATGAGCTAAGCATCGATACTGCAAGTTGAGTAATTTAGTGAAATCCAAACACCGATTTCGTACATACATAAAAGCACACATGCAATCACTAGCTAAACTCTTGAGTGGCTTTTCGGTTTTCGTATTACCAAAGCTCTAATTTCAAACAAATTGGCAAAAACATTGGTTTGAATGTGTTTAATTTGGTTGTTCTGCCCATGTGCGTGTGTGTGTGTGTGACGTCTCTGGCAGACCAAAATGTAACCTACTGCGACCCATTCGACTAAAGAAATACTCACCCCAATTCTTTACACTAAGTCCGCAGAATGTTTTATTTTCCGTTAGTTAAGTCATTAAGAAACTACATTAGAAGCAAATAACTAATGTGAAACTGGATGTTCAGTAGATTCCCATCATTTCCATCTACACTGCACTTCAAGGAGAAGAAAGTCGGCCAACACGTGGCTAATTAGGTTCATTGTTCAGATGTAAAATATTTATTTCAAGTTATTAGAAAACGTGAAAGTTTCGGAAAAAATAAATGTGATTTTAAGGTCACTATCATGAGTATATATATGTGTGTGTGTGACCCGAGAAGGTCGTCCGTCAGTCACCTCGTTATTGACGAGGCAATTTCATTTTTGGATTCTAGTTTCCGGGACTGCAAGCTCCGATCGATAAAGAACTAACTCGCTCTAGCAATCTTACATTCTCTCTCTGTCTCTCTCTTCTTGACTGTCCACTGTTCCATCTATCTCCTAAAATGTCAGTCCTTCATTTTTGAGCAGACGCAAGGATGTGATTCACATCACGTCATTCGGGTGTAGATGGCGAATTTGTTGACAAATCCATCTTTGTTCGAGTCCATTGATGTCAATTTGCTACACAAAACGGTTGAAACAGTTCCATCATCGAATAAAAGTCTTCTGAAAGGAATTTTCTCTACGTGTCTTCTGTCAGCAGCTAGACTGTACAAATATTGCCAAACCTTTTCTACAAAGGGAATAGGCAATTCTTCGACTAGTCTGGCTTCTTTTTGAATCATTCATAACCTGAAACTCCACTGAATTAAAATAATTTCCACCTCTTAGCTCAGGTCAGTTTCTTTAGTCCGGTTCCACATAGTCATGTTAAGAATACTTACGAATGAGTCAAACAGTCTTCTATGAGAGCTGGTTGTGGTCAAGTGGACCAGGCGTTTTCGACCGCTGGGGTCAAATGACACTTTTCTGTTGTCTACTCTCAGTCGGTACCGTATCCATACTTCTACCACGGGAATATAAATTCCATCCGTTTTTTTCCAAAAAAATGAAATCACAGGGTGTACAAACAAGTCAAATAAGCGAGTGTTGCATTAAGTGTGCCAATAAACAGATTTGCTTGGATTCAGACAGCGAAAAATATGTATCCAAATGAGCTTACCGAAGACAGCTTAATGTGCACTCGAACGACTCCTCGAAAAAAGGCATGACATAGCACCACTTCACGAATTCCATCGATTTTTGAGCTACTCAATTTTGCTGACCTAAGGAAAAAATTGCCCAATTAATTGGCTAATCACTTTAGTCCACATGACGAACAGCAATGAATACGTTTAATAACAGACCACTGTCTCGGATAACCGTTTGGTTATTTATTTGTTTATTGACTTTTGCATTTATCCGCTTGTTCTATTGGTTGTTTGTTTGTGTTATTGATTCTCTATTTGTTCACTTGGCGAAATAATTTAATGACTCAGCAACCGCATATCCAATTAAAAACTTTGTGAGTAGATTAACTGGTCGAATGGTTGAGGAACGCGTGAAGATTTATATACAAAATAAATGTAATTCCGGATTAATACTTCATTTATTCCTGGTTTAATTGATTTTCAAGTTTACATCCGGTTTGATAAAACTACTGAAAAGGCATGTCAGTAAGTTATTGTTTGCGTCCTTTTCTAGTTGACTTGTCCTCAACTGACCCGTCTGTTCCAAGTAGTCATTGTGTACCAGAATCAAATCTATCTTTTCATTTCTAGCTTGCTTGATTTGGTGAATGAATTTCGACAGCTTAGGAATAAACCTATTTGCAACTATCCGTCTGACTCGATCCGTGAATTAGGAATTCTGATCTTATCATTTTCCCATACCTTCCACAACCTAATCAAATAACGTTTTAGAAAGCGGTTGGCAAAATTTTGAAACTAAGAAAGATTCACAACTTATTTGCAAATAAATTCATACAAACTGCAACTGTAAGAACTTTTGAAGGAAACAGTCTTGACGAGTAATTCAGAAAAACCGGTAGCCAAACGGATAGGGTCGTGGCGTTTGAACGTGAATATCGTGGGTTCGAATCCGCCCACCGCCGGTCAACTTCCCCACTTGGCAGCCCTCTATTGGCTGCGGCTGCCTTCAGGAAAAATGATGCACAGTGTTATTTCACTAATAAAGGAAGTAAAAAATAAAGGTTCGAGGACTTGCCATGCAAATAGATGATGACCAATTCGATATCGGATGGCAGCATCGAATTTAGGGTGCAAAAAACGAAAGATGATGTTGGAATGCAGTGCCGTTGATTTGAAAAATGTGGGATGTCTTTCATCTTTCTTACTTGATCTTTATCGTAAATAAGGCTCGTGGAAATTAAAATCATTCAACCTTAAACTCGAAAATTTGATTTGAAAAATTTTATTTCTCTAAAATATTTCCTATTTTATTGCGTTTTCAGCTGATGCAGCGCGAATACCGTACGGTGACACGTATGATTTGGAACAAAGTAAGTTTTAAACCACTCTTCACCTTAGCAGCCTAAATGGGCAACTGTTTAATGTGAAATGCTTTTCAAGTACCAAAACGCCACCATCAAATGTTAGTCGTAGTGGTCACATCAAAATCTCGGTTACCTGTTCAGGCGGAATGCCACTTTTGCCCCAGAATACGTGCAACCAATGGGATCGAACATTTGCTGTTCAATTATAGGCAGCAACGAAGCGAACGAAATTTGAAGCCAGTGAAGTTGAAAGTCCGATTCCACGAACAGTAATACTAATGGCAATAATCATAAGTAGTAGAAACGCTTCTGTATGCATTTACAATTCCATTAAATTTGTATTAGGGGTAAGTTTGGCATAGGTCCGCAAATTATTCCTCTCGATGACTACGGTTTGCAGAGGAATAGCGATTACGTGACATAGCCGAACGATATGAAAACTTTCACTAGCAAAACTTGCCGACGTTGGGACAACTTATTTTCGGGCGTTCATATTCGCGATAATTTAAGTGGTTTGACAAATTCCCTGAGAGGTATCCATGAGTTTTTTTCATCCTCTTGTATCCTCCTGCTGGTCTGACTCTTGACTGGTCCCGAATTTGCAAAAAGCAAACGAACAGAAGAGATTGTGGCTTGAGGTCAGTGATGGTAAAACTATAGTTGCAATACGTTACTAAAGTTATATACTAGACATACTCGTAAAAAAGATACTTTTTTAGGCGTATAGCCTCGAAAAGTGCCAGGTCAGACTAACTGATTCAATGGTCAGTGGCAAACTAAAAGCAACTTAACCTATCCTCGTGATACATCGTAGTTCGTGAGCGTGCTGGTAGAAGAGGCCAAAATGTATGGAACTGAACCACACATGCTTTGCAATCGTAACAGGGATCAGCGAGCAAACACAATGATCAGATGGAAATAACCGCTTGACACTATTGGTTTGAACGATTGGAACGATTGGCAGCTGACTTAGTGAAACCCTCTATTTGCGGTGGACTATGTACTATTTCTGCTTAGATAGTAGATAAAATTGCCTCTGGTACTGGTCTTAAATCTTAACTAATTCATCATCATTGGGTTTTGATATGTCCCAGTGTGAACGCAGGACTAAAAATGTACTCATCTTGAATGAACACGTTAGAATAACACACCAATCTTATCACTGGGCTCCTCTTTCAGGCGAGGATGCTGCACTGTTAGCCTTGTTAGAACAAAGGCTGGCCAGAATGGATGCTCATGGACTACTGTCAGATACGGAAGCAGGCCTTGGAAACGGGACAGATATACCGCTAAAGGTGGTGGGACCGCAACAACGATCGGGCCACGTAGTCGACGGTTCAAGTCAAGCAATTCTGGGGGAATTCGCTCCAGGTAAATTATCTCGCGCACTTAAAAAATCAGTCAGAAATAACGAATGAAAATTCCACATTTTCACCGCAATGATGGGTAACAAATTGTCGATATTTTCCTCCCACCTAGGAGCTTCCTTTCTAAGGAGGTTCTGCTACAACTTTTGTTTGTTCCCACTGAAAACTAGCTATCATTCAGAGGCGTAAAAATGTTATCGAAGTTGACTAGACCGGGTAATTTAGAGGAGAGTAATATCCACTGATCATATCCCGAATTCTAGTATCTTACCAAAAATGGCATAATGGTAGTACTAGTCAAAGAAACATTTAGTTGATTGCAAATTCCATCGGTCAGTAAGTTATACAGTAGACAACTTCTCAATCAGTTAACTTAATACCTAAAACAAAAAAGCTTGATCAGTGTTCTCGCTTCCAGTCCAAGCTGTTTCTGACATGCTCAGCATAAGAATGCAGTGTGAGTAGGAAATACCCCATAGCCGTTAGGGTCCGATAAGTGGTTGGCCAGGGATTGACAACCATGGCCATCAAAAGCAGAAGGTTCCCATTGGTTGGTGTGGTAACCAGCCGGGCGGAAGCAAATCGAACTCTATCAACAAAGCGACCGGCGGATATGGGATCTTAATTTCTGGCCTCTGGACATAATACGCGATTAACCCACTTAGATAACACCAGTCAAAAAATCACAAAAAGACGGATCGAATTACAGCATTTTCCTTCGAAATTAATTTCACCAGACAATGTGTATTGTTTTCCGAGAAAAGGTGGACCCAATTCTTGATTCACTTAGCATTACGGTGACAAAAAGTCTCCTTGGCTTGTGAACACAAATGGTACTCTTTCTGATTGGCAACGTTAATGGGGACTCTAATTCCCGCAGTCAGAACCGAAATCCCTAAATGAGGGTGTGGCTGCGAAATAGTGATGATGCTAATCGACTACTTACGTTCATATCCAGCGAAAATTTTTAGCGTTACTGTGCATGAACAACAATAAATTGGTACTACTATAAAAAACGACATTTAGAAATGAACACAATATACACAAGGAAGTATATATACTAAGAAAGCACTTCGTGCAGTACATTCAACTAAAGACTAAGAAGAAATAACACTCTGAAATCGGATTTAATTTTATCCATAGGATTCGGAATGAGAATTACTTGTTGGAAACTCACGGCCATTTTGTCAAGCATTGGTTTGAACCATCAGTGGTGCTTATTCACTCTGTCCGAATCGGGTACTCAAACTAAAACAGCTGTCATCGACAGCAGTTCCACATGTCGGCGAAAAATGGGTAGCGGCTGATTAGCTGTGTAAACAAGCGACTGAAAGACTAAAGGGTACTCGGTCTCCGATTTCTACAGACGGGCATTCGATTGTGGACAAGGGATGCCTTTGTGCGTCTGTGTATCTGTGTATCCACATGTGCACTTGAACAAATGTCATGAAAAAAACGGGCAATTTGAACGAGCTGTTAGATTCGTAGACAGGAACAGAAAGAAAATACACCTAATGCGGGCATTTTTTGATGCATATTGATAGGCTTTCTTGGGGATAGATAATTCCTTAGCAGGGGCCCAAATAAAGACAAGATTACTCGCTTTGGCAAAATGTACAAATTGTCCGCATGACTTCATAACGCACTCCCATGAGCCCCGTTAATAAGCAATAGCGAAATATTCGCAGACCATGAATAACGAGTTGCCAACTCAGCATTCAATACCACATTTGGTCTGCTGGAAATGCGAACAGTCGCTCATTCATATCAATAGTTTATTATGTGAAACAAAAACTTTTGTACGTTAACACCCTACGTTTCATTGAACTGGGAAACTGACCAAATGATGTAAAATAAACGATACATGATCATCCACGGAAATTAGAACAGGATTCCCTGACTTCTTTTAACTGAACCGGGACCCGTGCTGTCGGCTAGGTAACAAAACAACTAGGCCAAATGGAATTAGTGTAAATTCCCAACAGGTTGATGAGTGCGAACAGCGGGAAGATATATCCTCATGGAAAGGATGATTGGAGTGTACACAAATTTCATATAACCTTTCGCACAGGCCTTGATTCGTAGACCCCAGGTAGTGTTAATAAAAGAATCAAACGGGAAAAAAGTAATACGGTTGACGATAGACCAATTTTGGTAAATTCTGCAAGGATGTTTTTTTCCGGTAAACACGAAAAAAGATGACTTGCAAGAATGTAAGGTAGGGCAAGCACACTGATAGTTGATCATGCTATCCGTGTGTCTGCTTTCTACACTGAGAATCTCGGGTTCGAATTCTTCCATCGACCCACCGCTTGTTTACTTGATAGATTTCTGTTGAAACAACAATCCTTTTTTTAAAAATAATGCGTACTGTTGTTTCACAAGCCAAAAATCAAAAGATAAAAGAAGAAAGTGATAGTTCAACTATCAACCCTAAAGTTTCCAGATTAGTGGTAGACGGCAACTCGCTGTCCCCCAGATCGTTGGAACACCTGACCTAGTGAGAGCATATGTGATTCTATAACACTTCAAGTTTCAGGCTGAAGGTTGGCTGCTCACGCCCTCCCCATGCCAGTGGGTCTCAGCCACTATGGGACATATCCATTCTACTACATTCATTGCTTCAAGCGTGTAATTAAAAAACCGTTTGAGTTTTTATATTAAGAGCAGTGGAAAATGGTGAATGTTTGATAGAATAAATGATTCCACTTAGAGAACGATTTGACTCACTGTTTGGGTCAATATAAGCTTCCATATCGAGCAAGCTGAATTACAGGAGTTGCAGTACTGTATCGAGGGCTGCGAGCCTAATTCATACTGATCACAATCTCGTCACTCTTCGTTGAGCCAACCAGATAAGTGAAAACTAATATGTGCTCAATCAGTTTATCGATAGGATCCATGAATCATCCAGTACTGTACACGGAAGCTGTCGCAATCTTTACATAAAAGGAACCAGTAGTGAAAGTCGGAGCCAAATAAAGGTTTGAGTATAATGGGAACAAACTTCTTCTCCCAATTTGACTGGTACTGGACGGCGAAATATATCGGTTTTCAGGTAGTGGTCGCATTTCCTGCATCGTTCTGCTATCATCCAACCGGTGGATCATTGAGAACAAATCAGCCTCCCAGCATACGAATAACCAGGAGGAATCCACCGTAAAAATTCAACCAATTCTGTGGTATCAAGACTTCCAATCTCCCCAGGCACCACCAAAAATGACCTCGGATAGCTACAGGTTGTCGTATTCAAAACGATCACGGGGACTATTGTATTTACCCTACCTGTTTCTTTAAAAGCTGTCTGCATTATTTTGATTATCAGTTTTGAACGAGACTTACCTCAGGGCCGTTTCACTGTTTCACTAGTACTTCCCGGCAAAACATTTCTGCTAGATCTTACTTATTATTCTGTCCCAGTGTTTGAATAATTAAACCATTGTTGTTCATAATTTATCGGACAATTAGATCCTATGAATGAGGTATTTTATTCACATGTACACCCGTACGCACACACGCATACACAAAGGAGGAGCAGTTCGCGTCTTTTTGCCAGCGGATTCCTATCCTAGTCCACCTCCAACAACAACAGCTGAGATTCGATCATCACCACCGTCCGCCAGCGGCGGTGAATACGCTGCACTGTCAGAAGTGATGACTGGTCCCACCTACGAATCGAGTCAACTTGTACCCGAATTATTACTGTCTGGTAAGGTTGTGTGATATTCCCGGGCTCTAGTTGCGCTCACAAGAGAAACTTACCCAGTGTTCTCTTTTCCTGCATGTCAGCCCATGCCTGTTCCGATTTCTTTCAAACACTGTTCCATTCTAACTTGCTTGTAACCTGGTAAACATCAGCGCATCCGTACCGAGCACTGGTTGATCAAAATCTGGTGCATTGATACAATGAATGATTCTGGTGTATGATCTTACTCCAACTGCCTCTACTGTTGCTGCCTCAATATCGCACTGTGCATTAATACCATTTCTACTGTTTGGCCAAGTTAGATCGCATGCCGGTACACTGACTGCTATCAACAACCGAATGCGTATCTAAACAAAATTCATTGGATTGCGATGCTCACCTCTTCATTCTATTCACAAATCACGGTCATATTACCCATGATTGTTTGTTTTTGTTTCTTTTTTCGTTTTTGTTTTTCATCCTTTTGCCACATGCGCACTGTTGTTCTACCTTGCTCGGCGAAACTCGCGGATGCACGATTACGCATCATACGTTGCAGGTGAAATGGATCGCGAAACTGGTCTCTACTCGAGACAGGTAAGTCATAGAAAACTTGACGTGAATTGCCACCCAGTTGGCACTAGCAAATCAGGATTTCTATGAAATAATTCATCATGTGATTTCATCGCTCAAATGTCCATTAGGAAGCCATGGAAGCACTGCACAGCTGTTTCATCCTTGTTAGGAATCATCAGCAGTGCATATGCATTGCGCCCGAAATGGACGCGAACCCGGGACAAACGATTCTGAGTCGAACGCCTTGGTCATAACGCTACCAGACAGGCTCTGAACGGTTTGTTGAACTTCACCACATGATGTTGCACCTATGCGTCGCTGATTTGCACGGCTACGGGCCGCTAGCGCAGAACAATCGCTGAACTCATCATTGTGCGATGATATCACATGGTGAATTATTTCAAGAAAACATTCAATCTTTTACTACTAACATACCAATTCACGATTTGTCTATATACTCTTATAATCCGGTATCACACCCATCATTACAAGCTAACACGGTATTAAAGACTATCTTATTCAATTTTCGTTAATTTTGATATTCAAGCTTGTGATGAAAAATCATTCACGAATGAAAAAGCCTGGTAAGATCAATACCCATCAGCTCGGTGTTCACAAAAGGAACCGCAAAAGCTACTCTTCAATACTCAGCCTCTGGTATTTTTATTCGAATATTTGTAAGCATACCGTTGATATTTTGGAAGTGCATCCAAACAGTGATCTGTAAAATTCCTATTCTTCCCAAAAATACACAAGTATGCTTTTGAGATCAATGGCACTATCGATTTCTGGATGAGCTCCATTAAGTAACTTTTTACGTCTGGATTCTATTTTTCTATTTGCCATTGTTGAGCTCTGTAAGTAGTCCCCGTCCAAATTATCTTCAGTGACTTTTGCTGTACTGATACTAAATCCCTGATTGGCTTGTTACAGGGATGTATACCGGTGATTTAACTAATCGCATCCCATTTGGTTGGTTCAAATTGAACCGGCTAGGTGAGCAAACCTAAGCCAGATCAGTGCGAGTGTTTATTTTCATTTCAAAATTTCCTACTATCGGAAATTTTTTGAAGGGAAAGCCATGCGAATTTTGACATTCGCAACAGTTCATTACCTTACAGTGCTTATCGCATGTAAGCAACTGAAGCAGCCCTAAAGCGAGGCCCAAACTTTTATCCTGGCCTAGATGGGACCTTTTGGACCTCGGTTTATTTCCCCCTCTCAACTGGTCACTCCTGCACTTAGTAGGATTTCCCATTTAGTGATGCCGTCATCGCAAATCCCCGGAATTTGTTGTACGTCAGAAGAAGTCAGTGAACAAATTTCGTGAACATTGACTTTCGACCCAGGATTTCATTGATATCTTCATGTAAGAATAGAGGACTCACCATTTCCTTCCTATGTTTGTCCACTTAGACGGGCATCCTACTCCGACACAACTTCATTGGAGCTGATCGGTGTTACCATAGTAGCTGGCACAAAGCAATTCGTAAAAATCAACTATTTCGGCCAATTATCAGTCACTAATGGCTGGGCCCGTATTGCTCTCAAAATACTAGACGCCATTGCCAGCTTCAGCCGATCACTTGTCAATATCGTGGTCAAAACGTATCCCCGTCAATTCCTCGTCGATGTCACCAATTCGACCAATCTAACTTGCTGCGAAGAAAGTGAGAAAAACCTAAAGCAAGATCTAGGGGATCACGTAACTTCCCCTACTACCCTTCCCAAGTTCAAATTTCTGTTAAGTACTACACTCGAGCGGTGAGCACAATGCGAACACTTCTAAATTTAGTAATGCCAAGTATAGAACTAACAGCCCAGACAGACAAAGACACAGACACAGAAGTATGGTGATCGATATCCTACTACTGCTTTGAGTTGGTCATTAATGCAAGTTCCATTCGGGGACCGTAAAGCCTACCCCCGAAAAATCATCGATTGGGTGAGGTGCCAAGATTTCCGGCTGTCCTGATCTTTCGAATCTTTCGGGTATGATAAAAAATACTGAATAATCTAGCAGATTTGATTTGTTCCCGTTTAGCTGCTGACACTACTTTCGGCAGCAAAAACGAAGTCACTTTTTGTACTTGTGGGAAGAAAGTAGTTCTAAGTGTCGCCGCAATAAATGATCAGTTTGTACTCACATTCCTGCCTCTGTCCTAGTCAATGCTACCATCGCAGGTCTGCAGAATCATGCATATGATCACATGGGTTGGTGATTTAAAGCACTCATCCAATATATTTATTTATGTGGTAATGCAATCAGTATCTGAATGAGTGAACAAAAGTCTTCCTGAAGCGCAGAACCGAATTCCCGGTTATTGCTGCTCTTCAGGGTATGCATACTTGACTACCAACAATAACCAAGAAACCGATCGTTTACTTCCGACAAGATATTGCTCAGTCATTCAGATACTAATTACAGTTAATGTATGTCCTGGCAACATTTCACTCTCTCTCCTTTCTAAGATTGGCTGAGCTCAAATGACAAACAATTATTAATGAAGCACAGCTATGGTGCTTCCAGTGATTCTTCAGTGAAAAGCTTTCATGTCCACTCCTAACGACACAAAGTCAATTCCGATGAGATATATTACCATATATATGTTGAGGCGATATCTCCTTAGAATAAATATCCATAAATGTAGGAGCTTACTCATGACGGCAATCTGTACATTCAGTACCTCATTGGAATTCCAATTGGGTTCTTGCCACTACTGAAACGCTTGAATCGCTTTTGCCCATATTTGTCGTTTTATCCACTTAGAGCACAACAAACACCATTCATTTTGGCAAGTGATGCAAAGGGATCTTTGTCAGGACTACTACAAAGGAGCGTAATCTAATAATTGTAGTAGGGATTGAAAAGCAAGCACTACGGGTCGGTCGATGATATGACCAGTCTGTAGTCCGGACAGCTAAAAATGGACCGTTCAAATCAATGGTTTTCTCTATCTCCAAATATTCTTTGTTTGAACTGTATACCAGTTCGGAGTATTATATCCCACCAATGGAGTCCAGTGAACTGTGTGGTCTCGCTTATCGCAAATGATCAGATAAGTGATTTAGCCTTCAAGCGATCGGGCAACATAAGTAAGAGCATTTCTGCCACTGGCAATACAGACCAAGAAACGAAAACGATCTATATGACAGTTACGGACCATCTTTTTATTACCATGACAACAGAGGGCTGTTATCCTACGGTAAAGAAGACGTCCGATGTCTTGAACACAAATAAGAAGTCAAAACTGAAAAAGTGGTTCATTCTAAACATGCGTTGCACTCTAAAAACAGTCGAAACAATCGAAGCTGAAAGTGTGCGGCTGTTGTTTTCCTTGTCGTTCTTGCTACCCGGAGTTCTCCTCCAGGTCGTCATCTGCGTCTGACTAGATGACAAATGAATCGGAGATAAAATCGGCCTCGGTCCGGGAGATTCAGTCACTCCCTCATGTTCGAACTCACCTTTGCCGTGTGCATGTGTGTGCAATCGATCCATCTATCGACACAGCTGCGCACCTTACTCCCGTTACCCCCATTAATTAGGACGGCCACACAACTCAAGCTTTCCTTCGATTGGAACCACTTGAATTTCGTAATCTCTGACATTCTCACTTCCGCCATTCCATCCCTCCATCGCAAATCGACACCCAGGATCAATACCACCATTCAAAAGACCACTTGCATTGTCTTAAGCTGTTTTGATAAAGTACCGATTTGCGTGCAATGTAATAAGACACTATCGCGTGCATATTCCGACTGAATTTTTCTCAGCCCCTCACCCCGATTATGTCACAATCAAACCTAAAAAGCGGATGTCACGAAGACGAACTAAACATTCGGATCTAAACAGCATATTGTGATTGGTGATATTGACGGCGGTAGTGTTGATGATGGCGAAATGCCAACGTCGATTCGCTGTTCCACATCCCTTTCCGTCCAGTCGGACTTGGACCAATTAAACCAATCTCGTCCGGAACGCAATCTATGCACAAACCCCGGAAATTTAATCGTGATCAAGAGTGGGTGGATGCGAAATATGGTTTGGAAATTTGCTTAACGCCAATTCGGTATTTGAAGCAGCCAACGTTGGAGTCCAAATCCAAAAAAATATCACGAATCTCATGATTTTATTTCCCCCAGCTGGGTTTTGAAACAACTGTTGAGCGATACACATGAAAGCAGAAATCGTTTGCACGGAATCTTGTATTAATCCTGTCCAAATGGTTGCACTGTTAGCCTGTTGAAAGGATTCAATGAACGCTGGTGGTGGTCAAACGGTCGAAATTGCCTCGCTACAGATCACACAGTCCCTGGTTCAGTTTCTCCGATCGTTGGTCAATTTGCCCACAAGATAGCACTCTATTTGTTGGGGATAGCCTCTTGAAAACGATGCACTTTGTAACGGCTGAAATGAAAGAAATATAACAAGAAAAGCCAAGATATTTCATCCCTCCAAAGCCCAACTTGCCAATGAACATGGACAAATTGTGGAAAAGTGAATGAATGAAATTTGCCAAGATTTACGCGCCAAGTATTTAGGAGTACCAATGTCTATGATCCCCGTAGTAAAACTGTTCTCTGCGGACCACAGATACTTTCCGGGTGTCTTGCCTCCAGGCCCCGTTTAATCATTCGGAAATTCGTTTTTTCAGC
Source organism: Fasciolopsis buskii (assembly GCA_008360955.1). Classification (NCBI taxonomy): domain Eukaryota; kingdom Metazoa; phylum Platyhelminthes; class Trematoda; order Plagiorchiida; family Fasciolidae; genus Fasciolopsis; species Fasciolopsis buskii. Next base: position 264,648 of record LUCM01011575.1, read on the forward strand.
GGACCCTCTTTTCAAACACAGCTTTTTCTCTCAAGATGGAGACAGAGCGACAGAGGAATGAAGGAGCATGCCTCTGGCGATGGTTTATCCCTTCAAACGAATATACCCCCTGGGTTCCTATTCAGAGTTCGCCAATGAAATCCCATCTCGGCAGTGAAAACTCCGGATATTTTTGACGTGAACTGGTGCAGATCGGATTTGTGTGTTATAGGAACACCTTCTGGTGCATGGAACAGACGCGATGACAAATCCTAAGCTGTTGATGATAGTTTAATTTGCTCTACTTTAATGTGAGCAGAGAGCAGACCGCACTATTTGGCCGCATGCAATCAAAATGAGCGGATGCAGGCACAAAAATCTCCTATCAGAGCTTCACTATCTCGAAGAAATCTGCTTCACAATGCTCATTTTCAGAAGTTTTCTTCAGCAAGGTTAACTAGTAAAATAAAAGCATCATCCTTTTCGCGTACCTTTGTTTCGGCATGTTTCCCAAAGAAAAACTAGGTCTCTTGAGAACGAAAAATACGAGCAAAAGAGTATCACACAGGGGATTTACAAAATACACCGTATACTTTATAGAAGTTAGAAGAGTCCGCTTCGCTCACAATGTGAGCGAATCTAGCAACAAATGGAATAGACTGTTTGTGCCAGGAAGCGAACGAGACTGCGTTTTGGTTATTCGTGCGATGAAGTAGTCGTTACTGCCGTCAGTGACTGACAGACTTCAAGGTGATGACTTATTCAAACGTGATAGACTTATTGACTACATACCAAGAACCACAGTGTGTTGGTTCGTGTTCCGTGGGATAAATTTCCAGCAGTCGTTAGCCTGGGACGCACAATTCAGACTGATTAGGAGCTTTCCATGCATAGACGCCAGTTAGGTATACGAAAGTTCCATAGCTTAACAGTAAAAGGGTGTATGAAACAACATTCCCGATCTATAAGGGGCACATACTGACCAAGAGATAATTCCACACATTGGTTCTTGCTCCTCGCTCGGACGGAAAGTGACAATCCACAGGTCATGATTTAGTAATCCCGGTTGAGAGCCTTGACAGCCCAAAGAACAGAGTACAATGTCATGTGTGAACTGTCGAGACCAAAAGGGGTGATTTGATAGTCTAGTATGGGCCTCATTAATAGCTAAGTTCAACAAAGAAAGGTGTGTTTATTCCAATGCAAGAATGGGGCTACCCACGAAACGAAATTTAGGGCTGCTAAAAGGCAAAACGAAGTTTGCGTAAGCATTAAGTGTTCATACAACATCACTCCTGGTAACTCGCAAACAAAATATCGTATGAACGTGTTTCCCCAAGTAAAGGCTCAGAGTGGGTTCATGCAACTCATATTTTTCTTGTAGACTGAAGTAACATCGAACAGTGCCCCTTTGTGCACGGTATCATTGCTTGGGAAGAAATATTTTGCCCATTTTTTGGATATTTTCTGCAAATCACCGTTCTGCCAATGAAGCGGTTGGTATTACATACATGAATCAGGAAGTTTTATTCAAGAAAGACTCAAATCCTGCAGAAAACGGGAGCTAATCTATACACACTTATCAAAACTCCCGTAGCCAAACCCCTGGCTTCGCTAAGCAACAATTTCTAATCAACGAGGACTTGGAGTAACAAAGCCGTAACTCAAATCTTGCAGCCAAAATAACTTGGAATAGTGTATCATCTTTGAAACAGATCAGCGCATCTTGTAACCAAAATTTGCAAGCAATTTTGTCTAACTCAAAGTGTCATCATCAGCCAAAAGTCGGTCACATGTTAGAACAAAAATACCGCCGGAGAACGTCGACGAGTGCCGAGGGACCGAATCAGCCGACAAAATGACCAATCATCGAAGAATAACACAAGCTATTTGGTTTTGATTAATAGACGAACATTTTGTCCGCTTAACTTGGTCTTTCTCACCAGAGTTGGTGAGAACTGAAGATAGCGGCCGCGAAAAAGAATCGATTGAAGATTTGCGGACAAACTACAGCAGAAGTCTCGCCTCATTTTCTGCTTAACGAAATAGCAGATATTTAGGAAATCCTGTTACATGCAATGGCCTAAATATTTTTTTTATCTTGCTTCGCGTCCAGAATTTGGTGACAAATCTATTCACTCTTCTAATGTTTTTCAAATGTTAAGCTCCAACTGAATTGATGCACCTCGGTGACCTGCAAAACTTGTGTTGGGCCTTGTCTCGAGTCATTTGTCTTCTTGGGCGTTTTGTCACTGATCTTGGTGCTTAGATGGCAAACGTCTCATCGCCAGTCCGGGTGATATCGTCAGTGCGTGTGTGCGCTTGTTGGCGTTCTATATTTACAGCTAGATCATTAGTTTTGACCTTAAACTTATTCGACTACCTTGGACGAGAAATCGTGCATTTACTTTCCCTCTCGATCTCTGTTGGCTACTTACTGTCTTGAACACCTCTCACACAATGGACTGAAAGTGATACTGCTCATCTACCTTTCACCACAAGGAACTAATCTGTGAATTCGAGTGATCCCAAAATGCATTCTAGAAGATATTTCCTTCCGGATATATAAGGAAGGGGTTAGTGCGGACACCTCTACTGTTGTTGAAAAGAACCTGAGTATTCCCGCCAAGTGAGTCGACAGCGTAAAGTGAGACCAGGAGCCTGTGCCAAGAGTTCAAGAGTTTTGTACAGTGATTCATTCAACACTGAAAACGGATTATGTTCAGAAAAGAGGACTTCCCGTCAAAACTCTTTGGTATCAGATGAATGACGCACGAGGAGTGGGTATGGCCGACAGTAAGATGAGAGACGACCGCACGCCCTAATTTTGGGACCAACTGAATGTGATCTGACTTTTGTGAACCCGAGAGACCAGACGCAACTGGCCAATGGGCTTCAACTTGGACCGATCTGTATAAATAGTTTGATTATGATGAATAAACGGGCGATCGTGTTGATCGGTTACGAACCAATTTGTTGTCCTTGCTTGACTGAGACGAGCGGGACTGGATTGGAACTGGGACGATTGATTGAAATCACCAAAGTCCGCGACCGTGATAATACAACTTCAAAACAGATAGCATAACTCAGGAAAAATCGGAAGAAAGTGTACAATTTGTTTTTCTAAGGTTTAGGTACTTCAGGGAATTGTAGTAAAAAAAGCACACAAAGAAAAGTATTATATCGTACTGCACTTCGGTACCCTATCGGGACGGCGGCGGTCAAATGGATAAGGTCTTGGCATTTGGACGGGAAGGTCGCGGGTTCGAATCCTCCCACCGCCGGTCAACTTCCCCACTTGGCAGCCCTCTGCTGACCGCAGCCCCCTTCCTGGAAATTGATGTACATTGCTGTTTCATTAATAAAAGGAGTAAAAGATGAAGGATAGTTCTACTTCTACCACGTGTGGAGTTGCTATAACGGGAATAATACTGATGATTCAATGTTGTCAATATATCTTCAAACTGTGAACAATTCAAATCTGGATAAATTGCTCAGTATGGTGGTTATCACTGCAACTGTGCATCGCAGACTGACTGAATTCTCCATAACTATTTCGATATAAAGCCATCCAGTTTTGACATGCCTCATTAGTTCAGCTTTACGGGCAATCTCTCTAATGAGGTGATAGTCACTGAATACAAAAATTCCCAAACACGAATATGATAATTCTCAAAAGTTTCGAGTGCAACTAAATAATTGGCACGAACAGGATCGGTGTACATTGTAACGGCTGCATCAAACTGATTTATAAAATTTAATTGTCGTATTTCGAAAGATAGAATTACCTGATATCAAACAACAGTTGATTAAACTTATTAACTGCCAAAATGGTTACTCTAAAGCTCTACAGATAGAAAGAAATACCTTTCTTATGTTCCAGGCATCATGCCAAAATTTACACACAAACTGGTATCGTTTGACGAGGATGTGTAACTTTAATTTTACCAGTAAATAGTAAACTGGCAATTTATACAATGCCAAAGTGTACACCTTGGTGTCATATTTCGAAATTCCTGTGTTCGACGGATTACTCCTGTTGAATACAAAAAAATGGTAGAATCTTTTGTATACAATATCCTAACAATCGTGTTTTCAGCGTTAGATAATCTTGTATTAAAATCCGTTCATGCACATGGTACTTTTTGGTCAAATAAATTACTCAGATTTTCGTTTGTATGACTTACTATTGTCCAAAATTGACTATTTGTCTGTGATTGGTTAAAATAATGAAAGTACTGCTCCAAAGCGGTAAAAGAATTGCATTTCGGCAGGCTTTTTTGTCATTTACTCAACTCATGTTATAATTCACCAACTTTGGAACAGACACACAGCATGTACATGGCTAAATGCTATTTATTGAATTGAGCATAGATTAAAAAAGGTTTGTCATACAATTTACATGTTCCAAAAGCTCGAGGGCCCATTAAAACGTCCATATTTCTAAATTTACTAACCCGGTAATATGGTCACTTAATTTGTACTTTTCGCTCCCGTTCCATCAGCCCCGAATCCATTTGGAAGGCTCGCCAACAGCCACCCCGGACTTTGCCCCTCCTCGTCTACCCTACGGTAAGTGGTACAGTGTAAGCACATCCGCCTGTTTGTAGGTAAATATGATACCTCCGCGCAGTGAAATTCTGTTTCTATCATCATGTGTTCGTGATTTCTCGCGGATCATACGGAGCTTTGGAAGAAAATGGCCCAATCATTTATTTGATCAAAACCTAACGTCCTAACTCATTAATTTTTATGCACAGGCCCTAATGCTAACGTATTTCCCCATTCAAGTGCTTGATATTATTGCCTGTTGAACGGGCCATCTTAGAGATGATATCATGTATGCGCCCTCTTTCAAAGTACTTTCTCCTGTGTTCATTGCGAGCGTGCTCGCTCTTACGGGGTTTTGGGATTTGTGTTGAAAAAATAAGATTACCAGTCTGTTTGGAAAATAATCCAATGGTTTATGTGCAAAAATCGTATTTCCATCATTCAGGATAATAAAAGCTCGACAATCCATAACATGCTGCCTATCAGACAGCTGTTGAATGTCGCTCTCTATGTGCCACGAACTAGCGTCAGAATGCCTTTCATAAGTGTAATAACAGCATGGTCTTTCGCATCATTTAGTCTCGCATGGTTCAGACTGACCGGTGTGGCTATGGAAGACAGCTCTTGCCCTGGCACCCTTGTAACTCTCAGTCACGTTTGGTTGATAGGGAGATGTGTTGTTAGTGTGAGATAGACAAATCCTCGCACTGATGTACAATGTTCAGCTGTCCGATAGGTATCTCCCGAATAATCCGTGATCCAATGATTCCACGCCGTCCGTCCGTGATGTTTCCAATTTGATCCCATTCAAATACACCTTCTCATGCTAAATTCTATGGCTGCATGAGAAGAAGCCAAAAGCCTATGAATGAATACATTTGTTATTCAAGTAAGGAATGATTCGGAAGAGGCATCAGTACTACCTACCATCCAGGAGAATAGAAGACAGTTTTGAAAGCGGAATAGGACCGCAGATTACAAGTTGTTGTCAACACAGCTAATAACGAACATGTAAGGTGCAGTGAATGGCATTAGGTAATCCTAAGATGGTTCAGCCGTACAGAAATTCTAAAAATTACCAAACTTTTGCATTACAAATGGGACATTTTGAATAAAATAAGGCACAAGATACTCGCAATGCATGCAAGATATTTTCAGACATCAAAATTCTATCAAGGTCATTAAGATTGTGCGCGGATGATGGGTCCATTTTGGAAATCACAGCGACGCTCTCTTCAGTTCGAAGTGGTCGTCAGACTTCTGAAATACTTTTGCTGTATTTCGATTCACTTCTTCTTCATATTTCCTTTCCAAATGTGTTCACCTGGATTGGGACCTCATTACATTAAAGACAGAAGAACTCTGTTTACTTCTTTTTCATGTAACTAACACATTAAAGGTGATCAAAAGGCTGAGGTGCTGCCATCATGCATGGTTGAATTTCTCATTAATGTTTCATCCATAAGCTTCCGTAGACTTGACTGTTGATATCTTGGTCGGCTAAAACCGGTACCACACATCGCAGTGAGAATAACTGGAAATTTATCGACGCCTCGTTCATCATGATTAATCACTCTCGAGAAAGATTTCCCGTCGCTACCGGAACGTCAACGGATTAGGAGCCATTTCCACTACGATATATGTTACTGAACGATAAAAATGCACATATAACACTTCACATCCCAAACTGAATTCCATTCCGATACAGTAATTCTTACCAGTTTCCTCCGTCCATCTCAAAATATTATAGCTTAGGCATTCAAAATCTTTACAATATGCTGTTTCCCATCAGACATAATTTGTTGTCATTTCCTCGTGACTTCGGGTCGACAAACCCGGTGTCAGTGATCACAGTTAATCAAAGGGAACATGGATTCGTTAGTTCAGCTGACTTTGCTCTACTGTCGAATTCCACGTTAGCTCCTCGTCGACCAAATTCAGTGTTATTTGAGGTGATTGATAATCGTCTAACAGTCTGCTATCCGGAAGGACAGTCCTTTTTACTAGAACACACTTCCAAGAGTAGCGAAATATTTCGCCTAAGCGAGCGATTCAGCAATACTTTAACAAGAGGCCGTACCTATCATATGAGTCATAGTTTAATGTCACTCATTTGCTGTCAACAGGGGCACATTTGCAATCATTCCGGTCAGGACCAATCAGAGTGAATTTGGGCCAAAATTCTTTGAAATATCATTAGATGTTAACAGTCCTCTAGAACCATTTCAAGATGAACCAACAGAAAAGCCCGTTTGACTAGAGTTTCATTTTACTAAATAAATGTTTTACATTCTGATTTCGTCTAAACTGACCTGAATTGACTTTCCAAAAAGGATTTCAGTAGGATATGAGAACATTCGAACCGTGCGGGGTTCGATCTAGCAAACCAACCATCTTATGGCCGGTCAGAGGTTTCGGTTAGATGATAGGTGGAATACAAGTGACAGCAATTATGAGGAGTACCAAAAGTAAACTGTACATCGGTCGGTTTTTGATTCCGTTAATGGTTTACTTTATTATGATAAAGCTGTGAATAATCTTCCAAAAAGTCATAAGGGTAGACAATCACGGTGTTCACTAAAACTCCCCTTCAGCATTGCTTTGGCCTTCTTTGAATTTCTTATGGTCTGACAGGGCGTAGTTAGTTTCCATTCAACGGGGTAAATCAATAATATTGTCGCCTATCTGAACCGAAGAGTGGATAGGTACCTATTCATCTGAAGATTCATGTTTGTGTGCGTATAAGGATGCATACTCATATATACATATCAGATCGGAAAAAGGGATGCAACAAATTGCATGTGAAATGAAGACAAATGGGTCTGCGTAAAATGCCTAAATGTGAAGCCTGAGATAAGTGGTGCGCACACGTCAGTTCTCCATCATTTCCACCTCCCCAAGTCCGAAATGAAACCCCTCCAAACCTAACCTATTTGTTGCTTACGTAAACTCATACTCACACACATGCACAAGCACACACGCACAAACTACTTTCATTTAGGAGGTATGGTAAGGCTAATCTTGTTCGGTATGTGTCATTCGTTATCATGTCTTTTTGTGGCCGTCAGTTCCGGCCTGTCCCGGGCCAATAGTATCACTAATATCCCTGTCACAAATTGCCCATTTCCGGCAATCAGATTTTGGCACCAAGCATGCGAAACCCTAATTCTCCATACTGCTAGCCGCCTCCAGGCATCCAAACATTTCTGAGATGATCAACGAAACAGATTTCCGTTGTTTTCAATACGTGGTCGATCCAATTTGGTGTGTGACCTTATTCGGTCCGATTCGTTCCTTAATTTCCTCTCTCTCGGCGTTGCTATCCGTCGCATAACTAGAATGTAATAAGAACCAAAGTGAATTCGTTGGCTGATGACTTTAGGAAAATGTGATGCTCAAAAGATAAATGAAGCTTCTGATAAACTGACAGAAATTCATAATTACAACCAAGCGGGCGGGGGTTATTTCCAGTTGGCATTTTTCAGTGCCATTCCATTTCGCTCTTGTCACGATTCTTGCAGCTGAAGACGTTTTTTTTTCAAATTTGCACCGATCCTGTCATTTTGTTCAGCTCGTCTCACGATGCAAGGTGCAGATGAAAAGTCTTTCATCTCAGCCGGTTTCAAATCCATGGATGAACGTCATCCGCATCACATCCTTTTTTCTGATCTCATAAGTGAGCTAATAGAACAAACGAGATGTTGAACCGCGAACGGCTTCCTCGTGCTTGTTCGACTACTGTCCGTCCACTTGTAGATCAGTTTTACTGTTGCAATGTCTGCCATACCATATTTCATGAGAACTCATAACGTGATCAAATTGCAAAATATTACGAATGATTGCTGCTCTTTGTCAAATCAGACCAATTTGGGCAGCACTTCGATTAAAATCAATTTATACAACTTTAGAATTCGCGCACTATTTTTGACTACTGCTTTACAAGAACGTCTAGTCACGATGAAAGGAAAAAAAGTCAGGTAGAAAGTAAAAGAAATTTATATGCCGAAAGAGCAAAGGGGATGGAAAAGGTTTTCAATTCCATTTCTGTCACAATGCAAACAAACAATTCGTTCTCAATGAAGTCGTCCGATTAAGATTGTCCTATTTTTGCCTCATGAAACTATCAAATCTATGCAATCTCTGATCTCAACCTGTCCCAAAGCCCAACATGTCGATGTGCGCAAAGCATGTGGCAATCATTATCCCTTACCTGAAGGAATTGACCTATGGATTCTGATAGACCTAACGCTACTGAGTTAAATACAGACGGATGGCAGGGTGAGTTGGGAATCTATCCTCGATGAATCGCAGAATACCACATCATCTATACGGCATGAGCACTCGGTTGGCGATTGATGTCACATAAAAAATCCCCGGTAGTTTCCCTCTTGTTTGCTACCAACTTGTTTACAGAATGTTACCCGAGAGAAACCCGACATTACCATTTTGCTGTACCCTTTTGGTCAATCGACCGATCGGCTGACTGGATGGTGCAGTCACTGGCGTCTATCTGTCTGATCTCCAAGAGCGGAACACAAAAATAGCCCTCTCCTTTGTATTCCGTTCTCTGAAGATCTTACTCACAATGGCCTTACGACAGCAAAAATATTTTGTTTCATGCTAATAGATTCAATCGAATCTCTAACAACTGCACCACTACACTCTCAATTTATCGGTGGTATTAGAAAGCGAATGCAGAACAAAATAGATACAAGTTTACTAAATTACCTAGACGGGTAGAAATGGCAAATCGTGCAAGAACCACACGAGATCTAGGGTGGCTGTTCATCTTGTTTGCAGTTAATGCGCTCTATCCCATACTACCATCGACTGACTCGGTACATTCTCGAGACTAATGGTCCTAACACTGTCTCCACACCTGAGACATCCGGTTGTCCACCGATGGTCACGTTAAGATACATGTTATCTGTCGCTGACCTGTTGCTTAAAATCTCACTACTCTTTGTTCAGCCGGTTACTTCTAATTGGTTGAAAAACAAACGAATTCGGTGATCATAGTGATCAGGGAGAGCAGTGGATTACATGTGTATAAGAAATGATTCACCTCGAGGCATAAAAAAAGCCAAATTCACCGCCAGAAACTCTGAAAGGATTGTACAGTTGTTTCATCCTCGTTAAGAATCGTCAGCAGCGCACATGCGACCGAGATGAATGATTGTGATTGGTATAACTAGGCTATCTGGACTGGATTTCAAGAGCTTATTAAGCATCAACACCACCGGACGTGTCACCTAACCGTCACTGGGAAACCATGGCTATCAGTCGATCTCACAAAGCAATCGGCCCCCACGATAGATGACTTCTTCACAAGCAGCCTCAGTACAACGAGTTGTTTACACATTACTCATAGGGATTTACTAAGTGGCCAACACTGATAACCAGCCACGCTGCTCTAACGGTTAAGATGCTCGACATACAATCGTTCATCTCTTGCTCACATCCCAGTTCGAACACTAGGCCTGTTGGGACAGCACTTCTTGAAATATGGGGGGTAAAGCCCGATACGACAAGTTATTTTCTGCTTTGTCAACACGAATTTCATCTGGATGTAATATGCCTAAAATCTGGGCGTGAACCAATTAGGATTGAGGGAGGGACAATATCCTTCGGCCCAGTTTCAGGCAAAACTGTTGTTTTGTCATTTTCTTCGAAGCAGCACATTTTTCACACGTTTCGCTTCCCGGCATATCTCTGCTAATTACACCTTTCGGGTGCAGTTTGTGAAGTGTCACATTTGTTAACCCGGAATTACCTAATACGGGAACAATTATCTGATTTTATTGGGCAGGTAAAATGCACAAAAATCCTTTTATAATGCAACTGCATCAAAGAGTGGAGTGAAATTGTGCTAATTAAATAACGTTTATCTAAAATGTGTCAAGTTAGCACTGTGAGCACATATTCAGATCGCTTTTTCTTTGTTCGTACGCAATATCACCAGGTCTGCGTATGCATGTGGACGTGTGTGTGTGTATGTGCGTGTGTGTGTGCAAGTGCGTGTATTCTTTGTCAAGAAAATTGATGTGCACACGTCTAGTGAGAAATAAACCAACACATGCTTGGTAGTTCTGCTCGTGAAGGTCGCGGGTTCGAATCCGCCTACCGCGGTCAACTTCCCCACTTGACAACCCTCTGTTGGCCGCGGTCCCCTTCCGGAAAAATGATCTACAATGTTATTTCATTACCAAAAGAATTAAAAGATAAAAGATAAAAAGACTGCGGCATCACTTTGACAAAATTTTAATTCTGTCCGAAAAGCAGTGATAGAGGACAGTAGATGACTATCAAACAATCCATCTGGTTAGTCTCCACGGTGATCGCCAACGACACAGTAGCACAGGTAACCACAGATACCAAATGAGGTTATCGTGCTGTCAAAAACTGAAATTGATTATCTTTTGATTGCGAAACCTTTTTTCAATCAACCACCATTTTCAGGTTGATGGTATTTTTTGCCGATCAAAGTTTTAGAAATAACTGAATTCTGGCTAACGTGTGTTAAACGATGAACCAGCTCATTTCAAAAAAAATACCGGATGTGAAAAAGCATTAATTGCTCTCTTGTTATAATCGTTGACTCTAGTAAAATTATTTGAAGTTACCAAACTAGTCTACTTTAATAGCTATAATGCCCCTTACATATAACTGATAGTTTGCGTGCGCCTACGTACCACTGATTACCCACTCAACCGGGTGCACAAAGCAATTAGTTGACTTAAAAGCCCTCATGGGGTTAACAAGAAGGGGTATGAACGTGAACATTGCCAGTTTGCATCCCCCATTACTGATCACTTCTGTATTGGCAAACGTTTCAAGAATTTCATCCGTCTTCCTCGGCTATTGTACACTCATTGTGTGATAAGTGAAGAAGATAAAATCTTACCGCTATTGCTAATACCAGTAATGCTACGAACTTTTATCTCCGACCAGGTCCTCCGTTCCGCGCCAGGACGTACTCAGGTTCACCTATACCTCATTCGGTACACGGTATACCATCGCACAGTTTGGGTGGAGCAACTTCCCCTACTCGTCGTCTGTAAGTGATTCGGTGATTTGGAGGATTCCATTCTCCCTCTTCCCCTGGACTATTCAAAGCTCTTCTTACAAACTTTAATAAACTGTGAAATTTCAATCACGAGTTATTAGCTTTCTGATCATTTAATCTCAAGTATAAGTTGCTCCCTGATCTATATGCTGTTGTAGGGAAATGTAGATAGAGAATATGGGTTAGTTGACGATTTATTAATGGTAGCAGCTTGTTGTTGCAAATGGTACTTCTACTTAGCAATTGATGCATTACATTGTCTTAATAGTCTGATACATTCGGAGGCAGAAGAAGTGACCAGATGCCATGCCTGGCCGACCTATACGGTAGCCGATTTTGGAACGATTAGGCTGGAAATTTGTTTCTCTCTGTTTGTTTATAACCTTGTATGTGTAGTCCAAGGGCGTAGACTGAAGTCGCCCAAAAGTATCGCTTTTTTGTAACCTGTATTGTTTTCATAATCAACAGAAATGTATGCGACTGAAAGGACACCAAATTTTGCTTGTCAAATGTTTCATATTCTAGTTCTCAATGCATTCGATTTGTTTAAAAAACAAGAAAAAACGTTGCTGTTTATTGAATCTGTACTGTTGTCATCTTGGTGCTCAAAGGGGGATCAACATTACGACCAAGGACAAAGTCCTTGTGACAGATTTTGTCAGTTATCGTATATGAATTGAAGTCATCACTGTCAACAATGGGGTGGTCATCAGTACACCATATAGTTTGTAGTTTATACGACACAGTCTCCATGGTCTGGTATAATTGTTATGGAATGTCGAGGCGTGAAGTGTGAATTGATCTAAGCGTATTGTTGCATCTTATAACTGCGGTTTTCGGTTGGATTCTCGGAATGGAATGAGAACACAACACAACAGTAACCCAGTGGAAAGAGTGAACGGGATATCCTGCTGAGAGGTGCATGAAACAACCAAGTCCGGAAATAAGAATGTCGAAAAATGCTTGGCAACATCCGATGATTTGTTTCTCCCCGGAAATCGTGGTTTTGATTACGACGTTGACTTAGACAGTAAAATTAAGTGCTCCAACACATTTCGTACGCATCTCGAACGTCTTGTTGTTGCAAATAACCAAAATGGTATACAAAATCGATTACCCTTGTGAGTTATCCAAGCACGTAGTGCATAGTTCCGAAAGACTTGTTACTCGACATAAACGCTCAAATCACAAGTAAAAAACTGTAGAAGCGATGTGCAGCTATTGCATCTGGATTAGACACCACTGTCACTTCCACGGCTTCTTAATGATGAGTTGGACCTCGTCATTCCATGCTGAATTCTTTGAAAATCATAATAAAACCTGTATAACTGCAAACCAGCAAACAGAAAACCTTGATATGAATGTTTACAATGAGTACGCATTCCACACAGAGAAGTTGTTCATCCCTTGGAGGTCAATCGTCGAGGGGAAACTGCCTGTGGCCTGCGAAATCCCGCGACAATTATGAGCGCCACGTCATGTGGTCTTGATGTTCGACAACCAACCGAGAACCTGCCTTGTTAGTTTAATGGCTAGGACGTTCGACTCAGAGTCGTTTATCTCGAGTTGGCATCTCAGCTCGGGCGTGGTGAATATGCACGGGTAACAATTCCTAACGTGGACGTAACAGCTGCAAATTTTTTCTTTGGTTTCCTACTGATCAGCTGGATGTTGAATACTCCGAAAACTCCATTGAGTTATCTAATGCAGCGCAGTTTAGTCACACAACCGTGTATTTGAGACTGTGACGCAGAATGTTATCAGTGGTAGGGATAAGATTCTTATCATTAGCAGCAGCGCAGTTGTAAAAGCCCGAACGGGGGGCAAGTCAAAAGTGTACAGAAGTAAGCAAATTGATGGATTTCTCAGAAGTCAAAATACGAACAAACCCACAATCACTAGGCAACCCGAGGAAAATCGATCAACTGTGCTCCACCTCCCGAATTCACGCACGACCCTAGGCGACATGTATCAGTTATACGTGACCGGACGAAATCGTAACTGGTGTTTCTATTACTTACCATCCCCAGCATCATCTACGATCGTCCGGTTGATTAATATTCCACCTTTCGATGTCTGAAGAATACACTCAGAAAAACAACATGGGGACGTTAAATCTAGATTTTTGTTGGTTACTCTAAACCGGCACATCATTTGCAAGGTAATGTATAAAAATGGCCTATCATTAGTCAAGATGGCATGCAAACCACTGCTGGCAAGATTTTTAAAATTTAATGATGAGGTCTTTTTGCCAAGTTTTATTTTAGAATATGATGATCGTTTCGATCGCGTGTCCTTTAAACGTGAGGATCGCCCTATATTCTCAGTCACTGGTGCTTCATAGGCCCGTAAAATCTGCCGTGTTCACAATCCCGACAGAGATGTTTGGAGACGCGTCCTACACTTCATTATTGGGCGGCTAATTCGCCTTCTCACCATATGAGCCGAATTTCTGCCCCTTCTTCAGTCTTCCTGTACGAATTTTTGGATTTGTTTTTACCCCTCTCGTCTTCACAAGCATTTGAGCCGTTGCATAAAATCACAGCGAATTTCTCCTGTGGGTTAAGGAAATTACATTTGGAAAATATTTAAAATGTACGGAAATAATGTGTTCGGCTAGGATATGGGCAGTTTCTAGGTTTAACTTACGCTACGGAAAGTTTGCCTTTACTTTGATCACGGCAAGTCATCCCTGATTTGTTTAGTTTTATACAAAATTGTACCGTAAGCTGAGATTGATGGATTCGGTGACTAGCTGACTTTTGATCTATCCTAATTTCTGTCTGCTTTCAGACGCCCTTGGGGTTACGAAGATCAGTATCCTCGACCTGGAGGTAAGTTGAATGCGCCATGCTAGGCTTCTGATAGAGAGACCCATGGCCGCACCGTACCACGACTTTTCAGCAACCTCGTACAATATATAGAATGAGCTCGTCCAGCTGATTGTGTATCCGCAATGCTGTCGATTAATGGACGAGCGCGCCATTTGGTGTTCTAGGGACCGAATGACCCAATGAAGAAAGACAGCATTAACTAGTCTTTTTTGTTAAAATCTACAAGTTTTACTGTTTCACTTGACAACGGTTGTTTCTGTATACTAGATCTAGCTAGTCAATGCAATTTTCGACCCATAAGGTAATTCTACTGCCACCGGGCTTGTGCCCAAACAGCAGCGATAGATGACAACCTTGGTAATACGCATTATTTTTTTGGTACGTTCATTGCGGGAAAAATCTAAGCCGCTGTACGATGTCATTAAAATGTGAAACAGTTAATGATTTCACTTATTGGGAATGCTAATAACACTGTTGATAGGATTGTGAAACACTGAGTAAAAACGGAAGATTTGCAGTCCTGGTAGAATTTGCCCAACGAATCTGGGTTGAAGATGGCCAAAAGCGAATACATCATTATGGACGCCAATATATGCTGCGAGAACATTAGGCAGATTCTTGTTGGTCCCTCTAGTGCTGACGACGTAATGGACAACGATCACCATCCAGTAAATTGTGACAATAAAACCGGGTTCATTGCTTCCACGAGCTTGATTGAAAAATTCCTCGAAGGGACCACTTTTGCGGGGTGGGTCTCCCAAGAGGGAATTGGCGTTGGTAGCCAAGCGGAGTAGTTGACAACCGGGTCTCTAACACGTTCAAGATATAGGGAACAAAGCGAATACAAAGACCACGCACTTTTGTACTGTATTTTAATGCATGATAAATCTCTGAAGGTTAGGAAACATACATATAAATCAAATTCATAGAAAAAAGGGGTTAATAAGAGTGATAAAAATAAAACTGGCAGATGAACGGTGGACATTACGCAAATTGTTGTCAGTTATGAATGTTTGAGCACAATTCTCCCATAACTTTCTTCTTCTTGATCATAATACGTGTTAAATATGGAACAATGGAATTGTGATAAGCGTTAGTCAGAAAGAAGGAATTAATTGGTACTTTGAACTAGTCAATACACGTGAATGGTAGGAAGGCTGGTCATTACGTGAAGGATGGGTAGGATCCGTAGGAACATCTTTCATGGGCTCGATGTGTAAGTCGAACATTTTATTAATAAGTGGGTTAACTGGAATATAAGAAACATGACTAGTAATAGACAGACCTCGGTAAAGCAGGTGAAAATCTTTTGGAGTAGGCCTATAAAAACAACTGGAATGCATCAGAGTAAGGTACGAAAAACACAGGGGAACAAGAGACGTGGTGACAGTTTGCCTTGCGTCAAATTATTTCAATCGACGGATTTGCAATCATATTGAGAAAGACAAGCTTAGTTTTGAACAAGTACCCACAAGAACGAGGTTGACACAACTTTGGGACTAGATTCCCCGTGTACTTTCATTATAAAAAGGGTGCCAAAAGTAGAGGAATTACTGCAATGCACAACAGTTGCGCTGTCTGATCATGTCAGTCACATGTCAGGGACGAGTTCTCGTGCATGATTGCCATGAATTTACTCTCGAAATGTCACTAAGAATTTGTCCGAATTACCACGCAACAAATGTCGATAAGAGCTCACACTCGTCAGTAGACAAACAAATCTGAATCTTGTTTCGTGAATTTCCCTCATTTCCTAACTGCACTTGGGAATAACGTCTGCGATGACGAAGGACTTAAAACAAACACTGAAAAAACATTATTATTAAATGCGCACACTTGGTAGATGTGAGTCTTGCAATTTTTCACTTCACTAGCAAACTGCGCATCAAACAGATTGTTCTTTCTACTTTTCTTCTTCTTCCATCTGTCGCTTCAACTGAAAAGATCGGCCCCCAGTTGATGTGTCTCCATGCATTAGTCCCGTACCCACACCATCGGCTCGATTGTTGCGATCCCCTGTCAGCCCACCAGCACGTCCTTACGGTAGAACCGGTCCCGGGGGTCTGGACACGGGAAGCCAATCGGATACCGGTCTGATGGGTGACTACAGTGGTCGTGGTCACCTGAGCGGTGCATGGTCCGCGCACGAACATCCTATTCGTCGCTCATACCGTATGGGTCGAGGTCGGACAGAATCCGGCTATCCACGTGGCCGGGCATCGCAAGAAAGAACGTTTCACAGTCCGGGTGGTGTCCCCGGTCCAGGGGATGGACACGGTCTAGGACCTCTGGGTAGGCCAAACCGACTAACGAAGATGACTAGGTTCAACACATTCCAGGCTGAGCCAAACAAGATTTTCCGTAGAACTTAATGTAATTTAAATTCACTATGACAACCTACTGATTTCGTAGATAGTAGCCACGTTCTAAAAACGAATGGCTAAATCGTAAACACTTGTTTTGGGCCATAAGCCGACAAACGAAACTGTTCCGGAAAGAATGAGTATAAATCTGAATTATCGCTACCAATGCACTGAATGTCATCTTTTACATTACGATTGGGATGACTCAAAAAATAATAAATTAACCAGCTGGAGGCATCCTGCTGGAGTCTGTGGATAAAATTTACGGCTGCGACTCAAAATGATCTATAGACAAATGGCACGAACACTTGTTTTCCTCGTTCCTTAAGCGAAACCGACGATCAATTGGATCTTATGAGGGTTCAGAGCCGAAGTCCGTGAATTAAAACTATAAGTTAATTCGAAATTCCAAAGATGTTATTTTCGTCTTCACGACTCCATTATGTCAGTCTTGATCGACTGTAAATTCAGGAGAAATAATGTAACAAAATTCCGTTTTATTGGCAATAACACAGATAGATGAGCAAACTGGGTACTTATAAACTAGTAATCCGCGAGTTTCCCCTTAAGGTCCCTGAAAATTTTCCAACTGTTTAGCCTCTTTAGGTGTGTTGATCAAATTCTCCGTAAAATCATTAACAGTTAAGAACCCATCAAATTAGCTAACACGGATCAAGCCTGTAGAATTCTCCTGTGTTTGGTCAGAGAAAATGATTTGATGGCTTTTCCGTTAGGTTCAATTGGTTGTAAGTATGACATGTGTAGGTTCTGCCTCACTGTCAATTTTCAATTGTCACCCTATGTCAGTATCGTTGCAATTTTCTTATAAAACATTGAGCGGAACATCAGGTTGAATATGTACTGCTGTTTATTCATTGAATTTAGGGAACGGTGAAGAATTTCCTATCGCCAGGTAAAACTCCTACCTACTTGGCAGTGCCCGCTGCATTCCACCCCAAAACCACTGCGAGAATCTTAGGGCTGTGCAACGTTTATGTCCATTTGAAATTAAGCAAATGTTTTGAACATCTGCCATGTTTAAACGATATTACAAAGTGTCATTTTCGCGTGTCCATTTGTCTCCCAACAGACCACGTCCCCGAGGCCGCTCTGATTGCACTCAATCGACTTTCAGCGTCCACACACATCTGGTATCGACCGGAAATGTCTCGAACACAATGTGAGAACGATATTTTCTCCACATACCTGCTTGCTTTTTATTGATCGTTGGGACTTGAATTAAAACCAGTAAAAAATTAAGAATAATTGTAACCTTGACCAATAGTGATATTAATAATTTCGGCAATAGGATGTCTGCTGCGATTTTTCAAATATTCATCATTTCACATGGTCACAACACAGTGCTCACAAGTGGATGGACTAAGATGGGAGAGAATATCACCAAGGTATGCGGGAACCGTACTAACAACGGGCAAGGTATGGCACATACATTTTCGAAAGCAGACGATGTTGGGGCTGGATAGTATTGCTGTTTTTCTTTAAAAGATTTCTTTTAAATAATTAAGATTTCAGAGGTAGATGAATATCCCAGTCTTTTTTCTATGTCTGTTGTAGAAGGGGTTATAAAACAAATCAACAATAAGATGGCTTAGAGTACTAGAGGAGTAACAAGACAAAGCAACAAGACAAAATAAATGAGTTTCTACTGGGCTGGATAATGTGTTTAGTCCGGCGGCGCAGCAAAACAGGGTAGATACAATTCGAAGCTCAGATGCTTGAAGCCAATATCTTTTTTAAGCTTGGTAATACTCAAAGAGAAAATTCGGCTGGCGAACGAATAATGATAGAGGTCACTGAATAAGCATATTGCCCTCCGCTTTAAGTGGACTCAAGTTTGATGATTTTGTAATCCCCTAACTCTCCTTATCAACGGTACAAAAATGTGTCGAAGGTCACAGCTGTAGACTTTCGTATGGAAAGGTGGCCGGCGACGCGAACATTCAAATGCGCTAGACGGAAGTTCAAGCGTGATTAGGTAGACCATACGACCGATGCTTCTTGGAGGATTTCAGTTTTGAAATACAGATGAGAAATGGGACACCATGCTACTGTGGATTGGCTAAACATCGGCCTGGAGAATGCAAACGAAACTTAAACACCTAGTTGCCATATAGGTGGAGAAACGAATGCTGCCGACAGTATCGTGCTACATGAAATGGAAGGAAATTTAGGGCCCTGAACATGTAGAAGACTGTGGAAGCGGACGATGGAAATTGATGATTTAGAAGGCAGATTCTTTGTCAAAATATTCAACGATTCCTTGTCTCCAGTGACACCATCTGCTGAAATGGAAACAAGTGAGAAAATTTTCATACGCAGGAGAGGCACCAGACAATCCATCACTGTCTACAGATCAGTCAGTTAACTATCAATGTCCTCAAAGATATGGGACAGGGTATTTGACCATCTCACAGCTACTGAAGAGTTAATCACAGAGTAGCACGATTCCGGTAAACATTGACTTTGTCTTTTCGACCACTTAACGCCAATTGAGGAGGAAGATTACAGACTGAACAGGGCGCATGGAGCTAGAATGTTTTGTTACGGTATTCCAAAGCGCTCCACTGTAAACCGCCATTTTTTCTTGAGAAAGCTTGGAGGAATAAAGGTGGAACCAAAACTGGTTGCCCGTACAGTTGCACTCTCTATGTCAAGGTTAAGCCGAACTAAAGTACTCAGTAGCATGTCCCATGGATCCGCATTTGGACCTCTTCTGTTTCTTGTATACATCGACCTAGCAGCGGGAATAAGTTGTCTAGGCTACCCGGTCGCCGACAACCTTGAGATCGTGAACAGCGTCAGAAACACTAATGCAGAGTGTGATCGATATATTATGAAAACTGAACTGTGATATGCGACTTCCGCTAAACTCAACAAGTGCAAATAGGCCATCCTAGCTACATCGAAACACCTCAGTAGGTGGCTGAACTCCAAGGATCCCAAAAATGCATGTTATATCAGGGACTGTGAGGTACTCGTTCGAGGAGGCTTCCGAAGCTCCTAGAGTACTGTATAAGTTGATTGGCGCCGCGACGTCCAGACAGACTGAAATGTTTGTACCGCCATTTAGAGTATTCTTCAGATCTCAGTTAAAGTGATATCTCCAAGCCTAGATACTGAGCTGTAGCAATGAAAACACTAATCTTTTCAAAAATCCCATATTGCCTGCATCTCTGTATTTCATGTTTTTTTCCAATTCAAAACAGCCATCGATTTGCTCAGGGCTGATCCTCCAGGTTCGTTTGTCGTTCGAAATAGTGGAAGTTATCCACGATCATTTGGCCTTGTGGTGCGAGTAGCTCGGCAACAAACACACGGTGAGTATAACAGTTTTGTGTCACGAGTCTCACCCCAAACTCTTCATTGATAGGTGTTTTTCGTTCTCATTCCCTTGTAGACTTTGAGTAGAACCGTGATGTAAGGCCAATTGTAGCGGGAGTTTTTCTCACCGTCTCGTTTTCCGAATTTCTGTATTCGTTCTACCCAACTGAGTCTAAACGATCGACCATTCTGGTATACATAACTATTTCTAAAATCGATTATGCAAAAGAGGTACTAATGGTAGTCATGCTTCTGACCTTCGTTTATCCGACTGAGAGAATTCTCCTGAACGGCATGAACAAGCGTTTTCAACTCGACAATATAGAAAATCTAAAATTAACGCTGATACCATTTTAAAGCTTGCTTCCGGTACACATGGCATGAATTCAAGGTTATATCAGAACCAGGTGTTTAGTAAACAGAAAATTGAGCAAATCTGATGAGGGTAGAATTCAAAGCTCGGGTATGGCCATTATCGCGTATAGACTGCTCACAGCCGCCTAGGGCTTCGAATATCGATCGTCGTATCTAAAGACTAATGCCTTCCGTTACACGTACTGTCAACATACTCCCAAATTAGGTTTGCAAAATACAAACTGAGGCAATTTTGTCAGCCACTAAAAATTTCATTCGATGGACTTCTTTAAAAAATGATTCATATTGTAAAGTTCATGCAATACCTGTTGCAAAACCCCTACAAGCCTGAATACTCCCTGTTGGTTCTGAAACTGTTTGTGTATCGAACCTGTGTCCAGGACTTGTGCAGCAAGTGATCCGAAATGAATGAAAGTCATCCTAGTAGGCCTTGAGTTAACAATACTGATATGTGAACCGCCGTACTAAAGACAACTGTACAGCTCTGTCCGGACGACTGACCTTCGCAACGGTTACCTATCTAAACAGACTTTTTCAAAATCTCGACTAACGTGAACCAATAATTTGAAATGTCCTATCACATTCCAACTTGAATCGGGAGCACAAACACAAACTCAGATGAAGTCGAACTTATGTGCACTCAGCTTAAGGTAAGCAAAAGTGGCTTTATTAGTTCAGGTGAAATTTTAGGCATACGCACTCGAGACTGTACTGTTTGGTACGGTGTTTCACTAACGATTTGACCCCAAATGTATGTGATCAGCTAACACAATATGCCCTTCGATCTCAGCTTCACAAGGACCTAGCCGTGTGATATTGGCGGAGTCTAACAATGATGAGCATTATACAATCGTATATTCCGCGCTTGAATCTAACCAAAGGAGAAACGTAGCAGTTCACGAATGAATGTCCACGACGAGCGCATTCAGGCTTCACAACAGTACTTGTGTACAAATTAGGCAGGATTCGCTTTGGGTCTTGTCACTAGGCAACGTAATGTTTCCTAGTCAGTCACAAAATTCAACCACATTCTAAGGCCAAATGTCTATCAGGTAATTTGCATGAGCAGGCAGTCTAATTCATTACTCCTGGGTAGAATGGCAGTGTCCAGGCAGTACCAGGTTATAAATAAAGTAGAGACTTGCGCTAAAGTTCCACAAGGATTTGGCAGTTTTCAACTTAAAGAACAACGGAACGTTTTGTGCTGCCTCCCAGTTAATAAAGTTTGTTGAAAATGAAATGAAACCTTGTAACTTATTTTCACACTTGTGCTTTCAGTTCCACCGGATGAAAACGATTTGGTGAGACACTACTTAGTCGAAGGTCTACCACCTGGTTCAACGATGATGTCACAGGCGGTCGGGGTCACGGCCGCTTCACTCGCCCCATCCAGTGTACCTATGGGTCCGACCGCACTGAGTGTGATTCACGGAGCCGTGCGGCTAAGAGGTTGTTCGAATGAGCCCGTATTTACAAATCTGGTCAGCCTTCTTTACGAACATGTCGTCCAGCCCCTCGCTCTGCCTTGTGTACTGCGACTTCCGTTCAAGTCACCCACGCCCACGACTAATTTGCCGTCGTTGATTGCCCTATCTCGAACAGCACATACCGAGCGCTCGGCGCACCACGGTCGACCTTACCAACAACCCTTCGGAGTGCACCATTCCGGTAAGTCTTGGTCCTCACAACACATGTGAGAATGAAACGATCAATAAATGGAATGAAATGCAGTGCTTTACGCACGTTCATTTTTTCCTGTGAATGTTATCATTTACTCCTTCTGCTTGCATTTGCTTAAATTTGTGCATCCGGTGTCTCTTGCTGCACCACGAAGGCGAATTGAGCTAAAAGCAATTCTAAATTCTAAATTCCGCTGTTTAGACTTTTATAGCACCCTGACTGTGATGAATCTTTCATCTTTTACTTCCTTTATTAATGAAATAATAATGCACATCATTTTTCAGGAAGAAGGCCGCGGCCAATAGAGGGTTGCCGAGTGGGGTAGTTAACCGGCAGTGGGAGGATTCGAATCCGCGACCTTCAAGTCCGAAAGCCACGACCTTATTCGCTTGGCTATGGCCGGCCGAGTGAAACCAATTCTAAACAGTAGTCGCTTTATGCATACAAAGACCGTGGATTTTAAGCCTCTGGACCGTAGGAATGACTAAAATTATTGTTATTTACGCACAAATTCAAAAGAAACAGGTCAATGTTCAACCTTCACACTGTCGTGGGTCTCGGAGAACTTAATCAGGACCAGAGAACAGGCAGCGAGGTACGGAAAAAACATAATTTCTATATGTTAACGGGTGGGTAAACAGGAAAATGAATCTGGGGGGGGGCGTGACGGATGCATATGCAGCTTTTGCAAGTTAACGATATTAGGATACAATGGGGTCTCGATGTTCATCTTTGGAGCTGAAATAATCGAGAACAACAAGGTATTTGTGTATGACTGTCGACAAATTCGTCCCTGAGTAGCCCACTACATCCTAGGATGTGCTTTGTGGATCGAATGACCGAACGAAATGTTGTTTAACAAACCACCGGGAGAAGTAAAGCCAGTGGGGAATAATGTAGGCTGTCAGAACTCTCAAGGCCCATCCTTAGGGTACTAGGAACTTGGGAAGGAAAAAAGACCAACATTCTTCTAACTTTGCAGAATACTTCTCTGGAAAGCAAAGGCCAGGAAAGAATGTAGGAAAGCCACAAATTCCAAGGTATTTGAATGTCACCAATTAGGGGAATACATTCCGCGTTCACAGGATGAAGAGAATATCTGTTGGGACTATCGTGATTTGTGGATGAAAGCGAAAAGGATAAATCGTGACATTTGGATCCATTCAACTTTGAAAAACGGGACGGGAACCGATTTACTTTGTGTCGTCTGGTCAGCTTGTAAATGTTGCTGTGACCTCAAGTTTTGCATAATTAGTTCTCAAAACAATGTCACCTGGACATTCGCATGTGGTGAATGCAGAACTAAAAGGAGATTATTTTGCATACAACGAAGAGAAGGAGGGGGTAGGATAGCGCCCTGTGGGATACCATTACTGGTAAGCAATAGAGCAGCTGTTGTTCCACTAAAGGATATAAACCGAATCAGATCAGCGTGATAGACAAGAATGAAAAATAAGTTCTGATCGGTTCGAAACGCACAAAAACCATCGATGTGTGACATCTTTGTGCTGCCAAGAATCCGGAAGCATGATAAATTCAGAATTTTTGTTTTCTTTTGCTTCTTTGATTGTTATCAGCTAATGGATATCCTACCAACAAACGTACGCTGTTGGATGATATAACAGTAACTTGACAGTCTACAACAGGACAGAATGAAGTTTGGAATAATTTCAACAAAAATTAGACAAGAAATTCAAAGAATACGATGCAAAATAATATTCCAGATGGCAGGAAAGCCAAAAATAAAGGTCCTGCAGTAGCTAGCATCGCGACCATATCCCCATGTCTTGCAGAGACTGAGTTCAAAATAATCCCGACCAAAAATGCTAATGGTACTTGACTGAATAACGCCCATCCGATGTCAAGGGTCAGAAGTTCGAATACCATTTCCAGCAATCACTTTGGCGGTAGTCAGCATTTAGCTGTCGCTCGAGTAGCAATCACGCAAGAGATTCGTCGAGGCCTTACGCGGTTCAGTACCACTCGACGTTTTAGGTTCACTGTTGACAGTCCCGCTCCACTGGCTTGCTGGACTCCAAAGGCTTTGCGACATGCCCCTCTTGCTTCACATTAATCAATCATAGAGTGATAAACTTGTTCTAAAAGCTATCCTTAGACTGGAAAGCTGACTTATATAAAATTGATCTCATTTATGATATATCCATCAAATTCACTCCAAATAGTTAGGGTAATTCCTATGAATTGTACCACCGAATTTCATGTTTCAAAAATATGATAATCCGAAGCAGTTAGCGCAAAACCGATGTGAACCCATTTGTGTGCTCTGTAATTCTACTAACTGACGATTGTTGTACCAACGCTTTGCTTCTACTATCACCAAAACAAGTGCAACGAAACGATTATTCTTGACAGAGGTTGTTATTTTTTGTACTCTGCAGTACTTGCGACGTCACCAGGAGGAAACAGTGCGATGAATCACTAACTGCTGCAGATAATCGGGGAGCGACTTGGTAGCCAGATGCGATAGTGACAAGAAAACCGGATGGGATACTGTTTGGAAGAGAGTACAAGAACTGAGGTTATCACTGTTTCGTTAGTGGATAAAACCAAATTGGGTTTGCCTACACCAAGTAGAAATTTATAGATGTACAGAATATGGCGATGAACGGTTAAGTGGGTCGATCCATCACGCGTTTATCCCGCCATTTCAATACCCAAAAGAAACATCTGAATAATTACTATGCCGTAGGAAGAGAATATTCTAAGTGTTGACCAGGTAGGATATCCATATATGGTAGTCAGGCGGATACAAATTTCCCAAACATTAAAACTGGGGTATGAGTACCAACTAGTGGTCCTCATAGCCGCTGTGTACACTGTCATCTGACGCATCAGAAACAGATAAGATAATAAAATTCATGAATCCAAAACCCAAATCCTACTTCGATTACTGATAGTGCTTCTGATGGTTGAAAGTTGGTGGAATTTATTTCGGTTTAGCGGTTTACCCAATCCCGTCGCACCCACGCAGATCTCCAGTGGTGAGATATTCCAAAATCAGTAAAGTGAATGCGTTGGCACATCACAGGACAGTGTAATGACTGCTTTTGTGCAACAGACCGAGTATATCAAATCCGACCAACCAATCACAAACAAACATATAGGCACACTACTGTGTTGAGCCTGGTGCGGCCTCGCACACACACACACACACACACACATGTAACGAGAGCACACAATGTGTATGTATGAGTTACACTGCAACATGTGTGGGCGCTAGCTAAAACAAATACATTGTTAATATTGCCTCGTCGATCAGTTGACTGAGATCAACGCTCCGACCACTTTGGGCGAGGCAGCCTCTCTTAATTCATCATATTCGCAAGTCCAGTATGCGTTGATGAAATCTCTAAGTTGCGCCTACTTGGACTAGCCACCTACATTCAACTCCGTCTCACGGTTACTCCTACTTTACAAACTGGAAACGTTTAACTGTCGCAGGCCCTTATTATCATGGCTATCTGGTTACTTTATTAAACGAACGTAGTGCACACGACTGGGCGGTGTAACTTCGAGACCATCGGTTAACGACTTAGACGTCCTTTAGGGTGATGTTCGTTCACCTTATCTCTTCTTTGCTTGCATCAGTAACTTATCAACTAGCACCCCTTGTCATCTGTTTAAGTATGCCGATGTTGTCCTCTCTCAAACCGTTTCTAGCAACGATCACCTTCGGTTTTTCCAACTTGTCTTCTATTTAAGCTTCTCTTTAGAAGTCAGTTTAAATCTCAACTGATTTAAGCGTTTTTAATTCCTGTTCTCTCTCAAGACCAGTCTACCCATCTGAATCGGTTTTATCAACTTAGAAGCACTTACTAGGGTTGATTCTCTTTACTATCTAGAGGTTACTATTGGTAAAAATCTGAAATGAACTTTTCACACTTCCATCTGCTTAGAGGATTTTCGAGGATCACCACCTCAAACCAGAAGACTTCGACAGTACAACGTGACACGAAACACCATCTGTTGTTTCGTATACTAATGTTTTCCCAATCCTTCTTTACTGCTCTTTTGTTTTGCTTTCTGCAGACTTACTTGAGAATGACTAAAATTCACCACCGGGGGTTGTCAATTATTAACCCTGTGTCATTCATACCACAATAAATCGTTCATTAAACTGTGATCAATCCCTATCAGCAAGTGAAATAATCAGCTATAAAACACTTTCGGATCTCATGCATCCTATGCAGAGCGAGCTTTCAAATTGTGGTTCTAATATTTCCACACGATCGACTTTTCGTTCCACACTTTCCAGAATCAATACCTACAGCTATTCCGCAGTCTCCCATTCAGCATGCATTCCGACAAACTAGGACTGCTTTTCATCTGACTTCCTGAACAAGCTATTTCTAATGCACAAATCACTCCCTTCACGATTCTTTCTGCTCAGTGCCTTTTTGTTTCCTTTTGTAGGGTGATGAGCATGACTGTCTTCTTCTTCGATAAGTGATTTTGAAGCAAATCCGAAAATTATGTACACAAATCTCTATACAATACAATGCAGCACACTGTAATACAATACAATACAATACAATACACCACAATACTGCACAATCCAGTGTACTACTATGCTGCACTAACTATACTATACTACATAATATAATACAAAGCAATACAGTATAAACATCGTCACCATCCATTTGACTTTCGCTTAACCACTTTCAATAGTCTTATTGTGTTTGACCGCAGCAGTGCGTGAACTTTTGAGGAAAGCCGAATGAGGGTACAATCAACAATCTCATAAGATTACTTGGCCAACTTGCGAAAGAATACACGCACTAGCTTTACTATGGACCTGATGCCAGCTCGGCATTTCATTTTCACCCAACTGTGGTTTCAGTCGACCGGAACCTCCCCGGTTAGTTGGCCTCAGTTACACGTGATGCTCCAACTAATCCCAGTAGGTCCAGTGGCAGCAGAAACTGGGAAACAAGAGAAAATTCTAGTTTTTTCGCCATCTAGCTGCCCTTAATCATCGTCTAGTTACCTAGGCCCCGTTTTGGTAGGCACGACCTGCATTGGAAAAAAACAGTTTTCTGCACTGAAATGGTAGTCACTGATGCAGAACGGACTCGACTACTGAGTCACGTGATTTAATCCAACGGCTCACCCACGATGCAATGGCTTACAAGGTATGTCCATGCAAAACCATGCCCGTTTTGCTTAATTTCCAAGGCTTTTTCGCAATTCTCTAAAACCAATGAACGAATAAAAATCCTCTATACTGGGTTAGGAAAAAATTTTTGCATAAAAATAAAAATAAATATTTAGGGGTTGGACAATCCTGTTTGCACCATTAAATCAATAGATCGAAACAGGTTACTCCGTTCCGCTGTGGTAAGGTTGATCTTGGAGCTTAACAAAAGAGCCTGGAAACTCTTCGCGCAACATTTAAACTTATGGAACTCTTAGTGTGACTTTGGTTGATAAAATTGTTGGACTAGGTCATATGGATGCTTCGGAAGTGAAGCGAAGATTAAGTTTGCATCCAAACGATTCCGGTTCTCGGTATGTCACTAAATGATGACGTATTTGAAATGTACAAATGTATAGATGTAATATACAGTGATACAGAATTGTGGGAAATGTCTCTAATCGGTCGACATGATGCTACCCAGTTTTTATTTGCTGTGACGGGAACGAATGGTGTTTATTCTCTCACTAATATCGGCAGAGGAGTCTGGTAGCGCTTCAGAACCTTGAGGGACTGTCCTCGAATATGAATGTTGATGGTCCTCAAAGCTTGTTGGTTTAGTGCCTGTTCAACACTATTCCCTGAAATGTATTCCTTCTATCTTCTTGAGGCTCGTTGCACACACACACACACACTTTGATTCAAAATCTCCCACACATGCAATCTGTAGCGTGTTTTATCCACCTTAGCATAGCCAGTGCTGATTTTATAAGCACTTTCTATCGAGTGTGTAAAGTTCAAGTACTGTGTGAATATGCATAGTATTTCTGTGAATACTTAAGTCGAGTTAGCAATAAGTTACACCTGTCTAAATAGGTATTGTCACACGGATTCGGGCTTTTCATTCAGCGTTAGAATGAAGACCGGTTTGGCTCAAAGCTTCATGCAGAACACTGTACCAACTCTTACATCCTTTCATTTTTCCCGAGTAGCCGATGACAGTCCAAGCGCCGGTCGTGGCCGACCTGATGCACGGCGTGGAACTTTGACACGACATCCGTCTGATCCCCTCCCATCGGATGCATGCATGTCTGGAACATTCTACAGCATGCATACAGCAGGCCCCTTACCACCGGGTCAGTATCCACCGGGGAGATACCCAGATGCACTCGAGACTACACGTGGCCCAATGCAACCCAGGGGAAGGTCACCCACCTCGGCATACGAGACGGAGTATGGTCCGGTCTCGGCGCCACCAGCAATGTCGGGCAGTGCGAAATGGCGCAGTAAGTTTCATCAATTTTGTAGTATCCATTTAGCATTCAGAAACTAGATATTGTTATGAGCTCTAAACCTCAATGACTGTCATGAACAATTTGGAACTTCAAATGTTAAAACAACAAAAGATTATGTTGTCTATCCCCAATTTGTTGATGACTTGACACTAGACTAGTCAAATCGTCAAGTTTGATGGTAAGCTATATTCCAACATACATTTCTTAGTCCCAATTATGTCGGTCGATAAAAAATAGCCTCATGACTATCTTAATTTGGCTAATCTGAATAAGCCAATCGGTTTTTGTTCGGACAAAAAGTTTTCATTGGTAGGAGTGGAAGTTATATAACATGCGGGCTGGAATAAGCCGTCCGTCGTGACTGCAATGTTGGTTGACCGGAATTTATCACCCACTGATTTAGGTCACGAATAGCATTTGCACCCTGCCCACCTGTGGTGGAGGCTACGTGCGGATGCCAAAATCGCAAGGCCATTTTCATTCGGTGAGGTAGGTCACACAAATGCAAAGCGCGATGCACCCAGAAGAACATGGTTGACGATTAGACGTCTGCGATGACAGTTGAACACCGCACGGGTTTGAAAATGGACCAACAACCAGCCGCGGACAAGCATGGAGTTAGCCAGGCACCCTAATCCGCGGACTGATTGAAAGAGGTCTGATTTTGTGGCAAGGTCAGAGGTTAGCGGGGACGTATTTCGACGTGAAGACCAAAAACAGACAATGAGGCCGTCGGAGGGAGGACAATCGCCTAAAATACTTTATCTTGTTTGGACCTAATTTAAACCATGTGATTATGATAAATAAACGAAGCTGTCGTGTTGAGCGACCAGAGATCATTTGATCGTTCTCGCTTGATTAAGCGTGTTGGTTTTGAACTGGAGTGGAGACGACCGACTGTAGGCGCTAGAGTTTGCAACAGTGATAAACAAGACTAAAACACCATCTACATCCCCAAAATACCTTGGAAGGGACCAGTCACCAAAATGATGCAACCCGTTCTGCCACTGACGGCTGAGTGAATTGCCAGTGCTATCATCTGTGTGCTTGTCTTCTCATAGCTCAGCAGAGGCAAATAGCGCGAACATGGATGGGAAAATTTTCCCTACAAAGTGATTTTT
Source organism: Fasciolopsis buskii (assembly GCA_008360955.1). Lineage (NCBI taxonomy): Eukaryota > Metazoa > Platyhelminthes > Trematoda > Plagiorchiida > Fasciolidae > Fasciolopsis > Fasciolopsis buskii. The sequence goes on from LUCM01011575.1 coordinate 294,409, forward strand.
GACAGGTGAATCGATGAGATCCGCCCCTGGAAACTCACGTTTTCAGCGTCTTGACTAGGCTTCAATCCTGGTGATGAAAGAAGAATTCACGGTCGACTGTCGCGTTTTCTCTATTTTCGAACGATGGAAGGAAATTGACTCTTACATTAGGAGCTCACCCCGCTTTTAGGACTGTAGTTCGCTCAAAGGATGGCTGTCATAGTTGAGCGACCTTGTAGCTTAGTGCTACTATGACTTCTATTTACCCATTTGCCTGCGTACATCCAATTTCGCTTTTTTAAGCAGGTAACCATGGCCTCCAAAATGAGACGAAAACCCGGAGTGAATGATTGGGAGTCGAGCTCCGTATCCATTAAGCTAATCGGGAAAACTCTCCACAACTCTGTCAAACTTCATCACTATCCGTTACTGAGTTGCACAGCCACAGGCTTATATTATCCGACCCCCACAACAGATAACTCTGTTACATGTCACTTGAGTTCGACGAACACTTTAAACACGATCCGCAGAGCAGTACATCCCTTCCATTATTTCTTAATGGAGACTGAGAGCACTGATATCGCGGGATGAGTAATTTATCTAATATCTAACCTTAAATTACCAACACTTATAAACATACTACCCTGGGCCTGAACGGAAAACACTGTCAGAAGAGTATAGTCAGCACTCGAGTTACTTGTTTCCTTATTCTAACAAAGTCAGAAATGCCCACGAAGCATCAAACTGATAGGAGTGAAGTTTTGTAAAACAGACTACGGTTCCAGTGCTGAGTCCGGTGGACTTTTGGGCTTAATGTGCTGCAACGTAATCGATTGTCAATTTCCGATCAGTCTTTTTGAGATACGAAAAAACTCGTAAAGGTGTGTCAAAGCAATAGTTATCAAGTAACGGTCAAACTTGATTAATTCACTGACAAACTATTTAAAATAGATGGAAATATTACTCTTTCTCTACTCTCAGGCTATGGCTGTACTCCGAAATCACGTCAAAAGCCATTCGAAATGGTGCAAAAGCATGCCTTTTTAACAAGACTCGACAAATGCACGTCGGCTTGCAAATTGCCGAGTAATGTTGCATCGATAAGGAAACCTTTGGATTGTTCCCCATCAGTTGCTCTTTAATGTTTAAATTCGAAATGAGAAATAACCGCGATAGTGACAGAAATCCATCGCTGATATACTATACAGTACTGATTATACAGCCTAGTGAGTGGGTGATTGGGTGGCGATTGGTTGACATGGATAATGACTTGTCGACAGCTGACTGGTTGGTGAGCTGTTGTGAAGAGTATCCAATGCGTCATCAGCCATTGGCAGATGAACATGAAAACTGAATGAAATGATTGGACAAACGCGTTATTCTTGTACTGTTGTGTAGAATATGCGAACATTCCACTGGTTAAGGCTAGCCAACCACTTGCTTGTGATTGACAGAAATGGTGATTACCACTTTGTCGATAACTTGTTTCCAGAAGATTTTCAATCCCCCCGCAGGCAATGTGCAAACAGTTAGGGCACCTGACAATAGGTAGGCTTAAATGTGCGCACCCAAGATGCATCATCACGTCTTAGCTCTATCAATAAGATTTCATCAATGAAGTCGGACGGTAATTCCGAATGATTCTGTTATTTCAGACCAATTTTGACATGATTCAAAAATAGTTGAAGACTGAATAAATGTTTACTTTGGCATGCGGTCAATCTTGCCCACATTGGCAATTTCAGAATGACTGGAAAACAGTATTCCCCTCATAGAACAGAAACTATTCATCTGGTAAACACATCAATCGGGTATTTGAGAAAGTGGATAGTAGCTCTATTTCTGACCTCCACGTGATATTCTCAGTCATCCATTGACGCGATGCACAATTTGCGTTTAATCCCTAGCAATCATTGAGTCACTCGACTCGGAACAAGAAACGATTACTTGAAACACACCACGACTGTTCCTTGGCTTGTTTGCTTTCTCGCATTAGTAACTTGCCCTTGTCCCACATGATAAATCAAACCCATTCCCATTTTTGGGATCACCGGTTACGTTATGATGAACATGTCCTAGGACACGCTTGGTGACCTTCAGGACAACCTCCCAACCGGGGTGTCACCATTCTTTCGGAATTTCGAGAAGTTTTGTTTACCTCAGCAAACTGGTCAGGCCATTGTGATTTGGAACTAAGCATTGCCAATGCGAGCCTGGGGCTTTCGTGGTTTCTTTTCAGCTTTTTCCTCTCGGTTGAAGGTTTGTGTGTACGTTGTTTAAATTCTAATGCAACACAAGAAAAATCAACAATGAAACATTTTCCTCTCCAATCAATAGCTAGTAGAAAATGGCTGGTGAGCTAACAGCGAAAGATGACAACAAACACCAGTAGATTCGCATCAAATTTCATCCGTGTCAGAACAAATTTTGAGGCTTCGAACATCTAGTTGTGTTTGATTAACATTTGGTCACAAGTCGAAACAGGTTATTCATAATTGCTTCGCTTCATCTACAGGGTTGCAAAATTCATATTTGCCAGAAGATGATAATTTTTTTCCTAGCAATCATCCTTTTTTGTGCTCGAATCCACAGATTGCCAATTTCCTAGAAGATTCACTTGATGCCAGTCTCTTCATTTTTCGGCCCTCTCTGCACATCTACTTTATGCTTACACACAACGACACCGAATCCAACATGACCGTGTGTATGTCCCTCTCTTTATCCCAATTTCGAGAACACTTCCGATCGAGGTCGGTCCCTTTTAAACGATCCGTGAGAACGATAGTACGAGGTGAGATCTCCCATTTGCTGGCTCATTTTAATTCAATCACTACTCTTTACGGTTGCCTCCTGCATCCATCTGTCCGTCTCAAATAGAATGTGGATTGAACAATGCAAATCTATTGGTGCGCGGTACTGAACTGACTTCTGAGTGCCTAGCAAAAATTGTATCTTTCCAACCTTTTTTTCTAATACTACGACAAAGTCAAACTAACAAATGCACCCCATAACCAGATGAATTCTTTCTTCCCTTGCGTTCTCCCGCCCGCCCCTACCCTTCCTCAATCCATCTACTTATCCATCCATCCATTCATTCATCCATCCATCCATTCATCCATCCATATGCCTGTCTGCTTGTTTATCCGCCTGTCCTCCTCTGACACCCTTGGATGGCTTATGTTCCCACCCTTCGCCACCCCCCTTCAAATTTAGGAAATGTTTTCTAACACGTTTTCCTTTTCTTTTGCTCTCATATCGCATTTTAGCATTTATTTCCGTGTACTTGGGCACAATCGATACGGAAAATTTGACCGGATCCGGAGCTATTCGCAAGGCTGTCGATGTATTGCTGGAAAATGCATCACAGGTAATTCAGTAAAAACTGGGTTTTTCACTCCTTTTCTGGCTAGTAACATCTGTAGCGGTGATAAAGGTGCAATGTTATCACGTGGATCAAGAACACAAAATTGATTGACGAGTGAATCGGCAGATTCTTTTCCTTCACAGTTAAAAACGACGACAATATTGTGTGAACATCATAGATATTATTTCAGGGAGCTCATTTGTTTTACTTTCGGCATACTTTGCTATGTAGCAGCTGCTAAAATGGCAGTTGATCGGTCTTGACAGGGTTTGAACCAAAGCCATGTACGTCCAAAGTCCACGATTCTGACTACCTAATTAATCACCAACGGCTTGTTAAGGCAAACTTTTTCTGTCCGAACTAGGACTTTATTGGTGTGAATGATTTAACGTTAATAACACAGCGTTGTTGGTAGATGTAATGTGCCACTGTTTCGACTACCGTGGGTAGTCTTTCTCAAGGTAGGCTCTTACAATCAAATGACTGAGGGAACGTTTGCATACCATGTGAACGTGGCGCATCGATTTTTCGATACGCTCCTTATGCCATTTGGTCCTGATAGGACTTTCTCCTTTTTTACTCAAAGTTAACGATAAATACCTTAAAAACTGGCATTAGATCCCATATTTCATAAATCCTAGGACAAGATGGATAATTTAGGCATCATCCGAAATCGTATGATCTGTGGCCGAGTTATGTAGTGTTATGTAGTTAATTCGTTAGCATCATACTTGAGTCAGGCCCACTAATTCATTCGTGGATTACAAGAATCCAACACGATGCCCATCTTACTGCTGCATGGCAGCGAGCGAAATTCGAATAGCCGATCCACCGACTAATTGGTGATAGGCTTGTTATTATGCCTTTGACCTATTTCGGTTTCAAGTGGTTCTTCGCCCCATTGAATTATAAATTCATTTTTGTCGGCTCACTCGATATACCGATAGGCCATGGATCTATGGCTTATACCACGCCCACTTACGTTGGTCGTAACTCGTGCTGTTGGTTATCGTGAGATTTTGGTCGTTGAGTTCGCCGTTTAGACCACTTGCCTTACTTTACCATTCGAGATGAAGGATAAGTTACGGGTAGACACCAGCCACAAATGAAGTTTCCTCCAGGCGCCATCGTGAGAAAGCTTGTGCATCTGTACGCAGTTTAAGCCCGAAACAGGCGCACCTGATCGCAGTCTGGTGAAATTCAATGTAGACCGGTTTGACTCCTCACCGGGATTGATCAGGGTTCACATTTTCCCATAGATTCGGTTACCGTCGTTTCATTGAAGCTTATTTCTCATTACATTTTAATTTACCCGAAACTCGTGTAACTCTGAGTCACTCGAACACAGCCATTTTTCATCGCATTTTGCTGTAAAGCGGATAGAATGGAAAGCAAACTGATGTTTCGGAGAGTTTGCACTTCATCTTGCATTTTCAGCCGTAATTTGTTGCTTGTCTTCTGGAATAATCGGAGAATGTGAAAGGCCCATTAGTATTAGCACCAACATTATTAAAACTGACAACCCAAATCAAATAGGCTTCGGTTCATGCGACTGAACTTCCCTCGCTAATTCCATCATCAGCTTCCTTTGCGAAACAAGTTCTTGATGAACAAAAACAGACTTTCTAACAGGGGGTGTTGCGAACTTATTAACAGCAAAGGAAGAAGAACTACGCGAAAAAGAAAAGCAAGAATAGGAATGCCGGTAATAGAAGAGACTGAGTACGACTTGTTCAAAATTAATCAAAACGTCAAACAATCACCATGTGACCGTTTCTCAATGGGCCATTTTGTTCAGCAAATCAGTTAATGCATTTGCATTACTACTGACTCTCATACACAAGCCGAACTCAGCGCCGCTCAGTCTTCAGTGCATATTTATGGATCACCTAATCGGACGAAAGTCCATAGTTTTTCCAACATGACTCCATCCTGTCAGTTACTGAATAACATGATTATTCGTTTGTAACATCCGGCATTACTTACACTCCTAATGTTCAGCTCCCCCTCGCCTTTGGGAACAGATAATCATCACATTCTTTTACTATTCTACTTCTCTCATTTTGGGACAGGTGAAACAGACTGAGGTAACAATTAAAGTATCACATGACGGACTCACTGTGACGGACAACTGGCGGAAGCTGTTCTTCCGGCGCCATTATCCGTTCTATTCCGTCTCATATTGTTCCATGGATCCGTTACAACGATGGTGAGTGTCATTCTCAAAGGATCATTGGTTTCTGTCTAGCGGACTTCGTTTCCACCATTTCGACTCGGAATTGATCATTGAACAGGAGGTAGATTATTGCCAGTTCAGTGGGAAACATCCAATAAGCTTCTACCATACTACTCACCTTTCACAGAATGTTAACTTTTCACTCCTCGGAGGACTTACGGAACTTCTCATGCACGCCCGTCAACTTAAATTTGCTGGAAAATTCAGGGGACGAAACCAATCACGTGATGATAAACTGTCGTTAGCCCCACATACCGATATTAACTTGTGAAATCGCCCATGGACTTCATAGAATGACCGGTTTCACACTGGTTATTCACCGTATGCCATTCAGATTATCTGTTTATATGACCCGTGACGTAGTTTAGGACCTGGCTCATGCCATTCCTCCGTTCATCTCACGGATTACCACTAAGACCTATGCAGCATCAGTATGATCGTATTTTCAATTTGCCTACTGTAAAAGGTCATAGTAGTTAGCATTGCATTCTCGTCTTTTTCCTCCATAACTTGCTGAAAGCAAAATAACAGGTGGTTCTCTCCACCACAAGAATAAGCCAAGTAGACTAACCCGACGGAAGCAAAAGTTCGTCGGCAGGATTCTTGCATGACTGGTCATGCATTTCACATTTCCAGAAAAAATTAAGCGTAGTAAAGTGTGAACTGATGCCTGTTTGAGGCTGCGAGGAAGCTTTTGGACTCGCTCTGATCATAATCCATAACTGGCAGGTACTGCAAGGTCCACTTTATGTTCCTTTCATTCTATCACAAGAGAAGAAACTTTTTACTTAGTATGTGCATGAATTCGCTTAAAATCTGTACTAATAGTGTTGCTCATCTAATGAGTCATGAATCTCAGACATGGCAATGACTATCTTCTCGACGATTTCCATCTCAACAGCTGGGATTCACAAGAACTTCGAACTATGGGTTTCAAATCTGCTCGGTAAGTTATCCAAGCCCGTTTTGCTTGACCAAATTTGCGTCTCTTTATTCCTTCGTTTACTAGTATTTGTTTTTTGTCAAAGAAGGTCTACTGACGGCAGATAAATTGACCCATTGATATGATCCATTTTGATTCTTTGCATTTTTGATCTTTGAAAGTCCAAGTTTGACAATTTACGAGCCACAGTTGTTCCGGTCCAACTGGGTTCAGCAGCTTGAAGCATACTCCGTCTCTGGAAATTCTTTTAAAGGGTATTGAACTAGACAAGAGTCGTTAACCTTGGTTAGCTTTGAACAACATACACATGCCAAAAACACACCATAAAACAGCGAAAGATTTTTTCAGCCTGTAGCAATAATAATGATCAAATTAGACCACTCATTTGATCGTCATCTCTGTTTAGGTTCTATATGGGCACAGTTTAGGGAAAAATGTCGAAGGACGCATCAATTTTCAAGGCTTTCTTTTCTAGTAAATTTAACAGTAAATATTTTTCCCAAACTGCTTGTACCGCATATCATCAAATGCTGATTGAATTTGCCTACTTTCTGTTGGTTCAGCGTAGATAACATTGGTAATATCCGCCTACCGTTAGCACATGGGTTACTGGATTGTCTATAAACACTGGAGTCAGGTTTCTTGTTCATTCAGACTTTCACGGTGTTTTTTTTTTGGTCCATAGAACAGAACGACCGCTTTCAGATATTAGTAGTTATATGAAAAGCCCCAATGGGAAATGAACAAATTCGATGAAGAAGTTTCTTATCCTGTTTCCTTATCAAATACTGGACGTGTGAATAGGTAAAAGCGCGGATGCGCAACCCGCTAAATTTATTCATCACCATTTTTGCCTGCATGAATGAATCTGTTTTCTCTGTCGCCGTCGATACATTCAATGCCGATAGTGGTTTCGCCGAATCGCTTTTGTGTAACAGTGACCTGGAAAATTAGTTCACATTTTTCACTCTAGAAGTAATTTACTGACTGGTTTCGACCTCGCTGTCGGAATTCCGTCAAACGGGGACAATTACACTGGTGTGCAGTACCACACGCTGCAGGTGACCGGGCCAAACCGTATGAACGTACTGGCACTGCAGTTGGCATCACGTGATGACTCATTCTGACCTCTCACATCCTATGTACAGTAGGATCACGTGATATCATTGTGACAACAGCCCACTGGACCGCAGAAGCCTGCGCCAAGCCTTTTGGGCTGCCTCACCCTAGCACTGGGACAGCGAAGCCCTCATTTTGAACGTCCAAACAAGCCACAGATTTTCCATTATGTGGGGTTGTATGAACATGAACTGCTACGGCGATCTCCATGATTGTTTATTTTACCACAGAAACAGGATTTGAGTGATCGAGTCCTTGAATGCGAAACCGTACTATTTTTTGCAGAAAATGCTGCGTTTTTCCCAATCCCCAGTCCAGCTGTAAATCAAGAACAGGTAATTTAGTGGCACATAATCGGAGCACCCACTGTGGCTTTCTAAAAACACCATTCGATTGCTCTGTGGTAGGAGCTGGCATAAAATGTGCTTACTAAAACAACCCGGAGCGCCTGTAAATAGCAAGAGCATATGGGGAGAGGGGGTGTAAACGAACTCCTTCCAAATTTACTAACTTCTAAAGCGATTGACTCTGCTAATGCGTTTGTTTTACGCATGTCTGGCACAGGAAGATGCCAATTTGTGATTCGGGATCAAAGCAGCTACGATGAATGCTAGAAGAAATTCGGAATTTTTCAGATCAGCTTTTCTCTGAAGCCTTTTCTTGAAATTTAAAAATTTCGCACTGAAATTTAATTGCCCAAATTGTTATTCCAGTGTTACAGTTTTGTGTTCCTACAAATTACCGCAGTCGAAAGTTGGTGGTTCTTTTGAAACTGGTCAAAATTCCCGATTGGCTTTCCTGGGGTGGAAAAAGCATATTTTTTTCTGGTATCAGTCGGGGAGAGGTATTGGGCTGGGTGATATTTGCTAGTGAAATTTATCCAGAAATCCTCAATAGAATTCGCTCCCGTTGAAGTGGTTTTCTGTGTCAGCACTGATCACAGCCTGGCCATGGTCTTACAATTGTCAGCATTAGTTTACCAGCGGCAGTCATGTGTTTGCATAGTCAAACAAAAGCTCACAACTTACCTAGGAACTACCATTGTTAATCTGCAGCCATTTATTTGATCGTAATTCTGCGTTATTCAGGGCTAGGCATCAATCCTCCCAGACGCGATCTGAGAACGTTCGCACCACTTACCACCAGATTTTGTCTCTCTCACCAGACGTATCACCTACTCTACTAGATCGAACAAATGTTGTTCTCTCTGTTTTCTTTGCAGTTGCAGTGCTCAGTATCTGGTGTGAACTATTTTATTTGGGGTGACAAATGTGCCAGACTTTCTTTTTTGTTGATTTTTGATAACGCCATCGACGACAGTCTAGTTTTGGAAGGTGCTTCCTATTTTTTATTACTTACTCCTTTATGTGGCTCTATTTGTCATTTTAGTGATGTGCTATCTTTCTCAGTTCATAAAACAACATCCTAAGGTTACATCTCATTGCAATCATACGTCAACAGGACAGCACGTTGCGACTGGTATAAATTGAGATATCCGTTACTATCCCTTTAGGTCTTCGCATTCCAAATCATAGCACACACAAAGAGTTTCCTCCAGAATGGTAGACTTGATGTATGAGAAAGTAGGGAGTTGAATACATTTTTCCCATTGGTAACAGTTAGGCGCACATTCATTCGTGGACATGATGCGAAGCTCGTAAGCAGTTGGACGCACAGAAAGTTAGGCGAGTACACCAGTTGCGGCTTCCGAACCAAAGTATGTATGGGTGTTACCTGCACCCACGAAATAGTGACCAGACAGCGTGCTACTAAAGCGTGCACGCGTAGGATACGCGTGAAACGGGTAATCGGCGAATAAAGGTGGTTTGTGCTTGAAATCTCAGTCGTAAGTACTGGCAAATCTTCTATACCTGTGTGGCACTTGAGTGGCCTGACGTTTTGAGCTGTGTCTCAACCGCAGGCAAAAATGCAAATTCGACAACGTTAGCAAAAACTGTTCACGAGACGACGTGAAATATGATAAAAAATGCCTAAACTCTATGATACCTAGTTATCTCAGGCACATAACAACAACGAGAAGCTTTGGGTATTAGATAGTGTTTCCACAAAATATGGGCAACACTTAGAGAAGCCACCAATTTTCCATCTATAATAGGTAGCGCTCCCAGCCAAAGATACCCAACCCTTTTGTAGCTCTTGGGGTGCGCTTTATTTGACTCCAATCTCCTAATTGGTCGAGCAATTGAAAGAAAACTGAGTTAATTTTGACATTGGCAAATGTTACCCAAAAATGTGCACGTACACAATCGATAGTCTGTGTGTACGTGCGTAGCCAAAGTCACGTGATCGTCGATTCAGTTTTAAACAGCCTGAGTAAAAGCTAAATGCGTGAACAAAAATCAGTGCCCAATCTACACCTTTTTGAGTACAATGAAACATCAAAGGTAGCGGCACTGTATCCGAACTCATTTCATGTAAAGTATCACAAGCTGACAAAACAGGTATTGACAGTTACTAAATGTAGTAATTGAAAAGTCAATCCATAGGATCGACATAACCGTAATATTGCTCGCTCTAATATAGATGGCCTGCTCGCCAACTATGATCCTAAAAGTTGTAATTTTTCGCAACTCAATCGACTTTTCCTCGTTATTTCCCCAACTTTCCTCCCTTGTTCTGGCAGAATTTTCGGTTTTGTCGCACGGAAACAAAATACACGTGAGAATATGTGTCATGTGCTTTGTGACACACCGGACTGTCCAGCTGCAACGATCACGGAGTATATCATGTACCGATTGAATGAATATTAATCCACGTCCAGATGTGTTCTATCCATACAAAAATATGTATGCTGTACTCTTTCTTGACGGCAAGAACAAAATAACTCCGTGATGATTAAGTAACTTCATCCAGTACCAAACGAGATTCAGGTTCAGCGCTGGTACAATTCTCTTCTATTCACTTAGTTATGCTTTACAGAGCTTATGCCTTTCACTTCTACTTCCCAGAAATGCACAATCACTGACACGCTCACACACACGAACAAACAAGAATGGGACAATATTTCTACCATACCCGTACATGAACAAAGAGGGAGAGAATTACAACTTTTATCGTTCACAAGTGGACTTTATCTTGACTAATATCTGGCACTCACTTTCTAGCCCTTCTTGATCGAACCATGTCCAACAGAAATGTCTACCGATAACTTTTGTCTCCTATCTTCTTTCGCGGTTGTCTTTCGTCATAAATTTCACTTATCATCCCCTTTATTCAACTCCCCGACCGTTGGTCAACCCTCAAATGTCTAACAACTTTGGTTGGTCATGCAGTCCAGTTGGAAATCAGAGGGCTTCCAGAACTCGAGAGTGAATCAGAACGAAAGAACTAGTGGGTTCTCCGCAACCAATGAAAGACGGAGGAACGGGATGTGTATATAAACCGTTGAGAATTCACTTTATTAGTGATAGCTTATTTACTTGCATTGTCTTGCTTCTCCTATTTCGCGGCCAACACTGCTTCGTGTGTGATTTGAGACACTTGTGATGAGAATGCCAATTTTATACTTGCCTAACACATCCGTGCTTTGGAGTAGCTGAAACTACGTTCCGTATTTCTCTTTTAAGATTTGGTCTTAGTTATTCCTTTTGATGAACCCAAACAACAACGGTAGCCCCTAGCCCTTACATCATTTCGAAACAAACTGTTTAAGGATTTGTCAGTTCTGCCACAGTTTACCCTACATTCTCTGATATTCTCTCTCCCTCACACACACTCACTCTCTCTCTCTCACACACACACACACGCACACACAGAACCAACACCCCCGCCCTCTCGCCCTTGCCCTCTCTATAGGACCAATTTTTTAAACTTTTACGCGCATTTGTTGGGCGAACTCAACTGCACCGATTACAAGCATGTACACGTGTACACATTCGTACAGGGCGAACGAAGAAAGCGCTCAAATATATGCATATAAATACATAAACACATATACACACACTAAATGGACCCAGATTCCTTCAGTATTTAACTGTATCCACTCTAGAATAATAAGGCCGACCAACCGCATTCATCAGTGGAATTTTCTGAACCTTTCTGTCTGCTGTAGTCATTGCGACAAAAAAATGAGCACAATGTTCGTTATCTTCCAAGTGATCCCATGATTCATGATGTTCTACTGTACTCAAAACCTACAACACAGTAGCTTTTTTGCACCTTTGACAACAGAACACGGGAATGAATGCCCTTCACCTGTACGTGAAAGCACTCGCTTAATGAAACGTTTGTTTCTTTGTTTGTTTAGAGCTGTTATCGTCCACATGTGGTTGATCTTTAAGTATGTGTATGTACGTACTACGGTCGGAGCGTCAAAATGATTGATATATACTTTCGGGACGGACCCAAGCGGTGCTCGCTGTTGAATCAATTCCATACATCTATAGTAATCATGATTGTGGGATGGGATCGAATCTGAGGTGAATTATATTATCCATATGTGCTTATCAGTGAGTGCACGTGACCGTGGATGCATGAATATAAGCGCAGTTACACTGTTGAAGTCTGTTGATGTCAAGCCGTTCAGCAACGTGCAGTTCGAGCTCTTTATAACTTCTTCGCCTGCTTGATTCCTTACCCACCCTCCCCTACCTCCTATGCACGATTTTGTTTACTACTCTTCTGTACACCTGTAAAAACCGCACATTGTCTATCACACCAAAACATATACACACCCAGATGGTACAAAATGCTGAGTTGTTTTTTTGCTCTGCTTTCCGTTCGTTTTATCTACCACGTCCACCCCCCCTCCTATCCCGTTGGGTTCTTTTGTGCTCAGTGCACATCTATCCAAATATTTCAACTTGTCAAGCCTTTATTGAAAGAAACAAACCTCTGTGATAAAAATGAAACTTCTGCCAGTCAATCGAATTTGATCGGGCCCTGTAAACGGTCGTCAAAAGTGAAATTATTTACCGATCGGTAATTTTGACATCTAGACCGAATCTGGTCCGCACACATCCTTTCCCTGTTCAAATGAACTCATCCGAACTGCCCACACGTCACGGTGTGCACACATATACACACATACATGCACACACACACACGCACGTATATCAGTCCCTGGACGGCCCCATGTGAACTGTATGTAGTTTATGTGGTAAGCGGTTGGCTTTGCCACTCGTGATGCAATGTAATATTTCATTTGACAATGATGATGATGACTGCACCTCGAACCGAAAACCTAGATTATTGTTGATTCAACTCTCGATTCTTTCATTTCTCATCGATTTTGATTCCAAGTGCCCAACTAGTTCAAATGGCCAATGCCGTTGTGGTAACTGGAACTCTTTACTAGTGAAAACGGTCTCTCCAGTTTCAAATTCTGATCATTATTTTCTACGGACTGACCGAAGTTGTGCACGAATCGGTTTCACATTATCGAGAAGCATCCTAATCTTCTTTGCAACTCCGACCTCCGCCACGCCACGCCAAGCCACCCTAACCCCAACAACTCTGTCAATCCAACCAGCGGTCCCGTTTCTCGTTTTGCCGAATCTACCGACCACTGAATTTCATGAAATAAGCTATATCGTGTTCCGTTTTTCCAAATAGCTTCAAATGGAATCTATTTGTGCCACCGGTATCTGCCTCCCGACTACTGTTCGGGCAATCAGTCTTAAAAGTCGATAGTACTAGTCACTCACTTCATGTTGGACGTTATCCAGGCTTTCTTATTGAATACCGAGCTGGCGACAACTTTCTGGCTTTCACACTATTCATGCCCAGCCCCTATTTCTGGAAAAGACACGTGAAACTATTAGAACAAATTTCACTATCACAAACACATACACATAGAGGTATATGCAGGCCGCTTTCAACTCCTCTTCACCGTGTCCGGACAACTTGCCGACGAATAATTCGTGAACAAGTTAGACAAATGCTGCACAGATTGTTGAGTTGTTGGATTCGATCGATCACTTTGACCCACCACTTTTATTTTTCTTTTTCTTTGTTTGTTCGTTTGTTTGCGCTCCGCCTGTTTATGACTAATTCAACCGATTTTCGTATCCCACAATGTTGGTGTTAGTAACTGTTTAGCTATATCAATACGCACAACTTATACTTCCAGCATTTAGTGCTTTTCAAATTACATTTCTACCCTCTCCCTAGCTTTGTGCGGTACCGGACCAGCACATGTGTACGAATGGTGTTGTACATATACGTGAACATAAACATCTAATCTGTTCGACACATCAGACACAAGCACTCACGCAAACACACACACACATACACACACAAACACACAAACACATGCATGCATGCACACATCGATTCACGGTAGCTCAGTTTCGCTACACCTGACCAATTCCCGAAGCCCACCAGCCAGAATGGACTAACCACTAACTGACTGATTAGCAAGACTATCCGTACCGTTTTATCTTCTGCCGGAAAACCGGAATCGTGCACACGAAGCTATACGAAATTTTATGCATATATATATATATATATATATATATATATATGCATAACAAGGCAAATATGGTACAGTTAACCTAAGACAGTTGGTTATGCTGTAATCAAAAAGCCAAGCCCTCCGGCCCCGGTCCGCCCGGTTCGAAACCCATCTAATCCATCTGTCCTCCTTTTTACATAACCCCCATCTAGCAATCTAACGCTACCGATCTACCGGTCGTTCGTTGACTCTTGTTTCTTAATTTGGTCCGACGGCTCCGGGACCTCCTCTACTCGCCCCCACCCCACCCTGCCGACTCACTTCAATCCACGCTTGTTCCGACGTTCCGAGAGAAATCTAAGACAAATAAATACAATCGCTTATACTTGCAATCTGGTCGTATTTGTCATTGTGTACACAAAGTCTCCACGGGCTAGACAATAAGCCGATTCCCAGTAGTATGATGGAAATCAGAATTGTATAGATCTACGTCCACCATCCTATAAGTTTTACTTTTAAAATCCTATCTATAATCAGGGAGTAAGTCAACGCTATGGATACCAGCCGTGGAAATCATCGGGAAAGATGGCGTCTAGCGGTGCCCTCAGCATCCCTTTGAAATCCAGCAGCAAACAGAACAACCGAGGCAATCCAGTCAAGCCACGGGATCGATAGTTCGATTCATACATCTCCGATGGAAAAAGCCCTATCAGGTAGATGATGAGGGACAATTGGCATTCTATACTATTCACACGTTAGCTTCGTCCTCCCACACTTCGTCAACTAACCAGTTTATTGGTTCCTACAGCCGCCGTAAATATGGCATTGGTATCTCCATGTACATTTCAGTCCCTTTGATAAGTGCAGATAGTTATTGATTGGCATCAGCAGTTCTGCATTTGCAGAAATTCCGTTAGCGGTTGATCAATGGGTTGGATGGTTGCTTCGTCACACATGCTGGCAGCTTGGAGTTTATCACCACGTAGTACAGAAGTGAAACATGATTGTGTCACATTGGAATGTGGCAATAAGGCCATTATCGTGCGCTATTTGTGTGGTACCTCGTAAAGGCAAACCCTCTGACTGGCTAGATGCGTTAAATTACATGCTATCTTTAACTCCTTTTATTAATGAGGAGAAAGTGCACATCATTTTCAGGATGGGGACCGCGGCCAACAAAGTGCTTTCACGTGGGAAAATTGAACGTCGGTGAGAGAACTTGAACCCACAACCCTCAAGCCCAAACGCCTCGATCTTCTCCGCTTAACCAACGCCGGCCACCTTGGTTACAGAGTAATTTGATTAGTTTGTTCATTATTGTCAGCACTAGAACATAGGTTCTGTGTTAATATCTAGTTTTTAAAAACCACCAACATTATGAATTGATGTGAGACAAGAAATAGAGGAGTGATTGTTATACTTGAACTCGAATAGTCGCACTGCTTATGATCGATCGTAATGACTTGAGGATACGAATCGCTGGCACGTACCGAAATAACTCTGGTCTCAGACTACGCAACTGACGAACTCATAGAGAACCCGGTACCGGGAATTCGCATAAGAGTTTATCTACAAAGTATCTGTATATATATTTACTTAACAGAAATCCCATTAGCTTCAAATCTTCGAGTCAACCAGTTGCCGAATGTTCGCTTTTGAAGTTCGTGAGTCTTAAAAATTCAGATTGGTTGGTTGCACCTGAAACCGACTGATTCGTATGACTTGCGCGTAAACTCATCACAATGTGTAGCAGATGTTGCGCTGATTCTATGTCCACTATTTTCGTCCTCATTTAAGATCCATGTTTGTGCCTAGAATTGAGGCGGCTAGTTTTTCTAGCCGACAAAAGAACCCCCCATTGCCAGAACACTGCCGAGTAACCGGCCGGCGGTGGCCAAACAGGTAATGTCCTGGCTTTTGTGCATGAAGGTCGCGGGTTCGAATCCTCCCGCCGCCGGTCAACTTCCCCACTTGGCAACCCTCTGCTAGCTGAGGCTTCCTTCTTGAGAATTGACGTACATTGTTGTTTCATTAATAAAGGGAGCAAAAAGATAAAAAGAAAAAGGAACTTTTAAAAGCATCAAAGTACGTTCAACCTGCCCATGAATTTCAAGCGGCTTTTCCCAATTTTCTAACAATCACCGTTGATATGATGACCAGCATCAGATTGGTTTTGATTTGTCAATAGCGATATCCTTGTTAGTTTAATGGACTAAGAATTGTTGAATCGGTGCAAAGTTCACTAATGATCTAGTTCTCCCAATTACGTGCGAGCAGTATGAGGGTTTGTTGTTACCATGTTGGGCAAACTATCAAACTACACCTTTGGTCCAAAGACGTCATGTCATCCGATCAGCTACACTCTCGGGTATCTTAGCTGTGCACAAACTTATCTAGAGGGGGGCTGATGACACAGGGGTAACATGCACGCCTTCTATGCGGAATGCCCGCATCCAGACCCTAGGTGTGATGTTGGATATTCATCACTGTTGAGTTCTAGTAAGAGCGAAACTCCCGCCTGGTATTTTCCGAACTTTAGGCTGGTCGAATGACTTGAAGTTTGTGTATGAAATGTTGTTTTCCGAGGAGCAATTCCAAGTAGGCTAAGAAAAGCGAAAGGATTTTCACACGCACTCAACATCTACTCAGCAGAAATAGTTGGCAACCTGAGCGAAAATGACACGGATGGTAGCAAAAAAAAAAGAAACGGAGCCATCACGTGGGAAAGCGAATTATTTTTGATACTGTGTCGGTAACCAGGACAAAAGTAGCGTGACATTTGATGGCGTGTAACTGCGCAATTGCGCTAGGTTGTTCTCATTTGCACGCATTCTGTAGGCGTGTAAGCTTCGGTAGCAATGTTTGGCGTGAATTATTTAATACAAATTTAATAGAACTTATGTTGAGTGCTAATAATACTAGCCTAATGAGGCGTGAAAATGTTACCCGAACTTCGGTTTTACGTATTGGTGATAGTGGACTCGATACAGTTAAGTCGCGAGTATAGACCGACCGAAATTTCGCATGTTCTGCAATACATGAAAGAACCGGATTTGTTTGGACTAGGAAGTCATACATTTAGGGCGGTTTGTTATGACTGAATAATCTGAATCGCGTACAAAACTAGACCGCAAGTTAGTCAAATTATTCTTTCTTGTAGCTTGTAAAATTCGGATTGCGTAAAACAAGTTTTCGTATTTCGGCACTTACCCGGATATTTGATAAACAGAAGTTAATTGGAAAAGTATGGAGTTCCAATAATACTTCATAGATGATTATTAGTGAATCAAGGCATTCAGTTATCAGTCACTCCAGGACGAGGTAGTATGGTCCTGTACGTAAACACATGTAATATTTGGACTATAAACCAATATACAGAATTTGTTCAGTCTTGATAACGAATCGATACTAATTACCAATAAGCATTGGATTGGTTCCGACCCAGGATACAAAACTGAAAACAATGAAAAGACCACACGAGCTGGGAAACAAGTTTGAGTTTTATTCGCAGCTCACTTATTTATATACAAAATTGGAAATATCCTGATTGGATGTACCAGACGGCATCACACTTACTTAGATTAAGCAAAACGCAGTGCTACAATAAACGTCTCCTCTCCCAACCTCCATAAAGTTCGCGATTCCTGTGTAAACTGCGATTTCATCCATAGGCTTGACGATAATGAGAATCATTATAAGTAAATCGAACTGTTGTGTCCGTCAGGAAGTGGCATTTTCACTGCTGTCACCCACAATTGCCCCCTCCCGGTCAAAAAATCATCCACGATATGCGACCTTTAAGTTGGTCAACGAGTGATATTGCTACTTAGTCCAGAGCATTGGTCGGAGCATTTTACAATCTAAAAAGTTGGACATTTTCTCAGTGCCAACTCTTTTCAGATGTTCCATCATGATTTTAAGTAGACAGACGGACATAATAGAGACCTTATGTCACCGGTGTTCTTGTGACAATTCTTGCCTCATTGGACCTGCGCTGTTGTCACAGTTGTAAATCGTCTTCCCTTCTTAAGGTTTTCCTTTGTCTTTCGATCCCGTGTGAGAAACTCAATCACTGTCTTACAAGTACTCTTGAATGTACCCCCCCCCAATATCTCCTATCGACCCTCGGTACTCAGAAAATCGAGTGCGTGAATATCTCCATTTTTTCACATTCCATTAGCCAATCAGATGGCCTTTTCCCCTAAACCGATCATTCGTGAACGATCACGATATTCCTATTGTTGCGGGTCCAAATTATCCTTTAACCATAGATACACAGGTGTCAGCCATCTCATCTACGTTGTACATGCCATCTGGAAGTCAACGCGAAGCCGTCTCAGGTCCCGAACGCCAGACGATGGGACAAAACACGTCTACTCACGTTATCTGGCTCATGTGCACGTGACACCCAGACCAGAATGTCCAAATCACATAAGAATCGTTGGTTTCGATCACAAGGTCCATAAGAATTCATCGGTTATATGCTAGAACATTTTTCGATACAGCTTGCTCATGGACGTTGACAAACACGTCAGAATTCGCTATCAGAACTCACGAGAAGATAGCCCCTAAAACTCACCCAAGTTAGAGGGTTTACCTACCGTAAATTATGCCACATATGCTCTGAAATAGTCCCAGTACTGCTGTCATATTTACCTGGATGCGCTGGACTCAGCATCATCTGTAGATTAGTCAGCGTATTAGTGCATGCAAATCTACGAGTAAAGAGCGCGCATTCAAAATCAACTTCACCCTGACATGTTTCTCTACCTTTACCCTTCGTGCCCTTCGTGTATTCGTTCAAAACCTGGTCGCTGAATTTGGGACGAAGATACCGCTTTCTACCATGTCTCCCGTGACCGGTCGGCCGGCTGGGCGACCGCATTGGTATCGCTTAATCAACACTAATCGATTATAAATTCCGCTATGCTAGAATCGTGTCAAGTGTTGTCACTGCCAGCCAACTTGTGACTCTAACTTAAACGAACAACACAGTAGACTACGAGAAAATTCATTTAAACAAAATGAAGAGGTACTGGTACGGACTCCGACCTCTGTAACTCTGGGAAGAAGCAACTTACATAGACTATTCGACTATTTTTCCAAAGCTCAGTCTGGATTAGCCCTAAAGGCAAAACCATAATGAAAAAATTGCCCCATGAAATTCGACGTACTACTATTTGAAACGTGACATTTTATCATTTCTTGTAGCTGCGTTTTGCTACTCATCAATCTGGTGACAATGAAATAAATCAATATTTCATTTTTTCCACCAAAAAAGTTCATGTGAAATAAAAGCACGCATCCTACATAGAACAAGAAATAGATTCCATATGAACGTCACAAGGCTCAAATCCCAGCTTCTCGAACCGCGTTAATTTCTAATAAACAATTACGGGAAAAGCACAAACAAACTACTAGAAAAGTACTATACACAGCCTAGAATAATTCTCGAGAGGAATAAAACACAGCATACTTAATCTAGGTGCATCTACAGGTCAAATTATGGTGTACAAACCATTCCACAACCTCCAGATGACATCTTCAGTCAAGATCGAACCCCAAAAATTCTACATGGGGCTCCGAACAGGAAGTTATTTATAACACTTTTTGCTTCATAGCAGTTGAATCTTCGACAATCATAGTCTCTAACGGAGCCGTCCTACATTTGTTTCAACGGACGTATTGGACGTCCCAATAGGTATAGCGTTGGTACAGTTACAAAGCGGCAAATAAGGAATTGTTGCATGTGATTCGTGAATGTTTTTCTTTGCAGGATGGAATTAATCTACGGGGAAAAACAAGTTGTTGCTCGTTTCCGAAATTGGGAGTGGTGGCATCTGTACCTGTTTGGTAGACTACTTATTATTCGCACGGATCACTCATTTTTTATCGTGTTACTTTCTAGAGGTTATAAAGTGCAGGAACCTCTGGAAATTCGCCGTTGGTATGCCTGGTTCCGGAACCATAACTGAAGTGGAGGATAATCCTAAACGTTAAGAGGAAATAACGAATGCATTTTTTGGTTTATCTTTAGCAAGTGGTGACGAAAAGTATAATCAAGGAGAGACAATCATTGTCAAAATTATCAAATCAAGATCAAGATACAGAACTTTACGGGTATTACAAGAACATAATGAGACTGATGTACAGTCCTCGGAGGTGCGAACGTTTATCTCGAGCTCACGGCCCAGAAAACAAGCAGTGACTTCCGAGTTAATACCCTCCTCAGTTTTTGGTGACAATTTCATTGATTAGTGGCTATGCCACACAGGATGTGAGGGCCCGAAAATCTGATACCACCGGCGATGGCATGAGGGACATCCCGAAATTGTTGAGGCAGAAGCACATATCAGAACATATTACTGGTGGCCTCGTTTGAACCCCTGTGTAGAAAGCGTGGCTAGTAAGTACTGCGGACGTCGAAGTATTAAAAGAAATTGCTAAATTAATGTGCGCATCTGTTGCACCAGTCGTCTGTCTCATGAGCCCAAAGGTCTGGACTGAAATAGGCGCCATGTGCTCTTTTTCAAAGGCATTATCGAGCCAAAAATACGCCTTAGTTTTCAATTGTTTTATAGCAAATGGCGCGTAGCACACCTTTGCGGTGAAGTAATCAAGGCGGTCATCTTAACGTCCCTAACGTACCAACCCTCCAGATATGGCAATTCTTATTACATTGGTTCTGGCAACTGGCCCTAGTTTTGATGCGGTACATTTGAGCCAGTTCTCCCACCAAGTGGAATAGGTCATTTGAAAATCGTACCTTACAGTCCGTCTGCTAATGGGATAGTTTGGCCACCTGGACACACACTCAGAGAATCCGTTCGAACCATTGAGAATGATGCACTGTTGTGGGCGGATACTCTTTTTATGACGTTGTCGACCTACAAAACTACATCACACAAGAACGCGGGTAGAAAAAAAAAAACAACTCACTAAATACTTAGGCGATTCATGCGGGTTTGTCTAAACGCGATTCTCCTAAAACTCATTGAAACGAATGGACAGGTATCAGGCCAAATATCCGGGAACAGGCCAGACGCTCATAGAAGGCATTAAGTTCGGATTAAGAAGGAAAATACTCTTCTGCCTCCGGTGGGCGTCAAGACAATTTGAGCTCGGGAGACGTACCAACAACAGAATGGCACAAGATTGTACACCAGCTTATACGACCATATTTCATCCTGCACTCCATTAACCGACAATAAGGAGCCATTTGTAGGAATTTCTGAGACCCAGGGTGTTCGTGGATCGAATGGAATACGTCGGCCACTTGTGCGTTATGGATTCTTCTATCCCAAAGGAAAGATGTGCCCACGTTTTGGACCACAATAATTTGTCTGTTTCGTTTTTTCTAACAAAGCACATTAACGTACGTGGGAACATTGATCCTTCCAGTTAGGGTATACTTCGGTACAAGGTTACGACAGTGGAAACTCAGCTGAACATTGTTCGAATAGAACGCAGATCGCGAAATGCAAGCATTTATTTCATTATTCTTAATCGTTCACGTAAAACGTGTTAATTCATCCTAGAATGAGACGAGCAGCAACACGATGATGAACAAACAGCGTCGACAAACTCGGGAAAATGTTTGGCTAAAGCCTATTGGCTAACTCCAGATTACATTAAGTGTTGACAATTTTGCACGAATGATGGCGGCTTTAGTCTGTTGATCGATAAAACTTCACAAAAGTCAACAGTCTCGGGTTAGAGTTCCGTAAAATCACTTGGATTGCTTGGCCTGGGCCAATTTGGTGACAGAAGGTTATATGATGTTTTGTGATTGATGAGGCTGGGTTTCTCATGTCCGTTTTCTGTTCGGTCGAAGGATTGATCATTTGTTTCACAAATCACTTGCATACGCTTTCCCAATTTATTCGTGTGTTTAAATGGTCATACACAAAGACCGTTGTTTGTGAAACAATTATCAACTCGTTCAACGCCACTTTCAAAAAAAATACCGTCCTATTTCAATTCCAATCAAAGCTTGTTTACTATTGTTCCTCACGTTTTGTGCTGGTACCCGGATGTTTCGTCGGAAGGGATGTGAATGTTACAAATTAACGATATTTCACTGCAGCAAAAACATCACACCAGCATGAAATCTGAGCACGTGATCTCGATCAAGTAGCTGGCCTGTAACAGATATACTGACCTTCGAAGTTTTGGCCAGATCCTCTTCGATGGATCTTGTGGCCGTTCGCTAAGCCTCAGATCCGTCTGGCCAGTCCGACGTGGGCATTTTGCAGCCAGTTGCTCCATGTGAGAGCAAATCATGAGAAACACATTGCATGTCATTCTATGAACACGATAAGATAGACCACATCTTACTTTCTTTGGGAATCCTATCAGATGTGGCTGAATAATGCATGGACGATTTAACGCACTCGACACTCCGAATCTAATGCTGCATTTACCGGGCTTCTTCGACACTAATAAAAATTTATCTGATACAATGATTTTACCACATGAACTGGTTATCAATTGTGAGAGTAGTTGAGTTTACATAACGCCACGAAGTGGCGAATTAAGCCCTTAGATATGACCAAGTCAAAGTAGTATATCTCAGATACGCTCCATTTTACGTGAGAAACTTTGATTTTGTTGTATTTGCAAAGTAGACAAATACACGTGCATGAAATAATGCGGTTTATAGGTGCAGCGTGTAACGTAAACAGATTTGCGTTCGGTAGTCAAGTGACCTTCTCCGTAAAGCAGTAAACGCCAGTAGCAAGAACTTGCGCCAGTGGACGGTAGAATGTATTGGACATTTCCCTAGAGCAATACAAACAACCGGCTCCCATTACATTCCGTAGCCAAATCAACACCTAGCAAAATAGCCGCAAACGAAATTGAATCCGTCACCTCCATTCCAGAACCAATCAGATTCACTTGGGATTCAGACAAACAAGCGAGATCAATAGTCAAGTGAGGGGTATTACGGGCTATCCTAGACCTGCCGGTTCCGACAGGAAAATTTGTACACTAACTGGACACCACCCATGGCTCCATAAGCCTGACGACATGGCACTCTAACTCGATAGGTGGCTTGAGTCAAATCTGTATGTTGCTATTGAGGCGATTCTGTCCAAAACTGTAGATCGCACCGGTCCACGTATGTAGAATACGGTAGTTTTATTTCAATTCTCATTCCAGCTGAACGACCATCGATGCAGACCGCAAACCCGGTTGGCCGTAGAACGTCTGTCTGATTTGGCTGTTATCACCGATTATGAACAAAAACTACCAGACTCGCAATAGCATTGGTGAACATTGGGATCAAATCAAGCGGGCTGTGCACAAGGCAGTAAGTTTCACCCGTGGTCCTGAATCTAACATCCACCAAAGAAGCTGAATCTCACAAGAAATGCTGAGTCGAATGGAATGCCAACTCTCGAAATGTAAGGCGGTGAATATGAGTCGCCGACACTGACAGCATCAAGTGGCGATGAACCTTAAGGAGGATAGTGAAAACTGGTGGGTTGAAGTAACCGAGTAAATAGAGGTAGCATCTGCCTCAGATAACAGTCAAAGGCTATTAAATCTCATACGCGACATCGGTGGCCGGCGAGCTTCGGTTATTGAAACTGCATTCGATAAGAATATAAAGTTTATTGTTGGCAGACAACCCAGGCATGACAGTTAGGCTCAATACTTCAAGGCGCAGTTTGTCTGACGCATTATAATGTAGTTACTCCGATGTCAACAAAAGGGAGACCTTGATGAGTGTCTCTTGCTTCCTTCCCCAATTCCCAGTGTAACTGGAAATAGAGTATGAACAGTGGACTCCTAAAGGGATGAAAGTCGACCGGCCTTGACAACGTCTGTTCGGTTCTTTCTAAGCATTTTTGCAGACTTCTTAATAAAAGCACTTACCTCCTTGCTGCGTAATGCTTGATGTGCGTCGCGTATTACGTACGCTGTCGTGGTGTGAGTCACCGATTGTTCGCAGTTTCAAGAAAAAACATCGTAGGCTCAGTTTAATTCAGAAAGTGTGTTGAGTCTTGGTGAAAACCACACCATACAGTTCAGTAAAAGTTCGGTGTAGCCTGCGTACACAACCAGACAATCGGAAGTGTGGGGGCAGACGAGTGAGAGGTTCAAGCATGTCCCATGTGCTATCGGTCCAAAGATACTCCACCAATCCGGATTACTCGTACTTTGTATGTAAAAGTATGATTTGCTAGTAAACTTGAAAGAACGCGTCTTTCAGCTACCGTGGCCCTCTCGTTTTCTTCATTTGCGTAGCTGTTGCGAAGTTGGTAACCGTACATTGATGCTATTGGTTGGATTCCGTGATACTACTTCAATACCAATAATACAAATATTTACCAGGGTTTTTGCGATGATAACGCTGCTTCTGTTGGCACCGATTCGCGGGAGTAATGCCAGAAAACAGCACGACGGAGTTCTCCTAGGTTGAGGTTGCATCAAACAGACTTTTAACCTTCAACAGTCACTTGAAACGAGGCACACACTGCCGTACCGTAATCGTGCTTTTCTCTGCTTGAGAGGTGCATTCAGTTTAGTCAACCGAACAGCATTGTGTAAAGCTTTTCAAAGAAGAAGTCCGTGAACTTGTTGCAAGGAATGCACTAGCATACTTATGGTCGCGTAAGGGTATATAGTAAACAATCGGATTCATCCGAAATGACAAACGATGTTCAATAAGGGTGCCCTACTTCAACATTCTTGTTTAACTGCGTCATCGACGAGGTATTGGAAGATGCTTTAGAAGGTCCTCGGAACATGGATGTCGAACTGGCAAATGAGGAAAAGATGTATGACCTAGAAACACTAACGACCCCTTGACCCTGTTCGAATCTGTGGAACATGCAAAATGCCCCAGACAAACTCGGGAAGGCTTTCGCTCCATTCGGCATGTCTTCGCAAATTCAGGTTCGAAAACATTATGTCAAGGTTGAACAACTTGATATCCGAATGAGAGCACTTACCCTTGTTGATCGCTTCAGTTACCCGACAACTTTTTAAGTAAGGTAGCATGGCAGTAGAGGTGTGCATGCGTTTATCCAAAGCTCGGGCAGCATTCGCAGCACTGAAATGCATGTAACACCGACCCCACATTTTGCTGAATTTTGAAGTCTCTGTGTACTGTGCCACGGTGCTCACAGTTCCATTGTATGGTTAGGTGACATGGGGTTTGATTGCTTAAAATGTTCGACACTTGGAGGTTTTTGATCATCGATATTTGCTTATGATTACTGGGATTGAATGACGTAACCATGGGAGCACTGTGGACACTAAGAATCTCTTTTTCGGTACCGGCTCAGAGAATATTCTTTTACAGCCCATCGCACTTCGTTAGTTGGGCAAGTGCTGCGCATGACGAAGACTGGTCTGTAGTATCATGCCCTGATTTCCGTTATTCCCATGGCGTTCAAGAAGCCATGCGGAGATAAACAGATGATATGGCAGAGTGGAATAAGGAAACAGACAGCGAACTTAGGTAAAGTAGGTGTCCCACTTCTTCATGGCTGGGGTCCGAAGGACCCGTCAACTTGCTGGCTGGCGACACTGAAGGAAATGGCAGTAAACCGTGAACAGTGGCGACCGTATTGTAACTTTCTGTCGAGTTAGAATGACTGAAAGAGTGCGTTTGTACAGTTAGAGTGCGTTTCGTATGTTGGCTATTGCGGCATTGACTTCTTTACCCGTCGAGTGAGTCCATCCCCTGTTCAACTTGGACATTCACTTCTTCTATTGGAATAAGTAACCCGCTGAGAAACACAACGCTCCGATAGGCATGTCCTGCTGATCAATGCTCAACGATGATGATCATGATCATGATCATGATCATGATGATAACTATTTGTGGAGTCTTGAAGACTGCTCAGAATGTCAAGTTTCGGTTGCCTGTCGGAGGAATCACATTGAACATATTGCCTGGAAAGGTCAGATAATTTCAAAGAACTACGCCTTTGCCGTTGTTTTACTAAAGTCGTGGCTACCAATGGCGCGTTGTTAATTTCCATTGCACCATAATTCTGTCGACCAGCAATGAATAAAGTAAAAAACTGCACTCAGTAGAAAAGGGATCCGGTCGACACAACATTGTGCTCACTTGTATAAAGTGAGTGGGAAAAATTATAGAACACGTTTCACCTCTCCACAATTCTCTATTCTCCATTAACATTGTATCCGGTGAAAATCACAGTACGAAACGATACAATAAACTTCCAAGAAATCTACCACTCGACGTATTGTATCTGGTACGAGAATCGTGACAAGCAGGTAATAAAGTATATGACCTATTTAAATTGGTTGTCAGAGTTACTACCTGAAATCGTGTCCAACGACCGTTCTGTTTGAAGACCTTGATACACCTCTCCTAGGGGTGCCTAACGGTATATTGTTTGGTTAATAAACCGTGGAATTTTTGTACTCCTGACGAGCGAGCATATTCTCAAACCCAAATTTTCATTGATTTAGGAATTTGGGCGCATTTTCTGGGAATCATCCTGTCGCTGGACAGGGGTTGAGATAGCGTAACAAAATGTTAAATGCCGCATTATTTGCTCACCAGGCGCATTGGGTTTCTGGGTGGTGTAAACGTTTGCGATCTGTTTGGTCGACCACAGTTCGACTTTTATCGGGATTCTCCTAGCTGCATTGCTGGTTTTTACGTTACCTGTGATTATGTGAATCATGAATGACAAGATACTATAAACAAGGCGGCTTGATTAGATGTGCCCTGAGTAATTATGAAAGAATGTAAACAGAAAGCTCATCTCACTGTCCACACAAATCTTGTTGTTGTTGGATGGTGCCGAGGCGATTTACTTGTGAAGGTCTCTTTCTTTTTGGTCTATTCGTCTGAATTGCTTACTGTCACGTCTGTCTGTGAAGCCAACGATCGGTTAGCATAACTCAACCTCGAGCGCTGGCAGTGACGTTCCCCCCACAAAATAATAATAATAATAATTACCAGCTTGGTTAGCTCTCTTTCTGTGCCAGTCTGTCAGGCACAGCCCAATTCCGCGTTTGTGCAGTCACAGTGATGAGTCATCCTGTGTGTATGCGTGTGTGTGTATGTGTGCGTGTGGAATACGCAGCCCTCATGCGGAGCGAAGCGGTACACGAAAATCGATCGACTGAATCATTACTCACATTGTCGCGGTAAAATTGTGGGAGTACTGAGGTGGACGAATCTGTCGCCTGCTGACGCCCGACTAGAAAGTAGACAAACGATTTCAGTTTTCGGTATTTTCACAATGAATCAGAGGAAGCTTGTGGGAATTCATTGTCCACTAAATCCACCGGAGACCAGTCGTGCAGAACAGAAACGTTCTGGCCGAATCAAAACGAGGAACTCTATTTCCGCTTATGTTTAAAGGGTACATATTGGTAACCTTCGAAAGCAACTCACGGACGACTCTGATGAATTGCATTTCTGATCCTTCAGGTTCCAGCAGTATTGCCACTTCTAGGGTGGAGCAGTAGAGCGACCATTTGTCACCGATGCAAGGAATATGGAATTATGGTGGTTCATATTTCAACAGGCCGAATTACGAATACAGTGGTCTACAAGTTAGAAAATCCAAGTAAAACCGGATGTAAATCCAAATGAAATCACCCACCACGAAACAATAAACAACGAAATACTTGTAAATATCGGGACCAAATGACGTAAGGAGTGTATCGAATAATCGATGCGCCATGTATTGGTTCTTATTGTGAATGATGTGATGTTAGTAACACAGCGTTGTTGGTAGATGTAATGTACCAACGTTTCGACTACCGTGGGTAATCTTTCTCAAGTCAAGTTTTACAATCAAATGACTGAGGGAACATTCACACGCCAACTGATGTTTGGTTGTCTGTGTGTTTGTGAATATGTGTACTTTGAACTGTGGGTGGTCGGGTGACGGAATAGTTGTCCACGTCATGCCTCGACGTGGTGGTGGGATCAACATGCATGGTGGCCTTTGGAATATTTGTTTCTCCAAGATGTTAGTCCTGTCCATATCTCCGACATCTCTGTTCCGTCGTTCCGATTGCTGCGCCCCACACAGACAACTAAACAACAGCTGCCATGTGAACTTTCCCTCAGTCATTTGATTGTAAAACTTGACTTGAGAAAGATTACCCACGGTAGTCGAAACGTTGGCGCATTACATCTACCAACAATGCTGTGTTATTAGCATTATATCATTCACAACAACGAAATACTTGGTTTGCGTCATGTCACGTCCATTTATGGGTTATCGAGTAGGGAAGTTGGCCTGAGATGGGAGGACTCGAATCCGTAACCTTCAGGTTGAAGCACCACGATATTTGCCCCTCGACTAACTGCCTGCTGAACCTCTGTCACGCATCATGAACCACACTCTCAGTGTCGACTTACATCACCAATCAACGGGTTTCCTAACACTATTTTGACTGAAATGCGACATTGTTTGTACGCAAAAAAATATAAAGCACATTACAATGCATGACAACGCGAGACGAATTCAGAGCGCACTAGAGTGATTCCAATGTGAACACTGGCAAAGAGGTCACTTGAGACCAAGGATTCCAGATGGATTGGGTCATCAGTATCAGCAACAGTCTGGAAGAAGGCACATCAGGAGTTAGCATTCCGCGTGGATTCCAAAAATTTATACTTCATCAGCTGGAAGAGAAACAAAGTAGGAAGATCATAGTAATCCCGGAACAATGCCAAGTTTTTCAATGATCACGGATCAGATATGAACTCATTTGATAATGTCTGTATGTGCAGTTGAAGACATTTGAACAGTGTTGATCGGAAAAGAAGAATAGGCTACTTATTTTCATGGCTATGAGGAAGAAATTCGACATGGTTTTTAAGGGGTCCAGAATTCATATGTCTATCATAACTTGAAACTTCCTGCAGCTGTCATAAGTCTACATGCAATTACGGTGACAAAGTTCGACAGAGCTCCACGGTCGCCTGCAGATGCAAATCAGTGGTTACTCATCAACGAGAAAAACGAAAACTCCGCGGTTGTCACTGGCGGAAAGTTATTCTACTGATGATGCCATATCTTCATAATAGCAAGGCGAAGGTCTTGTGAATAGATTTTGACATGATTTCCGATTACTGTGGTCCTCTTGTTTTGTTCAGTGGCGTAGTTCGGGCGTGGAACCATTCCAATACGTGCACGTAGTACGAGTCCATGCTATCTGACAACTGATAGCACTATTTCGGCTCCCGGGATTAGTACATTTGCAGTTTGGCCAATAAAAGTAAAGCATAAAACCCCCAAGAAGAACCAGCTCAAAAAGATGAATAATGGAAATGGGGAAGCTGGCTTATTCGTGATCTCTACAAGGTTCTAGGATGACATTTTTCATAATAAACGAAATGCGATTTATAGGAAACTTCAATAGCTACCGATACTTGGTTCCTACTTACCATTTTCCATCGAAGATTAACTAATCGTCAGACATTTCGGTCATTGTGATTAAGCTGGGAAGGCTTTGAACTCAGTGGCCTAGTTCTTGTCATCTCAGTTAAACTCTGAAGCTACCACATTCAGCTGGAACCTACCTACATTTCACATTCTAGTAGACACTTATGGCTCACCTATTTATCTGATTTATTAGGTCCATTTGTTTGCTTGCCGTGGACGTGACAAAAACTGCCATTAATTTCAATGCTATCCGAGAAATGGTGTTCTCAAGTTCCACTGGTCATCGTTCCAGAATGCAACCAGTTTGTAGTCCAAAATTGCGCTGTTTTGTGTCCCACGTGGCTTGTTAGCGTTTTTATTAGATTGTACGCCTCATGTGCATACTTTCAGATCCCGTGTGAGGTTATCGACCGTGTTAAGGCAGAAGTGTCCACTGAAGTCTACTAGAAATCCGAAGCTACCGCTTCGTGCGTGTCCGGTCTCGATGATACGCGTGACCTAATCCGTGCGGACGTCTTGGTCCCCGGGACTGTTTGACTCCTGTATTGCGTGCTCTCATCCCAGTCAATGTAATGGGTACTGAGTTTATCGAGCCGCAAGAATAAGTCCACCTGTTCGTGAGTTTGGGTCGTAACGGAGTACAGTGATTCATTGGACTAGTGACGAGTGACCACCGTGTTTCTACTGGAAATACGTCAGGATTGATGATTTTACCTGAATTCACAAAACATTCAACAGACTTTACAAATTTAATCGAAACTCAATGAATTAAATTTTACTTTTATAACTACCTGCTTCTAGTTCACTTTCTCACGATGTATGAGAACATCAAGAGACAAGATAAAAGTTAGCACCCAGCTGCACTTGGTGTGCATCTAACTGAAAGTTGTTGAACGGGCTCGACCTTGGTTTATATTGGTGATTTATCCGGACTTGTAAGCACAAAGGCTTATTGAATCAATGAGTCAGTAAAAGTCATTCCATTATTTTCAGCGATGATAATGTCGCGTTAGACAGACCGAAGATATGTTTTCAACAACCAAATGTATTAGTGGAGACAGTGAAATTTTCAGTAAGATTAAAAAACAAATTCCAATCGAAACCATTCAAAACATCGAACTTAAATTCAATTTGTCAGTCTTCTTTAAACGGTCCTACAGGTTTCACGTTAACGATATAATTAGGTGGTGATAGTCAGTGTATATGTTCTATCCCCACCAAACAAATCGAGAATAAAACCAGTTGACAAATAAGCTCGTTTTCCGTTATTCATATTTACGCCGTTATATCACCTTAAATATGACTTAAATCAACCGGGATATGGAAAGAGTTTGGATGAACGAAGTGTATGATGATTCCTAACAAGGATGAAATAGCTATTTGGTGCTTCCATAGTTTCTTAATGGCCAGTTGAGCTTTCGATATCACGTGATGAATTAGTTCATGAATGAGTTAAGATTGGAAAAAGGAAAGATGCACACATGTGGTCCAGATCTATTTCTGGACCGCAAATGTGGGTATTTCTGAGCTAATTGTTCTCTCTTGGATGGATGGGAATTGAGGCAGGGGAGCTTTAGTGCTTGAACGAGCTGTTTCTTAGCCCATAGCGAGGATGGTATAATCGCATGATCACAGATTTGGCAAATGATAAGATCTTAGATTTAATCATCCCTGATTGTCTAACGGAAACTTTGTGTATCGGACGGAACGCTTTGATGGTATTCACCGGATGATTTGGCTCAAAGAGATGTGATGCAAACAGCACTGATAATGACTTTGAGCGATCTAGTGTTCATCCAGGCTGGATGATGGTAGCGCATGCGTTCGGACAGGCGCCCACTTGTGCCGCCTACATAAGCATTTCCACAGGAAAGGGTGAACGAACATATGAAAAATGAAGCTGCTCAGTGTGATCCTTTATTCCTTAATGGAAAGCACAAAACCGTTTTGGATGCGAAATGAACTAGGAACTCCGCGGCACAGAAGGTTGTATCAATTACACTTTTGTTGCACTTTTGTGATGTTTTACGAAAACGTTTAGGAAAAGATCATTCCGGGGGTGAGAGTTAGAGCAAATGTAATCACGGAGATAATTTTATTCCTTACAACAGTAAAAATAACCAAAAATTCCCCATCTGAGAAGAGCAAGAGAATATAGCAGAAAAAGACGAATTAATGTAGAATGCTTCACGTTTTATCTGAACCGGAGGTTGTATTGAACACAACAAAAATCCGTTTACTGATTGTACCTTAGATTCACATTTGCACTGACTTCATTTTGGTGGCGACTTAGTTTTGACAACGAGAGCACGGGAGGCTGTGGACCACATAAACCTGCTTCGTGGGTGAAAACTTTTATTAAAATTAGCTATGCTTGCAACACAATCGTCATTTTGATTTTGATCTTGATCAAAATAGTCATAACCGTACCAATGGATTTGAATCAGAGAAACTCCAACCAGCGCAAAATTTGTGATAGCCGTTCAAAAACGTATTTCTGATAGCCACTTCAAAACTAGTTCTTCGAAAGAGGTTAGTGTCCAGCTTAACACTCCAGGTTTATTAGATTTCAGGCAAAAGCATTTACATATTATTTATTATGAATTGAATTCAAACGACCACGGTGGTTTTTAAGATGAAATTCATACCATTTCTTTCTATTTGTCTTGAAAAAAGCGTTCACAAACCCACTTCTTGTGCTCGACAGAATACTGAATAAGCCTAATATCACTTACGGCTCGAAATTCACCTGCATGATGGAATACCAAATAGGTAAACCTTGCTTGTTCTGTAAATATCCGGACCGAATGCCGTAAGGGGTGTATTGAAAAATCGATACGCCGTGTATTAGATTTTATTGTGAATGATATAATGTTAATAACACCGCGTTGATGATGGATGTAATTCTTCCTGATGGATTAATAAAGAATCAACAGGGAGAAACGGACCGTTGATTCTCGCTTAGGTCATGTTTTGCACGTTACACGACATGGTTGTCTGTCAACCAAAACCGTTTTCTCATGACTCTAGAAACGACATTAGATTATCATATGCCTAACTTTATTAGCGCCCGATGGTGTCATTTGAAAAAACACTCCGCCGTTGTGAACTGACTGCAAGAAAAACGCCAATTTTCTGTTCATAAGTTGTTCACAAAGACAATCGTAAAGATCACTTTGTTTGTCACTTTGAGTTTTGATTTGTAGGGTATGAAACAATTCGTTTGCGGTTCTGTATCATTTGAATGGATTCGCACATTCGGTTCACTTACTTTTTTCCTACTCCAACAAGGAATGCCCCGACAACCGATCAGTTCCTCATTTGATAATCATTCACTGGGCAGTATTATTTTTTATGTATTGTAATTAAAAACGAAGTACTCGGCTGCTACTGGCAAAATTCTTCGTCATATTTTCTGCTCGTCGGATACGAAGCACCGTGTGCTGATTGATATTTTTTATTTCCAATTATACCTTTTGTGTTTTTACTGTCTTTATTAACCGAGCGACAATGTGCATTATTTTTTTTTCAGAACGGGGGTGGACACGGCCGGTGAGAGGGTTGCTAACCGGAGAATTTGACCGCCAGTGAAAAATTCTAATCCGTGACATTACCTCTCATGTTGAAACGTCGAGCAATCGACCCTCTGACTGTGGCCGGTCAAATTACTATTGAATATTAGCTGTGGATGGTATTCATTAAAGTTTACAATCTAAATTTTAAGCATGAATCTAGTTGTGTCACGCTAATACCAGCTCGCTCGCAGCCTGTCGTTTCAGGGAATCCACATGGAGATGTGTGTTTCGTAATCACTGAACACTTGTTTGTGCACTATTCTGTTTTTTTAACGCACAAAACAGCCGATTTTGTACCCACAAACAATTTGACGAATATCCGATCGGTTGTTTCTGGTTGACATATACACACAATCCGCTTCCTCTCTCGCTCTCTATCACTTTCAATCCTTAATCGATCGGAAAAACGGACCTCCAGAATGCCGGTGATGATTTAGGCTGGAACGGTTGTGGACACTTTGGTTCTGAGGACTGAAGCGAATTGTGTGTGCGTGTGTGTGTGTGTGTGTGTGTATAGATGGGAATTCGTGTGGGTACAAATATTTGCATCCATTACACTGTGCAAGGACAGACGCACCCGGTCAAATTTTGTGATAACTGTAAAATGAACGAATTCGAAGTACTTGTTTTGATTACTTCAATTTTGATCACAAGGAATCCGAAAACCACCGCGGTAGCAGCCAATATGAACAGAAATGAAATAGAATCACCTCTCAACATTACGGTGCAAAGCTACACGTGGGGGGGGGGGTGATTGTGGGCCGTCAGTTTGTTACCCCATGTATATTGATCACACTTCGGATTAGATTGTCGTGCAGAATCTGCTTTCAGTTGTTAAAAATGTACATCACCAAGTAGGACTACGGAATCAGGTCGATCTCTGTCCGTTCGGCTACCAGCCTTGGCAACAGTTACCGCAGCATTTCGTTTCGATCTATAGAATGTGTTGAAATCGAGCGTGATCCCAAGTTGCATTAGCAAAAATTAGCCTAGGCCATCATTTGGCGTGAGTTCAAGACCGATATCTGTTGGGGTTCACAGTCTTTTTTTGCTTCCTTACAATTTCTATTACTTTTCTCCCAGTGAATAAATGCGATAGTGCCATTGATTTTCAAAGAAAAATTGTGGTCATTTTCATTCTGTCCAATGACGAATTGGCCGACCGTACTTGGAAGCCAGGATTTGAGATGATTTTGTCTAATAGCTTTGCGCCTGGTCATCGGCTCATCGCAAGGTTGACTATATTTAGCGTCTTGAATTGCCCGAGTATTTTGTATTGTGACCAATTTTTGCACATACTTTCGAAAGAAAGACGGTCACTAGGACTGTAAAATGTATCTCTCTTATTAGCTATCACATTCCTGTATGGGGAGAAGCGCACTCGTTTTGCTCTCGATTCGAGCAAAACAGTCAAATCAATGCATTTTGCATCCCGATTGGTGAGTGTTCTAAAGACATGCAATCGGCCAGCTAAAATAGCATAAATTATCGAAAACTATGTAGATCTTTTAGTCGTTTGGAAGACTGTTAGCACCGCTTGGTGAGCACTCGTCATTATTTCGTCGCTGTTGCATGAGTTTTTTAACTCTTTTTAATGATGGGTGGTTATGTTTGTACGATGCGATCATCAGTAACGGACTCAGCATTACGGAACTCAGGGTTTCAAATTGCTTACTGCTGACAGTGTTATTGATTGTTAGATGTTGGTGCAGTTCAATTGATTTGTGCTAAGCTGTTCTCGGGTTTTGTTATCCTCACCCCTCCTTCTTCCCTTCCCCCGCGGAACACTTTATCATGATTCGAAGTGCTGGCTCTAATCTTTAATCTCGGATACATCAATATGCACGTATAGTTGTTTGTTAAAGGGCATCTCAATTGGACTATGTTAATTGTGATGATATTGATACCCAAAACACCAACAAGGATTTGAGTGGCCGAAATGTGTTTAGTGTTTCCTACCGCGGACTAAAAAATCAAAGAGTACAGGAAGATCTCGACAAATGGGAGTTATGCTAGGATTTACCAACAAGAGATTCTTCCTATACCAGTTAACCAGAAACATTAATGGCGAATTTTCGTTGATCCAATGATCGTCGCGGAATGTTCACTTCTCGTTTTCCTGAGTCACTACGATTCTGACTGACTGGTTTAAGTTGTCCACGTGTCTGCCCATTAGTGTCATTTGGTGGTATCGGTGATGAGTTTACGTGCAAGTTGTGTGATCCATCCCGGTAGTACTTCGATGAACGCTGCGTAGACAACCACCCAATGAAAATGGCTGTGACAAGCGACTGTGAAGTTCAAATATAACTCGAATGCTATCAGACCGAGAGTATTCTTCCAATCGGGATTTATCTTATCTCGTATATAATTGCAAGTAAAACTCAACATGTTTTCCAGCCGTTGTGGGCTTCCCGTTGTATTCAGTTTCGTAGTTTGGACCGAAGTGAATCCAGTGCATATTGGCAATCCATGTGTTATTACTGTCACTATACGAAAGCTTTTATCATTGTTCGGCTCGTTTCATGTTGCAGTTTAGACCGCACTGGCGAGTGACCGTGTGTGACTTATCTGGTTTATTTTATTGCTTCTTCTTACACAGACACATTTGAAAAATATCAACCAGTGTTTTTCAACAAGGCTCGAACCCTCGAGAAATTGCCAAAGTTAGACTGAAAACTGACTAGGCCCGACCGGCGTTTGGAGGTACCAAGTCTAACCGGCGCCAAAAATCTCCCCACCGAAGTGCGCAATTTTTGTGCCAACTGCAATCTTATGGTGCTATTATAAAGATTACGAGAACATGGCAAAAAGAAATAAATAATAAAGTATTACAAGAACATCACTGTTTTACTGACTAACTATTCGCATCACCGCCGCTGACAGTGATAACATTCCTGAAGTTCTAGCCATGTTGCTTATCAATGGGAATCTCTTTTTAGAATTGTCAAAAGATTCTGCAATCTCTGGATCCCTTGAAATTTTCCCATAAGCATTATCTTCCCATGTGAATAGTTTCACATGTCTTCGAGTGGGTTCGAAGCCCAGAACACAAGGTCTAACTATAGATCCCACTGGCTAATGGGAGCAAGTGTACCGTCCGGTCGCCGTTAACGGAAACAAATGGAAAATCCGAAATGTAATTCCCACTACTGGTATTTTATCGATAGTTAAAAATAGACAGAGTTCACCAGATTAGTGCAAAA
Organism: Fasciolopsis buskii; assembly: GCA_008360955.1. NCBI lineage: Eukaryota > Metazoa > Platyhelminthes > Trematoda > Plagiorchiida > Fasciolidae > Fasciolopsis > Fasciolopsis buskii. Next base: position 330,647 of record LUCM01011575.1, read on the forward strand.
TTGGCCTGAACTCAGTTCAACTCTTTCGAACAGAGACGTATAATATAACCACCGGTGTGAAATTTTAGCGAAAGTATTCCTTACCACTGGTACATCACAGAAATTACTGGTCCCAAAATGTCAGCCAAACTCGCACACACCCGCACGCAAGAACCCATCGCCGTTTTAAAAACAGGATATTATTGCATCGGTGGGACCCTAATGCGATCACGTTCCAACACATTCAGTGTCCCGCTCAATTTAAACCGGTATGTGTGTGGACTGAAATCAGTTGTCCAAAATGCACGCAGGCAAATGGACGCACGCCATCCTGGTCCATTTTGCTTTCGTATGTCAGATATGTTTGGATTACGCATGCATCTACAACCCGGCTAGCACAGGCCAAATGAACAAAGTACCGGTGTCTGAACTTGAGTCTGTATGCAAATGAATACTTGAGGCATCGGGTGATGATGAGCCGTTCGTCATTTCTGTAAGTCAAACCTCTATTGGCTTTTTACATCTCCCCTTTTTTCTCAGACTGTACACAAGTGTGCAAACGACGTCCGTCGATCCGGGTAGCGCGCACGCGGTTACTCACACTCATTTCGTAAACATAGACATCCAGAACTCAGCATCACAAGATCAGATACTTCCGTGGCGGACCAGGCCACTGTGAAAATGAAATGGGGGGGTACGACGGATATTTTTTATCTTGCATTTGCGTCAGCACCATCCCCGCGCATTTACACATACATACACACCTACACATGAATGGCCCATGTTCAGCCTCAGTCGAGTCTATCTTCATTGGACCCGAACTAATGTGTTCGGATGAGATGGTTCAGTCAACTATGCTATTGTCTACCGATAGCTTTCCATCTTCTGTGTCCACTGACGTTTCAGCCTATAGGTAAATGACTAACAAGTAATCATCACTTGATGTCTCACTGAACGGTGGTTCAGATGCACATTGATCCGGGATCAAACATAAGTTATTTGTTCATCTCGCTTATGCTAGCCAGTTTGTAGGTCCGTACTTGATCCAAGCACAAAGACCAGCTAATAGATCGATGACCACCATTGCTTTCATAAAGTACGTCACACTATTGAGGAATTAGGAAGTTTAGCCAGCAGATTTTGACAAATGTGAAATTGATCGAACTGTGAAAAGTCACCTACCTCTAAGTGATTCGAACCCAGGCAGATGAATTGTCTAGCCGACTTGTAAAAACTTAGTCGACATTGCAAGACTTCTTCCCAAAACACTGCAGTTCATGTGGTCCAAAACTTTGCCATCCATTTTACGTCCTAGTCGTGACCTAAACCTCTTTGATTTGACAGCATTCGTGGATGACGGTGCTGGCGCTGGCATCGTTCATCCGCAACTGTTAAGGACAGTGGTCCAGTATTTAGTGCCCGGTATAAAATCTACATAAGTTTCGTCAAAAGACATGATGTTCAAGACCAATGCATAATACTAAGCAAATAATGCAGTGGCAACAAATGTACAAACCTCAAGTGTGGACAAACAGGACCCATGACTTGACAACAATAAGTCGGACAGTAAAAGACGGCCAGCCACACCGGTCAGGCGGCTTGATCACTCATACAAGTGTACAAGAACTAGGATGTTGCCTATAAATTAAAAATCGCTCCAAAGCTATGGTAAACCAAGAGATAGATGTTATGAAAATGAAGAGTGACTGGTAGAAATAGGTAAATTAGTGCAAATGGAATAGGGGAGGGACCATACGGATGTTCATGCAGGTCATGAGTGCATGAGGTCCCAAAGATGGGGATGAATCGGAAGACACTCACGCCCGCGGAATCACGTGATACTGAAGTGGATCTCCGCACAAGTCACGGACATGAAAAGAACTCAAAAAAGGACAATCAGAAAATAATAACCCCTGAGAAATACCTACGATTGGAGCGATTAGCAAAGGTCAGTTATCTGGATCAAATCAGAAGACTGTGACAGACCTTCGGGAACTCGCGATTAACGCATGACTGATCATGTGAAATAAACTTAACAATAATGTTTGTTTCAGCTTGGAGGTTGAAATGGCTGAGATCAGGTGTTTTTTAGACCTCTCAAGTCGCATAAGTCGGTAGGGAAGGTAACTGACGAAAAGTCGGTATGCTGTACATCAACTGGTAGAAAAGTTTTCATAACTGATCCGGACCAGTGAAGTTTCCGGTAACATTAGAGAGTCCTGACACCGATGTACCGACCTATCCTGTTCACAGGAGCGTTCTTCAACAAGCTTAGCCTACTTAGGTGTCTACATAAGGCGTCGGCATGACGGATCTACACAATTATCAGTCTATTGAAAAGCATCATAGAACGGACAGTGCATCCATTTTCACAGCTTTGTGCCGTTACTAATGAAGAGGAATCCAATTTGCTGTTCAGTTGATAGGACAAGAAAATATGTACGGACGACACCATTGAAAATGAACTTCGTTTCCTGAAGAGGGAGTTGGTGCAAAATTGATACCTCGAAGGATTTATAAATAAGACAATGGGAAAATAATATAAGATGGAAAGAAACAGGACCAAAAAGAAAACCCGTATACGTTCGTTTGCCTTTGAAAGGTGACACCGAAGCGGAAATTATCCAACGGAGACTGTCAAATCCAATCAGTAGGACATTCTTTGCTACACATCTGAAAATACTATTCACATCCAAATCGATCATGTTTCCAACGGAAAGGACAGATTTTCAGATTATTCAGCCTCATTCTGTGTGCATTCATTCACCTGCTCCTGTGGGACCAGGTCTATTGGCCGCACGACCAGGCGTTTATCCGATCGCGCTCGTGAACACCACCCGGCTTGGTTGAGCAGAGGAACAATTAAGACAATTACTAGCGCGGTGTGTTCACACCTCGTCGAGTCAAATCAGTCAATGAAAGTGACAAGTGCTTTTCACACCATCCACAAAGTTAGGAGCAGACAGTCAAGAACTGCCAAGTGTCACACCTTAAGCGCAGCCGAAGACTTACCTATTCCTTTGCATAACCCCATTGTGCGGGTTCAGAAACAGTCTGCTCGTACTCTTCAACTTCTCTGACCCACTTGTCAATATCCAACAAGTAGTTTGCAACCTGATCATGTGATAAATTGATCAATTATGCACACAAATACACACACATTAGAGTTGTGAGCTGCTCTGAACGCAAACCCGTCAATTCCCTTGATCCATTTTCAGCCATATCTAATGTTATGCATTTGTTTGAGCACTAATACATTGTTCGCTACGTTGTGTTGCTTCCGTTGTGTTCTGTGGAATTTTACAAATTTGAGAGGAAGTCTTGGCAGAAGATAGTCGTGATGAGTCTATTTGCAAATCACGTGACAGTTCGGAATAGGTAGTCGAGCCTTAACGTTCTTCACGCGTTGGATTTTCGATCGGGCTGAGATTCAAATTTTGAATCTTGTCCTATCGCCACAACACTTGGCCAAATCACGTGACTTGGCCGAAGCATGTAAAGCTCCGATTGTTTGCAGTGCCTGGGTGAGTATGGATTCCACACAATCGAAATCACTCGTTTGTGATAACACTCCAGCTTCATCCGTTAAGAAGCTGGGACTTGTAAGACCACTGCTAGTTTTCCGATAACCTACATCAATCAACAGCCAGTCAAAGGTGTTCCGGGAATGACTTCTCCAGATCTTCAAACAAACCGGCCGACGGTGGCCAAGCAGATAAGGTCGTGGCGTTTGAAAGTGAAGCTCGCGGGTTCGAATTCTCCCACCGCCGGCCAACTTCCCCATTTGACCGCGGCCTCCTTCCTGGAAATTGATGTACATTGTTGTTTCATTGATGAAGGAAGTAGAAAATAAAAGATAAAAGATAAAAAATACCGCATGTAAAACTAGATAGTTGTTCGTAATTTCAAAAAAGCCACCTGAAATTCAGCGGTCGCGAAAATTACTAACGGCTTGGATTATGTGTATTACCGAAACCGACCATGCACGAAGAGGTCACACACTGTTGCGATCAGACCTCCACCGATCATCTGCCTTAACACGATCGATAATTTCACCCTCAATCCGAGATTGTGCACATGATACGTAATAATTAAGCAAAAAGCTACCGAATCGCGTAGAGCAACAAAACGGCGTAATTCGTGAGTGGGAATTAGTTGCGTTTTGCAGCGATGGTCAGTGGAACATGAGAACACCATTTTCCAGATAGCACTGAGTTTAGAGACAGTTTTTGTCATATCATTGATGAAAGAATAAACGAGGCCAGTAAATCAGGCATATGAGTGCATCATAAATGTCCATTAGAATGTGAAACATAGGCATATTTAAAACGAATAATTTAGCTTGAACCTTTAACTGAGATGATCTGAATTAAGCCGATTAATTTTTAGCCTGCCCAGTTTAATCGGGATGATCGAAACTTGAAGGGCCACACAACCTCAATTCGATGGTTTGTCCCAGTGGGATGGACTGGAGATAGTTGTTCCTAAGCCCTAATTTCCTATCAGTGTTGTCAATGAGACGTGGCCTACCCATGATATGCTTAATTCAGAAGTCTCCGTATCGGATTACACTGGCTTTCTGGGGATCCAGCTGAATCTGGGCCGGCGGTGGCCAAGCGGATAAGATCGTGGCGTTTGGATATGAAGGTCGCGGGTTCGGGTCCTACCACCGGTCAACTTCCCCAGATGGCAGCCCGCTGTTGGCTGCAGCCTCCTGAAAAATGATGTACACTGATGTTTTATTAATAAGGGAAGTAAAAGATAAAAGATAAAAAAGGATGGCGGCATCGTGCTGCTTGTCTTTCCTAAGGTTAACAAGTTTACTGGTCCAACGGGAATGGTGGAATCAGGTGGTGCAAATCGAAGCTTTCTGGATATGGCCATGAGGGAGTCGAGGTCTATTATTCGTTCTCTGTTGATGACACCCCCTTCCTAGATATACTGAAGGAACTGCGTTGTTGGGCCTGGAGCTGGTCCTAAGAGAATTCAGTGTACTGCGCTTAAAGTGAACTGAGGGTCGCTATCGTCCAAGAGACCGCCAATTCCTTAAAGAATTCCATGATATTATTACCGAGACGAACCCTGCATCATCATGTTTGGGAATCTGCAAGCTTAACTACTTCCCATGAGTCCATCGTGGATCTAATTCTTAATCCCCCATTGTCCGTTGATGAATATATCGCGAATCTCCCGTTCCTTCGTTCAAACAACCATTCAGTTCTGATGATCCATCGGGGTCATAGCGCATCTTCAATTCCGAGACCAGATTCCGAATCCAATGTTTGGAAAGCGAACTTCGGGGGTATGCAGTGTGCCACTTCATCATTACCGTGGGTAAATGCAATATTGGCAAACTGTGGAATTTGCCTCGTCAGGTGTCCGTGACGGTTTGCTGGGCTTGTTATCCGAGTGCACTCCACCCAGATGCATTAGGCCCAAACTATGGGACCTTCTTACCATGACCGTGAACTGCTACGCCTACTTAAGAAGAACAGCTGAACTTGGTGCATAGTTTTTCAGCCATCAGCATTGTATGAAACACACAGGGTTTATGAAACTGCAGCTCTACAATGAAATTCGCCAATCCCAGACAATATGCAGAGTCCGTGGCAGTTTAGACGACAACTCTGCCCAAGTGGTGGTTCGCGTAACCTGCTCGGAATACACGAACCAGGAGAATATCTCCACCCAGTGCATTCCATGTTGGATTAGCGGAGACGGAAACTATTAGGGATGAGGCTCTCGCTTCGTAGTACTTCTTTGTCTGCAGTCAGAATCATTTGATCGTCCATCGGTAGGCTTGTTGTGCATCAGTGTTACCGAAGGACGAAGACTCTTTGGCTTAAGTGCTCACCTCATTCAAGGATCTGAAGACTTTCCGGTCACCGGGGTCTGATGATGTTTAATGGATTACCCTAAAGGGACTAACCCAGTTGTTGTCCGACCCTAACTGTAATCTTTAAGGAGTCTTTGAGAAAGCAGAAGTTGCTCAGTGAGTGAGGTTAAAAAGATTTTGAAATTTGACCAAGGGAGGTTCTCGTGGAGATCCCGCTAATTATCACCCGGTCAGCCGCACTTCTTCAACTGCAAAGTGATTGAGTGAGTGATAGCTTTAGAGTTGTGAGGGCATCTGCTCACAAGTTAGTTACTCTGGCCGGAACAACTCGTGTTCGGATAAAAGAGCTGTTGTATAACCAATTTAGTGCCCTCATCGTGAACTTTAGGCGCCTGCCATTGGTGACGGGCTCCCCGTGGACGTTGTGCCCGTCAAATTCAACAAGGTGTTCTATAAGGTGCCCCATAAACGGCTGATCTAAAAACTCAGGACCTATGAAGTCGGCGGCCCGCTGCTTCATCAGATGAGGATTTCCTTAGTGGAAGGACATTTTCATGAGAGCTTCACAACTAACGTCCCAGTTCTACTCAGCCACCAGTGGTGTATCTTAGGAATAATTATTCGGTCTTGTTATCCATGATTAACGTCAGTGACTTATCGTCAGTGCTGCAGCCACTAATCCGTCTATGTTGATGACTTGAAACTATGGTTAGTAATCGGCTGCCATAACAACCAACCTACTATTCACGTTGACCTTGACACGTTGGTGAGATGGGCCTTGTTATGAGACCTACCTATCAACCTATCGGAATAGGCCCAACTGAGGATCGCACGGAAATTTGTAGCTATTAACTACAATATTTGTGGAGTTCTCTTAAGATCGGTGACGTCGGAGTCGGACCATGGCACCGTTAAGAGGATGAAGACTCATGAGCTGGCATTCAAGTGTGCGCTGTGTCAGGGAGCATGCTGGGGGATATTTGGTCGTCTTTTGATTGACCTTCTGCCACGACGGAAAGCTCTGTGCTTGACATGTTCATCAGCTTGAATAAAAGAGACTGTTCTGTTTCCCTGAAAGTTAACGAAAATGGACAAACTAGAAGGTGCGCAGCGTTAAGGCCGTAAGGTTCACATAAGGGCTTCGTGGAATCCGCTTTGATGATCATTTGTGCGTCCTTCTATTATATTCCTTTGTTATCGGATTTTCCGAGGGGATTTAATTCTCAACCGTGAGATCCTTCGTGGTGACATGGAACCAGAACTTATGACATTGTTCCTGACTTCTGGGCACTATTCCTCGATCCGGAAATTTGAATCTAACTGTCCTACTCCGGAGTGTCTCATCTTCAGACGTGAAATTACCTTTTGGAATCAGCTCCCTTCTGTTGTGTTAGAAGAGCAAGGTGACGCCTTCATGATGGTTGAAATCTGTTACCGACGGCAGTAAGACCGACAAACTGGTCCGTCAGCACGAGTAACTCTTTCGTGACAGCTTTCCCGCCTTTCGTCTAGAGAAGGATAGAGATGCTGTTGTGATTTTTATTTCTCCTACCTTAGCATCTTACAGATATTCTAGCGGCCAGCACTCTACGTACAGAAAGCATAGACCTACTCACTACAGGATCGGTTTCGCCCAGGGCTCAGTTTTAAATCCCGTTATGCGCCCTTGATACCGAGTAATCGCCATACTCAGTGGCGGGAGACGTTGCCCACTTGTACGTCCAGTATCGGGACTTGTAAGTAAAGCCATTGTAAGGTTGGTTCTCCTGAGATACTCCTTAAAGCACATCCGTTCTCCCAAGTGATGTCCGTGAAATTGAAGCTCCCTAATAGGGCAAATCCTTTAGATTTTATTAATACTCCCTGGACTGTTTCCAGCAAGTTGTTGTCTTTTACAGTGCACACAATGGGAGCACTGTCAGTATACGATGCCGATCGATTTATTCAGAAATCTGTCAAAGTATTACGTGTTTCAGAAATCTCCGCATCCCCATCATTAACTCTAACGACTTCGACCAGTAGTCTCGATTTTCATTCACTCCCACCTTATTTAATCAAATAAGAACGATTAAGTGGCTTTCGGACTATCAGGCACCACTGTTAATTATTTGTCATAATCAAACGATTTATAGTGGTTTATTCAGACTAAAGCTCAGTGACCGATTGCTTTCGGCCTCCTCCACTCATTATCCCTTTCTTAGCCTTCATTTCAAGTCACGAAATCCAAACCACTTTCACTTTGTCCCAGAAATGGGGAGAATGACTGATTTCCACCTTGCTTTTCGGCCTTTAGTTGACCACATTCGCGCCTGTTCAGAAATCAGACGGGTTTGTCAGCCAGTCCTGTTCTGTTGGCATAATCTAGCTTCACTGGTGAATTATCCTTCATAAAAAATCCAAGCGGCCCTATGGTTTTGGCACCAGTAAGTAACATCTAACATTCTAAGTCTATTTTGGGCCGGACCTTTCAGTTCCCTGGGTCCTGATGTACAAGTATGGCTATCCACCCCCTTGCTTTCAGTTTGTTCCATCTTGTTAGCACGCCTTATTTACTGACCCATTTTGTTACTGCTGGTTTCCTTAGTGCCACCTATGCAGAATCCGATGGACCTAGTGGTTGATTGTCCCCATTTCCGCAGAACGCTTCAAGCATTGGTGTACCATCTCTAATTTCATTCTCTTTAATTTCCCTTTTGCAACCCACGGACCCCAAGTCCGATGAGACAACCGGTTATGTGTTCTGGAGGTTGCTTCTATAATCGTCTCCTACATGTTCCAGGAGTCGTCCTGATGGGATAGTCCGATTCCACTGCACGTCAGACTAAAATTTAGACCATGCTTTTCCAGACTGGGGTTCAATGGCTTCTCTGATGGACTCCGGCTCGACAGAGTATCGGCTGCACCATCTGTTTATTTTTGTTCCTAAGTACATTGATCAGCACGGCCACCGCGGTTGGCATCTTGCTTTCTTTTTGGCCACTGAATCAATCAAGAGGCCACCTCAATTTGAACATCTGCAACATCTTTCGCTTTGGTAGCATTCTTATTTCACGAGCCACTTTTATCACAGGTGTATTTTACCTCGTGCTTGGAGTTGATCTATCCAGTGGCTCAGATTTCGTCTATTTTGTACCAGACTGGATTCCAGTCGACTAATCTACCTTAGGAATGATTGGTCTGATCCTTTGAATTCTATTCTTGCAATTTCTGAGACAAGGTGTTTGCTTCTACCTAAGACGGACTGTTCCGTGTGACGTGTATGCATCCATTTAATTGCTATTCCATCATACCCACCTGGGACTGGGATTGCTCCCGTCGACACATACTTGCAGCATACTGCGTGGGTCCACGTGGTGACTACTCAGGCTTGGTTTTGCAAATCAATCCCAGGACAGAAAATCAGATAGGATCGGGATAAACCCAATTCCAGTGGATAGTCAGATCGATTTTTGAATCGAACTGAATTAGTGGGTGCTTCATAGAAAACTTCGTATGAAAAGGCGACAGACCATAAATTCAGCAGTAGAACTTGACGTTGTCTTATTGTAAGCAGTCCCAGAACCAGTTTCATTTGCAGTCTACTAATGATCACGTGATGTGCACCATGCCCGACTAGTCCTCTCCAACACATGGCAAACATGATTGCTGTCAATATAGATTTTCGCATTTTGAATAAAAGTATAGTCATGTCAAATATGTATGATAATCTGTCACACTCCATTCTCTTTGTATTGATCACCCTTAGGTGAATCAGTCCAAAATGAAATTAAGTTTCCGAAACAAGAATCATGACAGGATGTATAACAGGAACCACTGTGGTACAGACATAAAGAATGAATAGTTCCAAAACTAAATAACAGTGACGCCCTGATGACACCTTTACACACCATATTTCTTTGTGACCTTAAACATGATATCGCATAGCTTCAACTGTAATCAATAAAAAAAGGATGTATGCAGCCCGTTGATGTATTTTTGATTATCATGTCATTGAGTGACAATGCCCTAGATCAAACAACATGCACCCATGGGGATAGACTACCAGAAAACTCACTGGCGTTCTGCAAAAGCTTTTTCCCTTCTCAAGGTTCTTCCTCGAGCGAAAAAAAATCTGTCTCATAAAACAATGCAACAAATATGATACGAGCAACAGCAACAGTACATGCTTGAATAACTTATTTACAGCCCACTGATTTCCGTTATTCTCCACTGGAACTAATTATTAGACCCAGGTAGTAATGGGTTTTGCTAAACTTTATTACGTTACCTACAGCTCGAAGATCAGCAAGACATTTCTAAAAGATTAAAACGCGAGATCTGAGTGTTCATTTGATTTGAAAGATTCATTCGGGCAAATGCGTACTCATGCCTATCAGTAGTAAGATGACGAGCTGTTACGTGACCAAACAGAAGACGATCATTGGAGTCAATTAGTGGAGAACAGCGAGTGCGGAATTTGCATTGGTTACTAAGTTGTCAAGGGTCAAGTTTTAGGTGAGCACGGCAATGTCAGTGATCTAAGGAAAACTCGAAGAGATTGGTTGAACAACGGAGCGGTAGACGACAAAACAAAACATGGAAACGATGACAGAGTTTATGATAGCTTCAGATGGAAAAATTTTCTAATCTTTATTGATCCCAAAAGTCAATACTAGATAGGTTCCGCAAACGTTATCAACGAAGCCGATCGGATATTGGCCCTTTTGTTTCAGGTTGAACTGCGATTCAATAAGTACTGGTGTGCTTCGGTTAATACAATTCACGAATTAGATAACGATAACTCGAAGTTTTGGTTACTATAGCTACTCGTTCTCAAGATGACAACTCAGTCCGCAATGCTATTTCAGAGAACTACGCATCCACGAAATTATTCATTATACACTACCATCCTTGTTAGGAATCATCAGCAATGCATGTCCACCATCCCAAACGGGGACGCCAGTAGGAACGATTGTGAGTTGAACGCTACCAGGCAGACTCTCAACGATTTGTTGAACTTCATCTCATAACATCCGTTCTCGATCAACACGTTTAACATTTGCCTGGTAGAAGTGTGTGATGGAGCGGCTTTCAGCCGATACAGTCAACTCAGCAGATGGACATTTTATCTGCGGTTTTATAGGAAACGTATCAAAACATCCGGGTGAATTCCATCCAACTGACTTCGAAGCTTCTAACGAGTCACAGGAGCTCCTCAACGAACTGCACAACATTTTGTGGAAGCAAGGCGAGTGAAGATACTGCAATGAGTGCAGAAATTTGGTGTGCTTCGAAATGGGAACCTATTTGTCGACGCTTTCAACTGCTCCTGAGAACTCGAAAAGAAACACCAGCAATCACCCTCTGACATAAAAAAAGTGAGAGAATATTCTGAGTTTTGCGTTGACTACCTCGAATACTGTTGCCATTTTACCATAACAAGTGGGTGGAAATGTTGGCGCAGTTCTACTGAATTTTATTGATCACGAGAGTTCGCGATATCGTTGGCAAGATATGTAATGTTTAATTTAATTGAGCCATGACCGTCTGATTAATGTATTTTAACTATTGCGCATTTAATTGAACTGACGCGGTCTAACGCTACACGTAGAGCTACAGAGGGTTCAAATCAACCGCTATCAGCTTGGTCATCATCGTACAAAACTGAGGATAAATGGTTTCAGCTCTCTGGACATTTTTAAAAATCTAGATTTGTCCTATTCGTACACGTATAGTTCATCCAAATGTGCCAGGGACACTAAATTTCCATTCTGACCGGTGAAGCTGAAGAAATATGGTCAATCTTAATTTCCTGCAAAAATCGTCAGCAGAAAACTGTGGGATCCTATCCCTAAACTAAAAAACGGTAATACCATTCACGTATTGTGACGTGTTCTTGTTTCCTGATTGCTCTTGCACAAGTGGAGATGCAAACGAGGCATCCCACTTGTATGTGGGGGAATTTTGCGAATAGCTTAAGGGTTCAAAGTAAAGTACTGGGTCCTGGGGTCCAGTCTCTAGAACAGGCTTTGAATGTGAATAGATTAGGTTGGTAAGACCATGTTTTACGCATGCCCACAGAAGGCCTGTCTTGTTGTATGCTGTTCTTCGAAGTAGGTGCTGGCTAGTGGGGGTGGTTCAGGTTGACCAGTCGATGACATGAGCAAGAAGCATGAAAGCTCTAACCAGTGGACTGGCTTGTGTAGGTGCACTTAGACTACCGGGTTGGGGTACATGGGATCCCCCGAACCAAAGGTTGGTGACAGTGGGTGATGTGACTCAGTGCTGCATATAGTTGCGTTCTTGCTTTCGAAACATTTCCTCTTCGGTGCAGTTTTTCAACTTCGTATTCTGTAGTCGATTTTTTATTATTCCTCGCTCTTCTGTTTGAGCAGATGATGTTGTGTCGTACCAACCAAATACAGAGCATGTTAGTTGTCCAAGCTGAACTGAACTGAACCGAACCGAGACAAACAGCACACACACGCACAAACACAAACATGTTCAGGTAATTTGAAGCTATTACTGGTCAACACTCGCACCAAGGTTGACTCACAGTGCAGCGGCCGCATTTCGTTCCGCGACAGGCCGGTTTGAGTCCTCGTCACATGACACGCAATGGTCACAGGCAGGATGAGTTACTGTTTGGACGGGAAATGCAGGAACCTTAAGGCCCACCTACAGTCATAATACAAATTTCACTGGGTCTACGTCCAGCCGACTCGAGCAACTTGATGATGCCAACATGTGTGTGCGGCGTGTTTGCAGGCCTCGAGACGAAACTGTCCTCCTGCGGCTACAGCTAGCCCTGGCAGTGGCTCGGTGGACCAGGGATTTGAAAAGGGCCATTCGTTCGGTTGCCACGTCAACCCGGAACAAACTAGACCTGGCTGAGCTCACATGCGGCACACCTAACATGGTAAATGATCCCAACGCCGACTAACTAAGAGTCTGATATGATAAATACCTTACGTCAGTCTGATGTGACATTCAGATAAGCCCCGCCCCAGTTACGTATCCGAGTCATGCGTTAACTGTTGCTTAGGTTACTGATATCGCCATTCGGCCGGCGTTAGCGTCATTTGCTATTTAGGGCATGCCAAAAGTGAACTGAACCAGGTGCGCCGGCTCTCACTTTTACGATCGCTTTGAGAGTGTGGGCTTGAGAGTACTGCTGAATTACCCACTTCGTTGGCTTGGATTAGCACTAGATAAGAGGCTTACCTTCAGCAAAGTGCCAGAAAAACCAGCTAGGAATAGTTACGACTGGCTTTAGTCGCCAGTCCTGTGCAGACATTAGGTAAACTGTTCAGACGATTGCGTCAGTTCAATTATTTTATCCACGAGCCTGACTGAATGTGAGGTACCACATTCAGCGGCCATGTTCCCTCCGTCCATCTAGGGGACTAACTTCAAACATCCATTCTCGTGCTCCGGACTTAATTAGGGTAGCCGATATGAGTCATCCGGCCAGCCAAAAAGCAAAGACGAGTGGTTGGGCTAGTGAAAATACATCGATGCAGCGAAACAGGTAAAAATTACCAAGTTGTTGTCTTACGGATTTTCCAGTCATTTAGTGGACACCGCGTAGCGGTTATTAGCCTCTAGAAATAATTTAGATCGATGTTTCAAGGATAATCATCACTGTTTAATAAAGTTGTGCAAAAACCAAAGCATTATGTTTACCCTGGAGCCTGACGCCCAAACAACGGGAGATTGGACCGACCCACTCTAATGACTTAGTGATCTAGTCTGAATCCCGCGGGGATTTATCAATAAGATAAAAATAAATCACGTGACTCGTTAACCTCGTTTCAGCCATGTGCGAAGCTGATTTCCAACCGTTGACCGTGGTCCACTGGCAACGGCCTGAGGTGACATGAACACTTTGCTGGCATCCACACACCTTATGAGGCTAAATCTCATTCGAATTTTCCAGTCAACTCAGACAACTTGGTAGCTGAGGCTGGGCCACGTGACGCGTCAACCAGACGAAATAAAATGCATGGTGAAATTCTTGTTTTATTTACAATCTTCCAAAACATTACGAATCAAAAATGTAACATTTTTACTTATTTTGATACTGAGAGCGAGTAATGGAAACAGTAAATCCATTGACGTCGATCAGTCTCAAATAATAAGTGTAAAACATCCGAATATTGGATAACGTGGCTCTGGTAGTGCGAAGATAGTTGCCATGGTTGCATATAAAAGCCTAACCCCCGCTTACAAACGCAAAGGGCCGCAACGGTGAGTGGCTAATTCTAAAAGTGCGAGCCTAATTTGTTAGCGGACCCTGAGACGAAAACGGATCTGTTTAAATTGGAACCACAGAACGAATATGGGAAACTGACATTTACGACAGCTCAGGCGTAATTCATCTTAAGTACTGGAGTGGGGATACTATATTGACAAAATTAAATCTAAATTCCTTAACCACTAAGATACATGCGAAAAGACATACCATTATGGTCAAGGGGGGATAAGACAGAATTTACTAAGTTGACGAGGGCATCTGATGGTGACCGCTGGTTGCGGTAGCCACACCGAGAGCCGTCGCTCTCATCAACACAGGACCTAACACGTGTGGGAACTGATGCTCTGGCAAATTTAAAGAAATGCAATTAAAAGATATGGGACTCAATCTATCGATTATTTCGGCTGAGGTGTACTTCTAATTGATCTTTATGAATCGGCCGTAGTGAAACGTCGTATTAGTTGTTGAAGTCGAGCATTTCAATCGATTTGTATGGACACCTTGACCGGTGCACTAAACTTGTCAACGGAGTTAACTGAGGCAATGATGGACGATATACTAGGGGCACTTAGACACGGCTAGAAACGCAGTGTTAGCTAAACTCTGACCATTAACTATGACTCCCTTGCCATGTGTTTACACATGCATTTTTGTCTGTTACTGAGTCTGTTTTTTGGACCAGAGTGTTGAGAGTCCTCATCGGCCGATAAGCTTCGCTGTTGGCAAACGAGCGAAAAAGTATGCAAATCACATTGAATTTCATCAACAAACAAGCTGTGAAATCCGTAGTCCGTTTTTTGACCAAGCCCCGTGGTGTCAGAGACCAATAGTTGCGAGTGTGAGGGTGTAATCGAAGAGACGCATATGCTGTGTCAGTATCCTCATTTTGTAGTACCAGCCACACCATTTATACAAAAACTGAGTCCACTTTCGTTTACTTGCTCAAACCGGAACAGTCCTGAAATGCCAATAAATCTAGACAATTATTTGCGAGTACTAGGGGATTGAATGTTTGCATGAAATAATTCACCACTTGATATCATCGCTCAATTGACCATTAAGAAACCACGAGAGCACTGTACAGCTGTTTCGTCCTTGTTAGAAATCATCAGCAGCGCGTATGAACCGCACCCGAACTGGGACGCTAACTCGAGGCGAACGATTCTAAGTCGAACACCTTAGCGATTACGCTACCGGGCAAGCTCTCAACGGTTTGTTGATTTTCACCACATGATCGATGATATCATACGGCGTATTATTCTACCGAAACATTCGATCTCCTACTACTAACACATTAAGTGGCCAAGCTCTGTAGGTCATATCCAAAGCCTTCGTCGTACTTAGGCTACCTACAGAGAAGTCATCTTACAGGAGGGGTCGATTGTTCTGCGATAGCGGCCCATGGCCATGCAAATCAGTGAAGGATAGTTGCGACATCATGTGGTGAAGTTCAACAAACCACACATGGTACTTGTTCCAGTTCCCATTCTCATCATCGGTTATCCATTGAGGTTCACGATTCCTCTGTGAGCTCGATACTAACCGGTTGCCCAGACGAAAATGGAGGATTGACTTAGTGATCCCTACCTCGAGCCTCTGACCAAATGGTCTAACCCACAAGGCAGTAGGGTGATCTGATAGTCATGTAAACCACTGGGGATCAGTGCTGGATTGATCAACTCATGCGCTGTGTGAGTGGGGCTAGACATCCTGGTTACCCAGTGCAGCCTTCCGCCATAGGTGCCAGTGCTCGTAAGAACTTGTGCTTCATAAGCCTCCCGAGGTTGGTTTGAACGCAGGGTTTGGCCACCTTCCCTAGACTGATTAACAATGATCATTCAACCTAGTGGAGAGCGCCGGGAATTCGCCTTTGTCTCAGCACTGTAGTGGGAACACCTCCGCTATGAGGAGGCAATGGGTAGGACTTCTTCAGCAAAGGCTATTTGAGAGGCAGGTCATTTTGGGAGCATTTCAAGAGGCGTTTAGGATGAGTAGCTAACTTGGAGCATGAGACGCCAACTTCTAACCATGATAAAGCATTTGGTGGATTGCGGCATTGTAAACGCAACCTCTCGACTTCAGCGAAACATCATGTCAGCTTCACACGTGCTTCAACGCACTGCATGCTGCTCGATTCTTGGATATGCTCGTGTTCGCCTCTGTGGCCTTCTACCATCGTCCATCACGCAGGTGCCAAGATGGATGAGATGGTAAAAAAATTATTGGTTCTTCCGCGCCGGACAATACTACCTTCATGGTACACCGAAGCAAAACAGTTGCTTTTGTGTTTGGCTCCTATTAGACTCGAAGAATTCTAAAACTAAAATGTCACGAAAGAATTTTATCTTCAAAATTTCTGTTGCTTAGACCCATATTATTTAACGGGCTGTTTCATTTTCATTTATCTGTGGATCACAAGGCAGAATTTGGTTGGATCAAAATGTGCACTTTAGTCGAACCACGCACGTTATGAATAAAGTACGTGGACTCAGCACGTGTGACAGAGTCTTATGGATGATCAGTTGTGTAACAAGACGTTAGAATTTCCACTTTTTTCTTGTGTGATTTCATGTGTTTGCATGCGCGAGCGAACAGAAACAAATGAACATGCAAAATTGTTGGCTTACATTGAAAGCAAAGAATTTTGTGCACCCTTAGTGTCACGAATCGTTTGCCCGAGCGGGGAAAGTATGCCAGTTTGTATTTGTGAACATAATCTTTGAATTAATTCGAATGGAAAAATCCTACAGATACAGTTGCTGTATCGAACACAACAACAAAACAAAGATGAATGAAAAGAAGAGACGCATCAGTTACCGGATAGCATCGTTTCGGCGGTCGATATCAGTTAGCTGATACGTTGTTCGGTTCTCAGTTGACCATTACTTTAGTTTGTACCATGTTACTCGGTCACATATTCGTGCCTGCACGCTTTCGATTTCCTGACAGAACATTTATGTAATACTCTGGCTTGTAATTAGCATACCGAGTTCGGTCAGTCACGGTGACGAACAGATACTATGTACCACTAAGTAGTGAATTGGCTCCGACCCAAGCTACACGAATGACACAAACAAGATCACAACAGACGGGGAACACGTTTCAGTTATATTTATAGATCATGGATTTATATACAAGTTTGGAAATATCTCGATTGGTGGAATACGCTCCGTCCAGTCGCCTTTGCGGGATATTTGGATTTCACGATCGCTTGTCGTTACGATCCTCATTTGCTGTTTGTCTACGCAGACCGGGGTGAAGTTGTGCCGAACTATATCACATGATCTGAATGTAAATTCATCACAACCCTTCTCCTTCAATAATTCCTCATCGATCTGAATTGCTCGCCAGATCGCCTGGATTCTCGTTCTGTCTGTCTGTCATCCAAGTCGACATTTGGGGCACGCGGTTCTCTGAAGTGGATCTGACTGTGACGCCTTCGGTGAGCAGTTTCATCATTCAGATCAGTTATTTCAACCGCTGGTCGACCTAGTTGCCCTGTTATAATTCCACAAGCTGGGTAAAGTTCGTTGCCACAACAGTAAGTAGCATCGGTGAGCATTGTAGTCACTTAGATTTAAATCAGATCGCAAGGCTTTCCTTTTATGGTCGGGATACGTGTCGGAAACACCTCGGGCCATTTAGAATAGGAATCTATCAGCACGAAAGCGTAATATCGATTAAAGAATGAACCCCAGAAGTCGGCATGGACAAGCTACCAAGGAAGGTTGCTTTTTGGCCAAGGATTCTAATTGTTTGGTTGAGAATGGACTTGGTGCAGGCATACCCCACATGTGTGTGGATGTCCACGTCCATTTCTGGCCACCAAAGTCTGGCGAGCCAAAGACTTCATTTTTTTTTCAATTTGTTGTGGGCATTGACCTTTAGCCTTTAGCCCACAAACGTTCCATCACTAGCTATCTAAACGCCAAGCTGAGCGCTCACAAAACTTTCAAACATTCCCAATCTGAGCCACCAAACACCAATATTCAAAATCGTTGAAAACTTCATCTTCTCCACTCCAAAATGGCAATTGTGCAGTTCATTAAGAGTTGCTTGGTGAAGGGGAGGTGGGATTACCAGTCGGTCACCAAGACCTAACATGCCATCTGATTGTATTCTGAACTCTTCCTGATGTGTGATAAAACCGCGGTTATTTTTGCTTCACCTCCCGTCCCCATCCCTTTCTAATGGCCCATATGACTGGGGAATAGTAACGTTTTGCGAACAAGTCGTCCCTCGACAACGATGTAACTGGCGTAATAAAGTAACATTATTCTGCCGGAGAAAAATTTGACTACTGGGGCAAAAGTTCGTCTTGTGTGACTGCTTTGCCGGGTCGCTGCACAGTCATACTCGCATGCGGTCAAAGCAATACTCCATCTTTGGATCACGGCAGCCGCAAACTTGACCACAGATTTGTTTGGATTAGGTTGTAATCGTGAGCCTCCTGCAGAATAAGTATTTGTAAAGACGGCACGAATTCCGGCACAAGACCACAGCTTTTTTCTGTGTCTGGGACTATCCTTTCTCCGATGCATTGAGCAAAGGGAAGATGTAATCAACTAGAATTCCTTTCT
Organism: Fasciolopsis buskii; assembly: GCA_008360955.1. Lineage (NCBI taxonomy): Eukaryota > Metazoa > Platyhelminthes > Trematoda > Plagiorchiida > Fasciolidae > Fasciolopsis > Fasciolopsis buskii. The sequence goes on from LUCM01011575.1 coordinate 349,278, forward strand.
GTTCCAACATTGCTCCAATTCTCAACTCGGAAGCGTCTGTGACCAGCACGGTACGTCTATTTAATGCTAACGGAGCCAGCGTTAATCTGTCAGCATTGTCTTGGTTTAAGCTGCGCAGGGTTCTCTTACACTGGTCGGTCCATTGTCACTCATCTGATGAGTGAGCTGAGAACAGTGGTTGTGCACACACGCAAATATTAGTGCACACACACGAGCGAAAGGCCCTCGTTTTCCGCTTCCTTTCTCTTTGGTTCCCCCCCCCCAAGCAAGATCGATACGTGCACGTGATGCTCCAACCTCTGTGGTGCGCTTTAATAACTTCACACGGGATATTCGGAAACAACATGGATTATGACGATGTGCATGAATTTGTGATCGAACTGTTAACCTCAGTCAGCCATACTACAGACAAAACTACCTCGTTCTCTGAGTAACCGTGATAATGGATTTCGATGGGTCGCCGATGACGTGGAGATTTAGATTAGTGAAACTTGCATGTGTGGTGAACTCTATACATTGTTTTTTAATCTTTCCTCATTCTCGGCCATTATTTCCATCCTTCGCCATGATTTCGATAGAGCATGATCTGTACTCAGATTTGTGTTATATATATATATATATATATATATATATATATATATCGTTCACTTACCCGGATACCACTTACTACTTCTATATATATACATATGTATATCCTGGGGCATTCTGCCCTCATTCCTAAGGTTGGCTCAGCCCAACTGACAAAGGATTATCAAAGAATCACAGTTGTGGTTATTCTGTGGACTCTTCGACGAAGAGCTTCTATGCACAATCCTGACGCCACAAATTCGATTCTGGTGAGCTATCAATTCGGAGTGTACAAGTACAAGGATGTTTGGACAGAAGAATACTGGGCACGCATACCTGACGAGCAATAATGACTGCGAAACCGGTTGTGTGCTCCCGGGCAAATTTTGTTCACTCACCCGGATACTACTTACCACTTCTATATATATATATATATATATATATATATATATATATATATATAGGGCGCGCACTTACACATAGCTCTGAAAATCACTTGACACCAAGTGGGTTTCGCTGTGCTCCCAAAATATACTTTTTAAAGATCAAATAAACCTACTGTATTTTCATCAGATTTTTGCTTAAGTTCTTCGAATCTGTTTCAAAACTCAACCGAAATTCAGTCGATGCTGAATAAATGCAAACAAGAAACATGCTCGTCGACTGCATATCTTTATTTGTGGCCTTGTTCGATTTTACAACCGAGTCAAATGATTAGCAAAAACCTAACTTGGAATTACCACTGGTACACTTGAATACGAAAAGGAACGGAGCTGCTTTTAAACCATGATCCTGTGATCGAATCAGCAGTGGGCTTTCACTAGCGTGTCTGCGAGTGAGCATCGGCGCATGAGAATGTTAGTACAAATATATTAAACCGTAGTGGGGAAAAACAAATATGTCCCCTTCGAAACGCGTCAAGTGAGCAAACTTCAGTTGATCTGCGTGGCTGAGTTTGTTTCTGTGCGCACGCCTGCAGCTATCGTAACATTAATATGACCACCAAAACGGGATGTTTGGTACACATACGTTGGCTGTAGATAGGCGCACTCTTTGATGCTTATGTGTGTATATCGACTACAAAACCGCCCTGTTCGGTGAATATCCGTGAATCTGAAATCTTTGCACTGAGGCAGAAAACCAGCACCGTTGTCCACAACCGGAAGCTCGGTCGATCAAATGGGTCACGAACAGAGATACCTTACATTAGGTAGTGGAAAGTATTCGAATTGATTCACGGCTTGCTGTACTTCATGGAGAAATCTGTTCAAGTATTAGGTTCACTTTGGGGCAGCTGAAATAATCGCACATCATACTAACATTGGTAGGAGGACATCAAACAAGAATAGTGTGTGAAAAATGAGGTTTGTCCTAAGGGAATTTTCGCACAGTTGGTGTTTGCGGCATACATATTCATCATTACAGGATCAAAGTAAGGTCCGGGTTAAATTATGCGCAAAACCGAATCAGCAATCGAACACGTCCAAGTTTGTGATAAGTTCACGCTCAAATCAAGCTACATAGCGCGCTATGACTTCATTGCAACATTGTGGTCCTGTGATGTGACAACTGTACTTGGCAATCTTTCTTGTACATATCACCACTGACTGGGTGCATGAGTGCTCTAAAATTCAGATCACACTAAAGGACTTTGTCGGCGGCGAGTTCCCGAAACTTTCAACTATCGGCAATCCTATCAACGGTAAAAGTAACTTATTTGATTTTATACTTTTATACTTTGAGATTTCACGTTTTCGCAGTTTTCGCTGACATTGTACATTCATTTGCGTACCCTTCGGATGCATCTACACATAACGTCAGAAACTCCATAGTTCTTGCGGATCTTACTGCATATGCTCTAAAACAGTGCCCCAATTTCATGCTGTGCAATCTCGACAAGTTGCTCTCAGCATCAGATGCATGTGGATATCTTTACCCAAGTTGAACAGCTTACGTTAGCCACAATCTTGTGTTGGCGTTCGAGCATGTCGAGCCTCTGGTATTTAGTTGGTGACACGTTTGATTGTATAATATTGGATGAAGAACGGGCTTACTCGTGACTTACTCGTGCATTATAACGTTTCAGAAATGGTCAGTTCATAGCGAACGATGGAGAATATATTACCTTATCCGGGGAAGGTTTAAGGAAGGAAAACCTCCGGAAGGGAAGAAAGGCTAATTGTGAGAACTAATAAGCGTAATCTTCCAAGACTGTAGCGTCCCATACGACGAGAATCGTCAGAAGAATGCTGGCGGGATAATGACCATTTTATTGGCCGCCTAGGTTTGTGAATTTGAACCCGTTTGAATGTTTACGGTACTATCTTAAAATAAAAATACTGGTTTGCGAAATTACCCAAATATCTAATTCACAGAATGTTTAGAAAAGAAAACCAAAGACTAAATACCAGTAATATTCATCAACCAACCGATAGGTAACATGTTACGAATGGTCGGATTATTACGGCTCCCAACGGCAAAAATATCAGTAATGATTCACAAACCTTTCGATTTTTCCCGAAATACATTAGTATTTGCGTTTCTTTTCGCTGCGATTCGCATAATCATCCATCGGACGGATACCATGGCAGTTAGCATAGAAACTTTATTGAGGAGGTCGTTTTTTGAAGCTATATACTCAAATGACAGAAATTAGGGAACAATTTATTAGGTTATCCACTAACCCATACATTTGGGAGGCACCAGACTTGAGTTTGGCTTTTATTAGAGCTCACTAGCGTTGTTTATCCCCCATCACACCAACGGTTTGAATCCGGGCTCCTTAACTGAGAGGCGTGTTTGTATTACCACAGGGCCACCAGCTCCCGTCCAAGTGAATCAAAAGTAGCCAGTTTTGTTTGTCTTAAATGATCTCTACTAAGAGCGAAACTCGAGTCTGAAGCGTCCCGATTTTAAGATTCACTGGATGACGTGAGTTTTGAGCGTGAAAGGTAGAGTCCAAGGGGCGATCAGCCAAGCATAGAAAATATCAATCCCACACACTACTCGCAAGTAACTGTGGAATCTATTTAGGAATATCAAACATAAACCAGGGTAGTGGGGACATGCGCTCATCATGTGGAGGATACCTGACTTGTTGGGAAGGGGATTCGACCAGCGCTGACGGGACAAATGGAAACTTGGTTGTCAAGGTAAACTAGTTTGAACATGAAAAAGTAAAACAATATTGGAGTATGAAAAGCTCGCATACATATCTGGAACGGTTTTAGGATTTATCCTAGTTTGTATTAATAAATGCCAACAAGCTCACATGTCCGACAGAAGCATTTAATTTATCGAATGATCGACTCTCGATTATGCCTGTAATTATCGGGTGGAATTACTCATTGGAAAATTAATTGGTTAGTCATGAACAGGAAAATTTTCATTCAGAAGGAATTCTGATTTACATTTAGGTTGACCTTGTATCAAGGTTATTCATGTGTGCTGCAGTAATCAACTAGGTTGTTATCGTGACAATGCAGCAGTAGGCTTGACTCAGTAAAATCCTTTGCACCATAATGTAAAGGATGATAAACTAATTAAAAACTTTTTAACAACTTATACTTTTGTGTTTTACTATATCCATCGCTTTAAACCGAACAAGACGAAATAGTAAGCGAATAACCTATGTCAAGATCGTACCCTTCGTGGATGAAATCAATCATGTCCGACAGTAAATACATAACTATGGATATTCATGTTACAACTGTACGACAGAAGGTCTCGCTAGTCCTGAGATACATTAGTACCAATAATTCACGCACCGTTGTCACGGTAAGAATTAAAAAATATTTAGACTTTCTGGTTGTCAGCGGATAGAGAGCACAGGTTTATCATGTAATGAAGCAGAGAATATAACTATCTTACGCAAAAGCGGAGACTTCTAAGCGCGTTAATCTGGCGCCCCATTAACTTTGTTGATGGACGTACATCATGTGATAGCCCGCAAAACATTTACAAAATTGGCATTTCCTATGGAAACGTGTTCGAAAACTTGTTCCGCTTTCTTATGTGCGTCCAGGTTGTTTGGTTTTACACGAACAAAATAAAGGAAGTCTTTTAATCAGATCGTATGAAAATACACTACAGATGCGATATAGTCCTTTGATTCTGAGAGTGAGAACTATAAAAAGTAGGCTACATGTTTCACTCCACCATAATTTGGCAAGTGTTGTCTTGAGTAAATTGGCGTTCTCTAAATTTGACTTAATTTGAGTGAAAGGGCACCTGGTGTTACCCAGAATATTTTTGATGCGCTGATAAGGCAATTCAATGAGCTACGTATTGAGCGTATATTAACGCCTAAATTCCAAAATTTCTTGGAGTCTGCGATTAGAATGATTTAATATTCGGTTTTCTGGACGCTAAGCCAAAATAACCGGAAAACTCTTCAGACCCATTGACTACTGTTGCTTATTGATGCTCCAGCCCTAAAAATACACGCGTCAAACTGTTATGAATAAATATTACCTTGTTCTCCGTAGCGATAATGCATTGTGTCACGGTTGGCATATAACTAAGGTGATTAAAATGGAATATCCACTAAATTCTTGGCCTCTTTGTCCGCGGGATAACACCGAGGCATACTATCAAAAATCTTTGCCACTTCTCACTAAGTAACAAACACAGACTGAATTAGTTGGTTCTTCAGGCAGTCACATACTGGACGGAAGATGTACCAAAACGATCCATATCTTACAGCCTTTCTGACTAATGACGGTCCTCGTATCTCCTCCATGTTCGAGAAATGCTTTAAAGACATCTTCAGTCGAATATAGACAGCTGCGGCCATGCTCAACGCGGAAAGGTCTTGTTTCGCAACCGCAAAGAACAATGCAAACCACGGTATTGTGCACTCTCCCTTTGAAACAAAAACCGCATTTGACTGCGGCGTCGTGTTGCAAATCCCTGGCCATTGATGTTCATTGCGTAATCTCGCTCCTACATTACCTCCTAGTTGTAATCAGGCTCCTGGAGTACTTTAAGCTATCGACTAATTCTTACTGATCACCACAAAGCACGAGTGCAGGCACAAGCTTCTGCGAACTGTGGAGAAGTACCTAGGGCTTTGAAGAAGCAAAGCACTTACTCGATCCAGATATCTCAGGAACCAAACGATTCAAGGCGTTGTATTGTCTATGGATTGTCAATCAGCTAGTCGATATCATCGGCATACTCTAGTGGAAGTTTAAATCCACCGTATACTGAATCGGACAAAACACCCTCTATGGCACTGATGAAAACAAGCGAGGATAAGGGAGGTAACCTTACCGTATTCCATTGAGAACGACAAAGATTAGCGAAAGCTGATTATAGGCTCTGACCTGATCTGAGGTGTCGGAAAACCGACACGTACTTCTCGTTCCTCATCAAATAACGCAATGATGCAAGCCTAGCGATGGAGTCAAAATCTATGCGAAATTCCTAAACCAGTGATCTTTCGTTACTGGAATGTAGAACGGTGTTGTCGTAGCTGTCAGCGGCGAAGATTTGATTGGCATATCCACGCCCGGGATAAAACCCGGCCTCCACTGTTCATGGCGCATCTGCATAGCTGACTGTTTAATTCTATTTAATTTGATATTCAGTTGATTCAAGGACTGTTTACAAACCCCGCAACCAATGACATTTGCCAACAAATTTATTCATACGAACTGTAGCAGCACGTGTAGGATTGACTTGAACATGTTTGCTCTGATGTGTCTAAAAGACCGTGATTTCACGACCAATTCGCTCAATGTTGGAAAACTGTACCAGTTCTCGGCCCCAAATTACGCTGTTTATTAAACTATATCGTTCACCATCTGTTACCGAACGGTCCACATCAAGTGTGAAGTCTCAAAACAAGAGGAAAGTTCCCGATGGTTCCGGGGCAGACTAGAGGGGTACGGACAACTGGAAAGCTCGGCACTGCTGCTCCGTTGGTGGTCGCTCTGGTGGTCCACTGTCCTCCCTGGTACATATGACCGTATTCACCACACGAGCGTGTTGTGCCTGTCTGTGCTGGTCACAACACCGAACACTGACTCATACTGTATGCAAGACAAATCCGTTTAACCGTGATGCATGCCAGCACTGAGAGCACGAGCGACAGGGTGGCAGAAGTCGGGTAGGCATCGACAGGTGATGGCCGACCAACTAATCATATATTATTTCAGTGTCTGGTGTCTTCACGTGAAGTAATTGAAAACTGTGCTTGTAGTTAGTATACAACTCAAAAACTCCTACCAGGATTGACTCTGTGAAATACCTAGGAGTCACTATCGAAAAAAACTGAAGTGGACTGCTCACATTTCTACCTGTGTAGAGTCTCCGACGTTTGTCGTTTCAAATCAGGAAGCATCGACACTACAAGGTGAAACAAAGCACCATCTCCCGATTTGCATATCAGTGTGCTTTTCCAATCCTTCTTTACTCTTCGCCCAGCATCTTTCCAGATTTTCTTAAGAAATACTTTAAAATTCTTCGCCGGGGACTATCAATTATTAGCCGGGTGACCTTCATACCACTGACTGAATTGTCCCTTAATCTATGTGATCAACACTTAGCAGCATGTGAGAAATTTGATCACAAAATTCCTTCTGACCCAATGCATCCTCTGCACAACGATCTTTCAGTGCAGTTCTCATATTTCGATCCGATCCGATTTTCGTTCCATACCCTCCAGAATCAATATTTATAGGAACTCCAGTGTCCTATAGTTAGCGCGAATTTCGACAAACCGTGACCGAGTTTCAGCCGAATTCCTGAGCAGCCTGTCCTAATGCGCTATGATTATTCCTGGATGAGTGCTTTTATGTTACTTACGAGGCGATGAATGTATCTTTTATATTATTTTATTTATTAATTTTCTACTCCTCTATTTTATTTGTTAAACTCACATTTTTTGACTGAAACGCGACATTAATTAGTGTACACAAAAGTCTATACAATACAATACTTTGAAGCTCCAGTTATGAGCAGAAACAGCCTAGCCTGATATGCTGTGTTCAAATTGGCCCTCCACAAACAGTACACTGGTGAGTGGGTCGTAAATCGAACACTACAGCCAAACTAGCGCCAACGCGCAACTGTGGCGCTTGTCGACCGTCCGTCAACCGGACAGTGTCTAGCCTCACATCATGACTAGGTCAGTCTGTTACAGAGTAGACTGGCTGGATGAAAGGATTCCATGCTACTCCAAGATCGCTTTCAGAATCCATTGCTCTGCGGTGAAAAAATTACGGAACAAAGCTGAGAAAATACGAATTTAGAAAAAAAGTAATACAACCAGGCTAGCTCACATGTGACACAATTCACAAAAACGAAATGAGCTTATCAAGCACTATTCTACGCGTGCGCTGTTTGACTGGGTGTGTTGGAATTCTGTCCAAGCGTCATTTCCTTGCTTTCTTGTGGGATTTTTGGTTCCTTTGTAGCTTCCTTTCGTCATTAGAATCGGTCGGAATTATTGCTTTTTAAAGATCCTCATTCCTTGACTACGATCACTTAGTGTTATACCTCAAGGATTTAGTGTATCTAGAAGGAGTACTCATGCTGATTGGTAGGAAGCTCTTAAATGCACCCCTCCGGCCAGGATTTCCACTCAGGTATTGCAGAGTAACAACATCCGTTCCCTCTTTATGAAAACATTCGATTTGCCCCTCGTTTCGAATCACCGACTCATGTTCACACTTGTGTTATCTGCACACAAAAATCCTGGCTGAACCCGGATATTACTGATTCACTCGTGTCGACAGAGAACTTCAGACTCCATAGCAAGGAAAGTTTCTAACAAGACTGAAAGTGGTGTGGCAACATATATAAACCGCTCCTGGTATGGAAAAGTCAGAATCTATTTAGGACATACTCCCTAAATGGAATTGACGGCCTCGCAACTCGGCGTCATTCCTAGATTCCCGATCATACCAGTACATTCATAACGGAATTACGAACACATTCCGTTAGGTTGCAACACAGCATCACAACTTTCTTCACTTCTTTCCTAGCATGTATTGTTCCGCTTCTTGGGAATAGTCTGTATATTATTATAGGACCCTAATTATGTATCATTCCTACCGCTGACTGTGTTTGATGTGACAGACCTCTGCATTTCTCCCACCACAAGGATCCCAATTTTAGGTCGTTATCATCAACTATCCTGATCTCCTTTCCTTGAAACTACGAGCGCTCATCTGAACTAGTGATCAGTCTACTTCTGTTAACGCTCAAGATATACTCTCGGTCAGCCTTCCATTTCTCCAAGCAAACAAATCAAATCAAAATTCAACTCCCTAATTCTATATAGTAATCGTACTCTTTTTCAAAACTGTCACACGCGTCTGCTTTCTTCTCTTTTGAACACTGGCTCAGTGACAGTGCCAGACTTTTCATAGAGACGGCCAATGCGACCTTCGATAACTGTCGTCCCCTAGAAACCCTAATTGTCTCGGATGGCCGTATCTTCTTCCAGGTGCTGAAATCCCTAAGGAGCACTTCCAGAAATCCCGCGATAACTCACTTGTGCGACACAACTCCACCTATATAAAAGCTGAAACCAAACGTATCGACACGACATACGCCAGCCAATTCTTGAGTAGTAGCAACAGCAGATCCCTAGGGCAAGACACTCGACTGCCGTGCCAGAAGAAAGAAACGTGAAACGTTCTTCGGATTTCGACAGCATTAATCAAGCTTCCATCCATCCTTCTAAGTATATCCCAGTCACATTTGTACAGGGCGATATTTTGCCAGTCACATATTTTCCTAAAAAGAGACGTTTGGGTTTCTCGCACCACTAGAATTGCTACAGGGTTTGATCCTGACAGTCTTCCATCAACCCTTCCAAGGTGTGAGGCTGCGGCTCTGACTGCTGCAATCACTTCTCTGATCAAAGAACCATCAAGCTTGTCTTCTATCCCTGGCTGTTGTAGAATTGATACTATTGTTCTCATTCAATAATCTACCACTCCTACTGCTTTAGCTAAACGCTCTTGCTCTATTGAATTAACATTTTCCGATCTTAGACCGACAAAGCGTGCGGTGGTTACTGGCGTTCCTTCTATTACTCCTCCTAACGATCCCTCCCAGTTCGCTTATGAACCTAACAAATCTACTTTGGATGCTGTGGCCTCCCTTATTCATCACATTTTTAGGTCCGTAAATGCATCGATGAAAACCGTAAGTTACTATACGATTACTACACTATTCGCCTGCTTTCGATTCGCACTCTTCTACTTCACAAACTGGAAACACCTGGTTGTCCCAGGCGCTTATTAGCATGGCTGTCTGATTCCTCTACCAACTGAGCCCAATGCACACGACTGGGCGGTATAACTGTCAGTCAACGACTCAGGCATCCCGTTCTTTTACCGCACTTCTTCTCTATTTGCATTGCTGACTTGTCAACTAGTTCCCCTGCCATCTGTTTATGTATGCTGATGTTGCCTTCTGTCAAGCCATTTCGAGCAACGATTACCTTCAGTTTTTCCAACATATCTTCTATCTAAGATTTCTTTGTGCAAGCCGGTTTAAATCGCATTACATCTAACCGTGTCCAGCATCTGTTCTATCTCCCGGTCACCCTACCCATCTAAGCGGTAATTCATCGACTCACAAACACTTACCACGGTTGATTCTGTGAAATATCTAGGAACTATTGTCGGTAAAAATATGAACTGGACTTCTCACATTTCCAACCGCATAAAGAACCCCCCAGGGTTGTCATTTCAAATCAGATGACTTCGACACTATAAGATGGAACAAAGCACTATCTCCCGGTTTGTATTTCAATATTTTCCCAATCCCTCGTTAATTCCCCAGGCCGGGGAATGTCAATTGTTAATCGAGTCTTCCATACCACCAAATGAATTGCCCATTAAACTATATGATCAGTACCTATATGTATGTGGGAAGTTTGCTCACAAAATACTTGCAGATCCCACGCATCCTCCGCACAATGGTCTTTCAAAGTGCAGTTCTCATGTTCCAACAAGACCCGCTTTTTATTCCATACTCCCCAGAATCAAAATCTATAGGAACTTCAATGTTCCATATTTAACAGGCAATATGACAAACCGTGACCGTGTTTCAGCCGATTTACTGAGCGACCGATCATAATGTGCCCAAATTATTCACGGACGAGATCCTCTTTTATTCGTTTTTACAATGTGATGAGGTAACTATTCTAGTACTTTTCACCACGGACCCTGACAGGAATGCGACATCTATGGACGCAAAAGTATACACTATACAAACAAGACGACAGTTACGACACCCCGCCTAATGCATTGACTCAGTGCTGTGCTGTGCTGATGGGACCGAGGTGACGAATTACATCGAGACATACTATCACTTGATGATGACTCTGGAAAATTCAGCGTAAACATTGAAAACATCGCCAAAACACTGATCCTACCGCCCGCCTGAACAAAAACCTCCCTTCAACAGATTTGGAGTAACTATTTCAACTGTTCGAAAATTATGGTAAGCGATTCATCAAACGGAAATCCCGTGGTTCCACACAGGAAACCAGATTCTGTTGGAAATAGTCGTTTCAGACAACGACTGGCCGTTCGTCCGTTGGGGAATTCAAAATGTCTGTGGTCTGATTATGCAGCCCCGAAAGAGTAGTTTCATCATCATCATCATCATCATCATCATCATCATCATCATCATCATCATCATCATCATCGTTCAGCGTTAAACAGCAAGGCTAGCCCAACTGAGCGCTGCCTTTCTCCAGAGTTACAAGTTTCTATAAAAAGAGTGGACATCCAAGGGGGAAAGGGATTGGACTTACACGGGTGTGAAAAGATAAGATGCTGCTGCAGCCAACATACGGAACACAGTTTAACTGTACAAACATACATTCTGATCATTCTGATTCGACAGAAAATGACAACACGATCGCCAATGTTCCCGGCTCATTGTCATATCCTTAAGTGTATCCAGCCAGCCAGTTGACGAGTCTTTCGGACCCCAACCACGAATGCGTGAGACACCTACTTTACCTAAGTTCGCTGTACATTTTCTCATACCGCGCTACCACGCCATCTGTTGAACTTCACAGGCCTTCTTCCATTCCCTGGGAGGAACACAAAACAGGGCACTATATGATAGACGAGTTTTCGACATACGCAACACGTGACCCAACCAGCGTAGTCTATAAAGTTTCATACTCTGAACTTAGGTATTCTGAGAGCCGGCACCTAGTATTAGATTCCTGACCTCTACATTACTGACCAGCTCACTCCATCCAATCCTAGCCATACTACGTAGACATCGGTGGTCGAAAACATCCAACCGACGAACATCTCCCACACGCATACCCCATGTCTTGCAACCATACAACAGAACTGAGTGCAATGCGGCACAGCACACACGACCTTTCAACTTCAGCGAAACATCAGGCCGAGGCAACAAGTACTCCAGCCCAGCGTAAGCCGCTCGAGCCTAGGATATACGCGTACGTACTTCCACTGTCGAGCTACCATCGTTCGACACAGCTACCAAGGTAAGTGAAACGGTTCACAACCGTTGGTTGCTCTCCATCCAGTATCAAGTTCGGCACTGGTATAGTCCTGTCCTGCACTGTGAAGGCGCAAAGCACATGACAAACCAAGAAAACGATCTCGACAGTCTATCTAGTGCTCGTTGTGCATGGTCCGCAGACTCGAAAAGGCACACGACGTCATCTGCCTAATCTAGATCACACAGATTTTCATCATTTCTCAGTTTGATTCTTACATCCTGGAGACCACCTAAAGAATCGCCCACCACCTTGTCCACGACGTAGTTGAACAAGAATGGAAAGATGGGACACCCTTGTTGAACACCGCTAGTCGTTTCGAATGAACTTGATAGTTCACTGTACACCCTCACGAGACCATAGGTATGCTAGTACAATAATCGTAACAGGTTCACGAACTTCATTAGCACACCCGTCCGGTGAAGACCACTGAATAGTACTGTTTGATTCACTAAGTCGAACGCACCTTTCAAGTCGAGAAAGACTAGGATCATAGAGCCTCGGTGTATGTGGCGCGCTTCTAGTAACTGCTAAACAGAATATCTGTTCGATGCAACCTCGACCTAGACAAAATCCGACCTGCTGTTCGCGGATATCACTCTCGCGAGTCGGTGTCAAACGGCGCAGCATTACCGAAGCTAACACTTTAGTAACTATTGGAATTAAACTAATCCCACGATGACTGCTACAGTCACTCCGTGTACCCTTCTTGAAGATGGTACAATCAGTGACTCGCCCCACGATAACGGAATACGTTCCTCCATTCAAATATCATGAAGCAAGAATGTAAGGGATTTCATCAGTTTCTCCATCCAGTTTGAAAAGAACTGGGGGAAGGTCGTCGGGACTGCTTTCCCCTCTTCAGAAGCCGAATATTCGGCTGCACTTCCACTTCCGTTGGGGATCAAGTGACACCTCCCAAGGATTCACAGCTCCAGACGTCGGACTAAATACTTAAGCGTGTGACCAGTTAGACTGATCTTTGAAATGCTCTGCCCAACGGTCCAGTCTTTCCTGTCTACCATGAATAAGCTCTCCATTCCTATCGCACTCGACTTCACTAACCGAAGTTCGCCACCCGTCGGTGTCACGTATAAGCTTAAACAGTCTTTGACTGTTACCTGAGGCGACCGCCTTCTCCATCTGTTCTGCTG